>JASAUF010000361.1:9170000-9528907 GCA_030180095.1 Magnolia changhungtana | reverse complement strand
CTTTCATTCAAACATTTCTCAACAAACACATGTGAATGCATTATATTTTCAACATAGTTCATATATGTGTGGTATATGGAAATAATCAGATCTAGTGTGGCATGTATGTAAAGAATCAAGTCAGTCATAAATCATTAATCTGAACCCATTGACAGCCTTTGAAAACCATAACCTCAAACATTTGTAGTCTACACCTTTACGCTTCATTGACGCCTTTAGACTACAACTCGATTCAGTACACCACGCTTTTCTCCGTCATAAAACAACTACATTGAATCATGAAATAGGTTAGCTTCATTTCTCCGATTCCTCTATTTAGATTTCTAAAATAAGATTAGGATTAGGATTTCTTACCCAAATTGAAGCTAGAATCGATGGTGTAGCAATGGTGGAGTGGTGATTTTGTACGTGAGAAGTGGGAGTGAATCCCAATAACGATCTCCCTATCTCACTCTCTTCTCCTCACTCTTTCCTCCTCTTTTCTCTCTCCTCTCTCTAGGGTTAGAGAAATTCGTATGGAATGAGAGAGGGGTGGGTTAAGGGTCTTATATAGGCTCAAAAGTGGTGTAAATGGCCCCAGGGCCATCAGTATACTTAGGTTATAGCTAAAGGTTGTCTGTTTCAGGCAAACAAGACCCTTAGGAAGGTTCATTTCCTATCTTATATTAAAGAGTAGGTTCTCCGACCATGGATCTAGGCCAGGATGTGATTTTAACACATTTGGATCGGCCGATCACCCGTGGCGGACCCATATCTGTTCAACGGTCATTGTCACTCGATCAGGGCCACAAGTATCTGGAGATATGAGCAAGGAAAATTTCCTCCTTCGATCCATGTGGTGTAGTTAGGGTGAAATTAATGATCTGAAGTCGTCAATTTCACTCAAGCAAGTGAATGGTCCAATTCACTTAAGTTTGAGTTCATTTTCTAAAGATTTTCATGTTTCTCACACACTTTGCTCATGGCTCTAGTTGTGCATTTCTGGATACTATTTGGGCTCGATTCCCACAATGCTTGTCAAGCCTAGTAATGACGTAAATCATCATAACCTTATAATTTTATGCGTAATGGGACTTTAAGACCACGATCTAGGTCCATCGGAGTTTCAATGTGCTCTAGAAATGCTTGGGTTTTGATATTGCTCGTAGGTTTTCTAGGTAATGTTGAGTTAGTGATTTTAATGGTTTTGGGTCTTATAGTTCGTATAGAAAGTGGTTCAAGCTAATCCATCGATTAATTTAGTTTAATACTTAATTTAACTTTGCTAAATTCTATGAGAATTGGTCCTTAGTGATTTGCACCTGGTGGTACTTGGGTCTTTAATGGATTTTTCCGAGAAACGTTACATTCGCTGTAGGTGCCTTCTCCTCATAGTGATTCACATCATCGTACCTATCAATGTTAGGTTAAAATGAAGGAAGAATTAACTATAAATAGGTTATGCAATTCATTAAGAGGTCCATTTCATTACAAGTTATTCACTTCTATCAGTGGTTTAAAATTATCTATGTTCAAAATTGGGTTCTGCTCCATAAGTGCTGGTATGTTGACAGATTGCATTTTAGGTATGAAAAAGGGCTTTAAGGATGCTAGTAGTTTTCTAGGATATTTAGAACCCTTTTATGTTAATAGATGGAGAAAGGTGGTGGATAATTTGTTTGTTTAGAATAAGAGAATATGAGATGTAGGAATTTATGGTGTTGACTACCAGTGCATGTGCATGATGACCCTAATTAGGTGTTTGAATGTCATAGATCTAATGATCCATGTTGATAAATTTCATTTTGGGTATGAAAAGGGCTTTATGGCTGCTAGCAGTTTTCCAGGACATGTAGAACCTTTTACTTTAACAGATGGTGAAAGGTGATAGATAACTTGTTTGTTTATAGTAGGAACTAAGCATAGTTATCAGTGTCAACATCTTATCCCATTGATAAACTGGCATATTTGTTACATATCAAAAAATGCATATCTAGTAGCTTTTAATATCTTGTACTATTGAAATAACATTTTGGGTACATCATCTGGGTTTTAAGTCTTCAAAGATCTCTTTTCATGGCAACGAAGGAACTTTTACCTTGGCTAACTTGTTGTGCTTGTATGGATGCTAATAGATGATCTTTTTTCATTGTGCATTAATAACAACAATGAACCATTTCTGACTAGCATTTTAGCTGAGTATTTCAAAACTCTTTGGTGTTTTAGCTGGTTTCAAATCAAGATCATAAATGCATGTGTTTAGAATTAGATTCGTGAATGGGTGAAAAGTACTTATTAATTATTTTTTTGGTAAGGTACAGGTTCAAAAAGGACCCTTTGGTTAATTGAATTTCGCCTGTAATGGATAGGAAGTGGATAACATTAAGTTTTCCAGACCCACATTTTATTTGTGGAATGATAAGCTTTTTAAAGTTTGCACGAGATCACCTTCCTGGTAGAGAAACCATTTTTTTTCCATGCACCACTTGCGGATATGCATGTTTACCGATTTCTTATGATGATTTGGAAATACATCTAATGAAAAGTGGATTCGATCTAAGATATAGGGTTTAGAACATGCATGGTGAGCATGTATCACCTGAGTGTACTAAACATGCATCAAGTTCCCGACAGTGCCATAGTGTCCCAAACTTAAATGACGTTCACGACACGATTGGCTAAATCTACTCAGGCATCATCGGTATGCAATTATAATTTTGCTAATGTAATAAGCTTACAATTATATTATAAATGCTAACAATACCAATGTCATTTTATATGTGTACATGTAGTCGGATACGATATATATTGGTAAGAGTTGTGAGTTGCTTGGTTGGGGCTTACGTGGTGTTGTTGCTCATGGTCAAGTACCTGAAGTTAGTCCGAATGTAGTTGTCCATTGTGATCGATGAGCGAGAGGAGCTTTTGTTGTTATCTTGACTAAGATTATACACCCTGGTGCTCCTTTGTGGAAAGAAGATGGATTTGCATCTACACTTGGAGAAACCGGTCCGGGATCATTTGTGCAATGGGGGAAGCAATCAATGAGATTCCAATAATTTCAACAAATATAGTACTATATAATTGAACATATAGTAATTTAGCTTAAGTGGGTTTTGGTTGGGGCTTACATGGTGATTTTTTATTTTATTTTATTTTTTCTTCTATTTTTCTAGTTACTCTATATGATGTTTGGCTTGTTCCTTTTCTAATCCTGAACTAATTTGGTACTTTATGGTTCAACATATTTTTAGTATGCATGTTTTTCCTTGTTACTTTATAAGATGTTTGGCTTGTTTTTATTTTTGTTTTTTTTTTTTTTTGGGTACTCATAGTTCATCGATATTTATAGTTTGCATGAATTTTGCACTATATATTTGAATATATTTATAGTCTTAGGCTCCATTTGGTCATCACATTGGTGTTTATGAATGTAAATTTATCTCAAACCAAATGAAGCTTAAGTCCTTTTTAACTCCGCCAATGCAACTTCTTGCATTGCGGTCCCAAGCCGGGTAAAGGAGGAGGGAGAAGGGTTTCAAGGTGAGTTTTATCATTTTTTTTTCCATTTTTTGAAGTTGTTATAATTTTTGCGTTTATTTTTGCTTGCAGGCTGGTAGATTTGCTCGCATATGTTGGCGTATGGCCTTACAATTCTTAGAGGAACTCATGGAACTTAACAGGATCATTGGCCTATAAGTTCATTCATGTTAGATCTGATGATTTTAGCATTCCATCGTATGGCCTTACAACTCTCTTACAATTTTACTTTATTATTTCTTCTCGGTAGGATCATGATCACAGACCTCTAGGTTTTGAGAAGTCACTTGGTGAGATTTCAAGGCAAGTCATTCTCAACATTAAGATCTTGGGTTCAAGTCCAAGTTGCTTGTCAAAAAAAAAAAAAAAACACGAAAGTGATGTTAAACTAAAAATATGCTATAGAACCCATAACAATAAGAATTGATGACTAGGTAACTCGGCTCGAGTCTTTGCAAGTCACTACCAAAGAGAAAAGATGCAATGAGGAATCCGAACTCTCCGACCTCTGAAAGGTGAGCATGTAAAGGTGAAATTCTTGGTTTTGTGTTTCTCCTTTTATAGTACTTATACCTCATGTAACTGTCTTAAATATTCTTAACTCTTCCAAATATATTTAATTTATAATTATTAAATATTAAATCCGGTCGGGTCCAGTCTTCAAATTGATTCAAACCTAGATGAACATCGAGTCAAGTCGAGATTTTGGATTTTTTTACTAAGTTATTTTCTGTTACCCACCTAATGGTGCATTTTGATATTGCACATCGTACACAGTTTTGTCAGTTTGTGCAGGTGGGACAATCTTACAAAGGTGTGATCTCTTTGATGCAGAGGTAGTCGCTAATGCCAAAAGCCCGAAATATACTTGAAACTAAGCCGAGTCAACTCGGCTGAGCAAGATATCAAGCTCAGTCGTTAGTAAACTCGGTTCGATTTCTGAATGGCTCAAACTTGGGAGGACTACTCCAATTGAGTTACTAAATTCGGCTGACTCGTGGTGACTGGAGCTGAGTCCCTCACCCTGTAAAACTAGTTTTGTAATAAATTTAAGAGGTGGGCTGGCTAGGAATCAAACTAGCAAGATGAGCATCGAGTCTGATGCTGTCTGTGGTTTCAACTTCATGTATGATGAATGGATCATCCTATTTTCTTCCTAAGTGATCTCTATGATGTGGGGTCCCACCTTTTTCATGGTTCCAATGTTCTAAACATGTACATGGTTCCATGGGAAATCTCTCTTGGTGTATTGTTGTGGATTCCAAATGACCAGGAAATCACCATGATCTTCTTACCTTACTCCACCAGTTCAAATTCAGCTGTGGGCCTACCTATGAGCATATTGGACTGGTGGATGGTGGGCCATTATGGATTGCAGGCGACAGTAAAATCACCCCTGATGAGATGATCAAAGCTAGTTGCTTAAGTGCAACATTGTTATATGCAAACATTCCCATTGTTATATGCAAACATTCCCAAACTTGGTAGCATCATGATCACATTGTTCGCTACTCTCAACTATCAAGTAACCCATGTGCATGACCCTCAAAGCCCAAAATTTCATCCCATCATGCATGTATTTTATTTTTTTTAACCCACCTGGAGGTCTGTGACCATGATTGCATGAAGAGTGGACTGCCATTGTAGGTCCCATGTTCATGAAAGGTTTTGACTTCTTATAGGCCCAGTTTAGTGGAAATTGCCCCGATCCAAGGACATTCATGGGCGGCATACGCTCTGATTTTCTTATGAGTTCACTTTCCATCCAATGTGAAACCAATGCAAAATGCACCTTCTGCATTTTCCAAACAGCACCTTTCAAATCACAGGTGGGATCTGTGATTATTGAGTGGAGTGCCAGCTGAGCACTTTCAAGTTGCAGCCTAACCCACAGACACAAATGGAAACGGATACGTAACCTTTATCAATCATCGAATGGGAATACCGATAAACTTAAATGCTTTTTACTGAATTCTTCTTCAGTGCTTGAAGAGTCCCATTCCAGGTTGTACTCATTAGCAATTTCCTTCAAAATTCTAAGCTTCTCATTTCCCAGTAGTGCTTGATTCAACATATCTGGGCTACCACTTATGGGCTAGTGAAATGGAATTTCTGTTTCATCATTTCAATTTTTTTTTCTTTTTAACCATTCCAATGTCATGGCTCATGGATCTCTCTCAAGCACAACCTTTCATCTTTTGACTTCCAAGTTGGTTTAGCTATACTTTTTTATGTCTTGAGAACTTATGGAATATTTTCATTGATGGAAATGAAGTTCCTGTTAGAAGCTGTATTATTTTCTATGATTTTTACTCTTTGTGACTTGTGTGGGACTATAGTCCTTCATGCTATTGTTGTTCTTCTTCTTCTTTTTAGTTTGTTCGAACCTTGCTGCGATTCTGCACAATATTCTCATTCATACCCCTCTATAGAAATGTCGCTGTTGATGTTGGAACTCTGTTTTTAAAAATTTTGTTTGGTCATTTTAATGGTTTTGAGAAATCGAAACCTATGTAAATAGAATAGATATGAAATCTAATGTTCAACATGGTTTTTTAATAAGATACCACAAACTTTAAAGAGTGTTTGTTAACTCAAAAGATTGCATTACAGCAAAGTCAAATGGTTGCAGAATTTTAGTGCATGTTACCTCTAAAGATTGCTTATATCAAAGTCAAACGTTTGTAGAATTTTAGTACCTTTTGTCCTTCAACCTTTGCAGATACCTACTGGATAGTCAGGGTCAGGAAGTCCATGGTCAGTTTTTGAAGACCAGGTTAGTGTGCTCCTCCTAACCATATTATCATTTTGGATAATTGCAAGGACAATGGAGAACTTCCTAACTAAAATTTCTTATTTCAGGCACTTGTTGTCCTCATTCATGATATGGATCCAAACTAGGAGCTGATAAGTGATGCTATCAACAGTACCCTACAGTTCAAGGTGAAGTTGTATTTGGATCTTTTTCTTTTCTTCTTGTTTCTTAAAAAAATAAAAAAAATAAATAAATAAATAAATAAATCCCAAATGGTTTCACTATCAACTTGAATTTTGCATCGACCTGAAATTTTATTGCGTTGTGTTGCATAATAGGGTTGCATTCCACACAACAATGGTAGTAGATTTTCTATACATTAAATACCATTGAAAATCCTTTTGCAGATTTTCTAAGGAACAATGGAACAATGGAAGTTGTTGTTCCAAAGTGATAGTTGTTGTTTAAATATCTCTTAATCTTTGTTGTTGTATAGAACAATGGTAGCAGATTTTTGAAGTGTGTGGAACAGTTGTTGGGGTATGAAGGGTTTAGTTGAACAATTGTTGTTGTATAGAACAGTTGGTGAAGGGTTTTGCAGATTTTAAGAGAGAGATTTGACTTCAGCTTTGTTCTTTTGCTCTTTTTTCTTGAATTTGAGGTTGGGAGTTTGGAATTTTAGGTCCTCGGGGAGAGCGATGGATTTCGATGTGATCTTTAGTCTTTCTTCATGAACTGGAAGTGGGTATTTTGAATTATAGTTTTTTTTTTTCTTTTTTTTTTTCGATAGAGATTTGAATTTTAGATGTGTTGCTCTTTCCACGTGAATTTGAAAATGGGTGTTTGGGATTATGTGCTTTTATGAAAGCAGAGTTCAGTTTCAATATGTTCTTTTACTCTTTTTACATGAAAAAAAAAAGAAGATGGAAGCTTGAAATTACAGGTTCTTCTAGAGGGGGATACCCTTGGTGCCTTCAGTGTTAAGAAAATGAAAATACAAAGTATGCATCACATAAAAAATTTAGAAAGCAGAAAATAGAAAGCATGCTTAGGCTATCCATCAGGTCTTGTTTGCATAGAATTGCATTTCTTATAAAAGGGTGCATTTTATTTTGAACTTGATTTTTTCCGATGGAGATGCTGCATAAAAGAATGTTCAAGTTATTTGTGAGATGTGTTATGATATCCTTACCTTCTAACAATGCATGTGAATCACAAGGAAAATGGCATGGGCCTGTAGCTTTCATCCAAATACATTTGGCCTAATTTCTTAAATGCTTGACTAACTTGGATCCTTATATTCAGAATCCCAAGTGGGAATCCGTATAGCATTGCATGGTAGTTCAACTAATTCACTCATATCAATGAAAGGGCATTCCACGGATAAGCCACTACAGGAAACACTGACACAGAAAAATTTTCCAATGGGAATATGCATGATATCCATACATTGGGGAAGATGTCTCAATTTTAGATGAGCCAATAATCAATTCTTGTATCTTACGGTGATTTTCACAGGTCTTGAATTTCAAATTTCTTTCAATCTCTATCTCTTGAATCTGATTTTCTTCAAACATCTTTCTTACCGTAGATGGGGTGTTAAGAAGCCTCAAATCATGGAAAATTATGTCACAATCTTGTCGAATGCTGGTCTTGGGATGACCATGTTCAGTCTCGATAAGATCATTGATATGCTCATCATGATTCTTAGTCCTTGTTTTTCAAGTGTTTTGAATTGACTTGAACTGCCTTTGAATTTTTCGAATTTCCTGGACTGTTCATGGCCTTCAGCCAAGAATCATAGCCTGTGGGACCAAACTCGCCGCATACAGAATGGTTGCGAGGTTCCTCGCTAGCCCGACTGTCATGATGATCACATTTGTTGGGGTTGGCCTCAGAGGCACAATCCTCAAAGTGTTCATTGTTCAAGTGGGTCCATTGCATTTTCAGCTCAATCTTCAAAACACACACAAACACATTTTCAACCTCTCATGTATAATGTCATAACAAGCAATTTCTTCCATTTTGTATGATGAAATTGATTTTCAGCCATGTGCAGTAAGATTTCGGATTAAAGCAAAGCTGAGAATAGGGTGTTAGTTTATAGCAAATTGATAAACAGTAGAGGCACATCCATAGAGTTTTTACTTGCGATTGTTGAGAAGCTATTTGGCTGCGAGAAGGCATTGGATCTTGCTGTTAATGAGAACTTTAAATAGACATATAATTATTTTGTTGGCATTGTACTTTTGTGAATGTAAATGAATGATTGTGTTTGATTGAATGAACAAATGATTTAGCCATGAAGTATTTATCTATATTAGCTTATATGAGTTATTAGGGTGTACTATAATGGTAAGAGCTGCCATTATTATTTAAATTTTTAATAAACACATAGGCATTAGCTATGGCTATTAACCGTAGCCCTTTATCTGAAAACCGTAGCTCTTGATAATTTCAGCCTATTGCTACGGTTCTCATTCTACTTTTAGCTATAGATATAATTTGTAGCTATATATAATTTAGAACTACGGAAAATATTGCTATGGATTTAATCCGAACCTATTGTTTCAACAGCTACGACTATTAACTGTAGCCCTTTATCTGAAAACCATAGTTGTTGCTGATTTAAGCTTGTTGTTACGGTTCTCGCTCTACCTTTAGCTACAAATATAATCCGTAGCTGTAAATACCTTAGCGCTACGGAAACTACAGCTACGGATTTAATCCGTACCCATTGTTTCTATGGCTACGGAGAAAATCCGTAGCCATAGGTTTTAGACCTATTGCTATGGCACCAATGGCTACGGTCGTGCTATGGACTTTAACTGTAGCTATAGGCCTTTAACTACAGCTTTTATCCATAGCCTTTGCCCTATTTTCTGGTAGTGAAATGTATCTAATAGCCAAACTTATGCACCTATGGAGCTCATTGCTTAATCTATCGATTAAGATACCAGATAATGAACTTGGACATTTCTCCTCCATACAGTTGCTAAATATCCACTGATAGTATTGAATTCTAATCACTAACTGATAAATTAGCCAACCTTTCATGTGTTAAGGAACATGTGATAACATGATAATGTTGCAATATGATTACATGAAGGTGATACTTTATTTTAGTTGTCATATGTCTATGCACGATAGATTACTATAGGCTTTTTGTACTTTATACTGCAGATACAATAAATTCAATTGACTTTACCACCAGTTTGTTGAATGGTGGGCTAGTGAAGTTGGTTGAATGGTAAGAGTACATTCAGGGCTAAGAAAGTTGGTTGTATTCGGAGCTGGTGATATGACAACTATCATAATAAAAGTGATGCTCAATATCCGTTGCATGATGGAGTCATAATTGTTGACTCTGTGAAATTAAAAAATAGTTGGCTTAAGATATGAATAGTAAAAGAGTTTGTAACTGACTACTGAAGACTTGACTAGGGAGCAAAAGGAGGAATCCGCCTAACTAGAGGCTAGTTTCGATGTAGCTAGTTGGTGAGGTAATAACTTATCAAGATGATGATCTGTTGTTGGTTTGAAAGGATGATTAGTCACTCTGACAATAAGACATGGAAGGTAGCAGTGATGATTTTTTGTAATAAGTGAAAGCCTGACGGAGCAATGCCGGGTGGAGGTAAAAGGCCCAAGGGTCAAAACTTTTAAATTCTCTGACCAAATGACTATCTAAAAGACTAGTCAATGATACATCGAAGAAAATGGGGCTAAGCCTAATATATGAGCTACTAGTGTTGACAACTCAACCTATACGAGTGGAGATCCTATTACATATGTTTAATGGGAAAACAATGAGACACAAGGTAGATGATTGCATTGATGTAAATCCGCCACTTTTATGGTGTACAGTGCGAGCAACAATAAAGAAGGATGAGTTTTTGAACTCTTAATGAATTCATAACCATACATTTGGTGAAAGTGCCCTAGTTTGTCAATTATCGTGAGTGTTGAGTCAGCAAGACAAGTGAGCTCCATAGGAAGATCATTCAAGCGTCTGCCTTAATAAGATGTTTGCCCGATCTCGTAAAAGTTAAAACTTAGCCTCACATCCCATGTCCCAAAACACCAGGTATATAAAACCCTTAAAAATGGATAGAACAAGATTGGGTTTAAGGTGAGAAAACTATTTTGCAAAATTAGAAAAATCTCTAAGTTTTCTACCTTTGTCAATTTATCGATAAGTGGTTCGATGAAATCGAACTCTGTTATCGATGTCCTCGAAACTCACTCGATATTATCAAATTGAGAACTTCAGATGTCTAACAACCACAATGAATCCTGGATTGAATTAATGAAGAATTGATGGCATGTTCGATGTCATCGATTTTTGAATCTCGAGTTCATCGAGACAGCTCGATAAAATCGACATCTGGTCAGTTGTGTCCAGAAAGCAGTTAAGGAAAATCATGTGAATTTTGATATCTCGAAGAGAGCCTCGATATCCTCAAAATTCAAACCTCGATGATATCGACTAACCTTTGATGATATTGGATTAGGACACAAATTTGACCGACAAGCTTTCAAGTAAATTCATTTAAGTATCGAGGAGCTCTTGAGGATGTCGATATTCAAATATCGATCATATCGAGACCAGGTCGATGTCATCGAAATAGGACACAAACTGCCCAACAAGCTTATAGGAAAATTCCTTGAAAATATCGATAAATCAAAACTGGTATCGATATTATCAGCATTTAAATCCTGATGATATCAAGGAATGCTCGATCATATCAAATACCTGCTAAGTTTCGAAGGTAAGTCTGCTTTCATGTTTTTAAATGTCGAGGAATCAAACCTTGCATCGATGACATTGGAGTTCAAAATCCGATGACATCGAGGCATGTTCGATATGCTCGACCAGTTGGTAAAAAGGCTCAAAAGCATTTGACATATTGAGTTTGTGTCATCGAGCGGCAATTCGATGCTATCGAGATGATACGCTCAATGATATTGAAGCCCGCTCAATGATATCGAACTCTATAAAAAATATAACTGTTTTATTTTCGTTGAAACTTTTTACCTATTTAATGAGAGCTTGCCTTTGGTTATTTATAGAGAAAATAGATAGAGCTTTTGAGTGTTTAATCTAGATCATATACCCTAAGCCTTTTTTCTCTCATGGGAGTTCATCCTCCAATCCACCCTCATCATTGATATTTAATTAAGTGGATTGGGGAATGAACTTCCACACTCATGGATCCTCCAGCTACTACCTTAATGGTAAATCATTGAGCTCGGATACCTTGAATGCATAGATGATTGGAATCACTCTGTTTCTAAAATAGAAAAACATTTAATAGAGTAGGATTCCAACATAACCTTGACCCAACTCGTCGCTATACATTGGAGCATCATTTGTGTTGCGGTTCAAGGGAGCTGAAGATTCCTCATCATCAAAGGAGGAGATCTTCATCAATGTGCTAATTGGGGCTCATCTACTTATCTGTAAGTCATTAGAGTTCAGAGACCCTGCTGATCATTCCTTGTGTAGGATTGGGCCATAAGTGAATCTCACCCCTTTCAATTCCTCATAGGAGGCCTCCGACGGGAGAGTACGTGGGGGTGTTGTGTGTTGACCCTTATTCTGTGAAGAGCATAAACTTAGGTCCTTGTGTAGGTCCTTGACCTGTGTGGTTTAAAACCTAAGTGTCGTGTGTTGACCTTTGCTCTTGTGTTGGGCATAAACTGTTAGGTTCCTTGTAAGGATCCTTAGCCGGTGTGGGTTAAAATTTAGGTGTTGTATGTTGACCCTTGCTCCTGTGTGGGGCATAAACTTGTGTCTCATGGAGACATGTTAAGTGCCTTGTGTAGGTCCTAGGGTCAACCTTGTATAGGTTGTCCTGGTTTGAGGTGAACCTGATTTGAAACCTCTCGTTATTAGTGAGATCCGGTACACTCAAGGTTGAGTGCGTCCGCCCGGGAAGTTGAGTAGACACGTAGTTGAACCACTATAAAAACGATTGTGTTTGGGATTGCTATTTACTTTACTACTTGTGTGATTTCTCTGAATGTTCTCATAATGCATGCTTACATGATTACCTAGAACTAATTAGAATCACATCTCACAGACACTCACATCCATTATGAACTATGTTATACATCATGTTTATATTTTGAATAGTCTTATGATTGGATCCTCTATTTGGCTTGGAAGCCATTAGAGTTACATTGAAGAAATCCTACTATTTGCATATTGTTCAGGATAGGGTTGATAGATTTTTAAATCATCATAAAATTCTAAAATGTCCTATTTACCCCCATCTAGGACATTTTGGCATATTCCCACTTTGACTAAAGCGGTCATTACCATAATTTTAATTGGTATCAGAGCAGGTTTCTCTTAAGGTCTTCACCGCCTAGAGAGTGATCATGACTAAAGTTAGTAATATGGCCAAAGGAGAGGGCTCATCTGTAACTAAACCTCCTGTATTTAATGGTTCAAATTATGCGTACTGGAAGGCTAGAATGTATTACTTTTTGAGATCTTTGGATCATGATGTTTGGGACATTGTTGAAAATGGATATGTGCTGCCAACCGAATAAATAGTACTTGAAAATGGCACGACCATATCCAAACTAAAACCCTAAGAAAAATAGACAACTTTCGATAAAGAAAAACAAACTGCTGAAGCAAAAGCAATGAATACGATTTATTGTGCTATGTCCTAAGAAGTCTTCAATCAAATCAGTATGTGTGGAACAACTAAAGAAGCATGGGACTTATTGGAAATAACTCATGAGGGAACCAGCATAGTAAAAAGATCCAAGCTGCAACTCCTAACATCACAATTTGAAAGTCTCAGAATGGAAGAGCATGAGACCTTCATGGAGTTTTTCACAAAACTAAACATCATCTGTAACTCTATGGGTGGATTAGGAGAAAAAGTTTCGGTTTCAAAAATCTGTAGGAAAATTCTGAGATCCTTAACGGAATGGTTCAACTTCGAAAGTTACAACTATTAAAGAATGTAGAAACATGGATGAAATGAAAGTAGACTAACTCGTAGGTTCCCTACAAACATTTGAACTACACTTCAAGCAAACTCCTAAACCTAACAATATTGTCCTCAAAACTTCAAAGAACATTACTAATGAGGAAGATGAAAGTGAAAGGGAAAATGAATATGAAGAACTGGCCCTGTTGGCTCAACGATTCAGAAAATTCTTCTATAAAAGTTGTGGTCGACCATTTAAAGGAAGATAGTTGGACAACAAACATTTTACAGGTAAATCTTGTAAAAAGTCCAAAGAACCACAGTGCTACACTTGTCGAAAGTTTGGACACCTGTCCACTGAATGCCCAAATAGGAAAACTAAAGGGAAGCTAATGGCCACCACATGGGATGATACTAAAGAGTCAAATTCAGAATGTTGTGACTCAGAAAGTGATGGAGACCAAAAATCTCTGAAAATTCTTATGGTCTCTATAGCCTCCAACAATCCCATAGAAACTAAGAAAATTAAAGAACCTTAAGTCACTGAATCATTTCCATCTGATGATGAGGAAACAAAGAAAGAAGAAGAAGAAAAGGATAAACTGCAGGCTGCCTATAATCAACTTTATATCCATAACATTAACATCCTTAAAAGACTTGGAATAAATGAAAACAAAAATAAATTGCTGCAAATAGATTTAGACAAAACATTAGAAATCAATATACACTTGATTAATGATCTACAACAATACCACTCAGAAAATGATAGGCTCGAAAGAATCAATACTTTTCTCAAATTTGAGTCTGAAAAACTGAACAAACAGATTGAACTATTAAAAGATAAAAACATGCATCTTCAGAATGAAAATCACACACTCATGTTTGATGTAGAGAAATCCAGAAAATCTGTTGAACTGAATTATAAATTTTCCCAGAGTAGTGAAAAATTAGAAAAACTCTTAGGGATGGGAAGACCTGGGAAAGACAAGAGTGGATTAGGATATGACAAACTCAAATCAAAATCCAAAAACACAGCACCAAGGTTTGAGAAATCCGCTGCATCAGGAAGTAAAACAAAAGCTATTTCTATCTGTCATTCATGTGGAGACTCTGGCCATTTCAAATTTGAATGTATTGCTCCAAGGTGGACTTAATCTAATTTCGGTATGAATGGTAAGTATAGACAAATCGAAAAATCAATACAGAATACCCAGAGTCCACTAAACAATATGGCAAAAGGAACACATCCATCTCCACCCAGAATGACCAAGAAAATGAAGGAGCTATTGAATCAGGTGGCTGAACTAAATCAAAAAATAAATGAATTTATGAAACAAGGAAACATGGTTTAGTTACCCAACATGATCAATGAAGCAAAAACTACCATAATAAGAAATTCAGTCACAAAATGGGTAGTGAAAGAAAAGAAAAATTGTCTGGTTATTCACTCAAATCATTCAACAAGCAATAATACTGAATGGTACCTAGACAACGGATGCTCAAGGCATGTCACGGGTGATAAATCCCTTCTCTTAAATTACTTTAATCTTGATGATGGGATAGTCACTTATGGTGATGGAAGCACCGCAAAGGTAGTAGGGTTTGGAACAATAGAAGGAATAGAGATGCTCAAAATGAAAATGCTTTTTACATAAAAGGACTGACTCACAATCTGATGAGCATCTCTCAAATATGTGACAACAAACATGTGGTTACCTTTAATAAACTAAAGTGCAAGATCCTGGACTTATCAGGAAGATCAGTTATGGAGGGTCTTCGCATCAGTGACCATTGTTATGTCATTAAAGGAAATAGAAAGTTTGATCCATATGCTTAGTAACAATTCAGCATGGAAAACATGCCCAGGCTATCGTATCTAAGTCTGGATGAATACATGAAAATGATGTATTTTTTATTATTATCACGATATATCCGAGGTTTCTATACCTCAGGAACTTCTTTTGTGTATAAACATTCCTGATGTTTATAATTTTGGATGGTACAATGTTTGTACAAATTTTGATGTCTATACAGACTGATATGAAAATATACTAAGTTATACATATATGAAAGAACATTGAAATACTGAAATGAATGTTGTACACCTTTTCTTCGATAATTTTGTCGATGAATCGTATGAATCCTCGATTAAATCGAACAAATATCGATATCATCGACGCCCCTTCGGAATTACAAGCATCACATGTTCCAGAATGTTATCGAGGACCTCTTCAGTAACATCGGATGGGGTATATCAATTTCATCGAATAAAACTTCGATGATATCGAAGGTCACCGCCCGATAAATAGCGGGCGAGCGAGAAAAATTCATTTTTGCTTCCTTTTCTCACTGTTTGATTTCTTTGGGAGTTTCTTCCGTGTTTCTCATCTTTTGTCAACCACCTGCCATCTAGGGTGACTTGAATCAGGTAATCTCTTAATCATACTCTTGATTCCTCAACGTATACTTCACTGTGTTAGGACCTTTCTAGATTGATTGACAACCTTCAGTTGGAAATTCTAGGTTGGTCCTCATAAGCTTCGGTTTTGTTAGATTCCTTTTCGTTAATACTTCCTTCTGAGTTATTCAAATGAGTAAGGAGAAAGGAAAGTCTCCTGTCATCGGTGAGTCATCTAGGCCTACCAGAAAGAAATCCGTGGCCTCAAGAGATAGAGGAAGGGCTCAGTCTCAACGATCCCTTGTACGCCCACGAAGCTCCTCTACTCGGCAATCATCTCGTAGGGAAGCTCCGGCTGTGGCACCTGCACCACCACATACGGTTGTGGGTCCTCCTCCACAAATTGTTGAAAAATACTTAGGGAGACGCTTGGTGTATGAGCGTAGGATTGACAGAGAATGCATAAAACCCTACAATGTGGAAACTCTGTTAGAGGCAATCGACTGGCTGTCTCTTCTTGATTTCGGGGGTCCATGTCATGATGAGCGGACCTACCACTTTTTTGCATACTGTCATTCTCCAACACTAGATCTATCATCCATTGTTGTCAAAGTCGGGGATGATAGTATTGACATTACTGCAGAATCCATCGCTAGCATTTTCAGTCTAACTTTATCCCCAGTTGGGTTGTCTGACCTTGATATTGAGAATCCAATCACTCGGTCTACAATTACAAAATTCCTGTGTCAAGATCGAGATATCGCATGGTACCAAGGGAATGCATTGAAGGCAAAATATATGCACCCTCGATGCTGAGTCTTGCATGGGATATTCTGTTCAAATGCTTACCCTCGTGGACCCAATCGCACTGATCTTACCAGGTTCGTGGTCATGGGTATGTATTGTGTTGCCACTGGAGTCAAACTGTGTCTGCCTACCTTGATTCTTCACTAAATGGTAAGTGTCATCCACCAGTCCAGAGAAGTTCATTTGCCCTTTCCTCACATTATTCATGTGATATGCGATACAATCGGTATTCCTCCAACAGATGATCCTGAGCATCCTCTCAAGCATTTTAACAAGGTTTATATTCGAAAACTGGACCTTAAATTTCATCCCTATCCGGAAGAACAATCTGAGGAAGCTATTCATGAAGGTGGTGAGATGGGAGAAGGTGAAGTGCCACCAGGTGGAGATCCACTAGAACCACAACAAGTTGCAGCTCTAAGTGGTCCGGCTCAAACCCAACGCTTCAAGTTTCACCAAGATAGGGTTAGGGCAACACAACATAGATTGGCTCGAATAGAGGATAAGCTGGGGAGACATGATGCGCGGTTCTCAACACTAGAGAAAATGGTGTCTAGCGTACAACAGTCAGTGCAACAACTGGTCGATTTGATAACATGCCGACGAGACGATACAACATCGTCTTCATCAGCCCCTTCACCATAGTATCGATAGTCTTTGTGCCGTCACATACACTAGATACTCATCTCAGTGTTTGGGCATGGATATCTTTTTGAATGTCGTGCGATCTTATGAGTGTATGTGATGGCTAGCTAACATGAAAAGTCTAATATTTTTTTTAGGAATGGTTTATAGATATCCTCCGCATAAGAAAAATATATTTTTTTTTGTAAGCCTATAGTTGGGCTAGATATTTGGTTTTGTTAGTTTGGGATGGATGTTGCAATACTACCAACCTTAGGCAGCTTTTTTTGATATTTTTTGATATCCTTGATGGCTGTTTGATAATTCATATATCTTTACTGCCATGTCTCTCTACTCTCAATTATGCGTTAAATTTTGTGAAATGCTAGTATGAACTGTGTTTGTCTTCTCCTGCATATCCCTTAACAATTAAGAATTGGTTTGTGATTTATGTCATTTAAAGCTATACTATTATTTTCTATTAAAATCACAACTCTCCTCTGATTATGCATTTTAGAGATTTATTTGTTATAAATTGGAATATCTAGATCTCTATTGATTCTCCCATGCCTTCATGCTTCAACTTCAGTTAACTAGTATTGTTATATTGCCCTTTGCCAATGACTGACAAAAAGGGGGAGAACAAATCCCACCGTGGAGGAAAATTTTGTGTATTTAATTGTTAAATGGTGGTATAGGTGTTGGGGGGAGCAAATCTATTTGTTAAATGGAGGTACAGGTGTTAAGGGGAGCAGCTGCATGAAGACAAGGGGAGCAGCTACAGTAGCATTGTAAAATTGTGTAGCGAGTTATGTACACACAATTTAGGGTGTTGGTTTAGATGTTGTTCTAAGACTTCAATTATTTTGTCACGTAATTGACAAAGGGGGAGATTGAAAGTTCTTTGGTTTGTCAATTAGTGTGAGTTTTGAGTCAACAAGCTACAAGTGACTCCATAGGAAGATCATTCAAGCGTCTGCCTCAACAGGATATGTGCCCGATCTCGTAAAAGTTAAAACTTAGCCTCATATCCCATGTCCAAAAATATTAGGTATATAAAACCCTTAAAAATGGATAGAACAACTTAGGTTTTAAGGTGAGAAAACTATTTTTCAAAATCAAGAAAATCTCTAAGTTTTCTACCTTTGTCGATTTATCGATAAGTGGTTCGATGAAATCGAACTCTGTTATTGATATCCTCGAAACTCACTCCATATTATCTAATTGAGGGCTTCAGATGTCTAACAACCACAATGAATCCTGGACTGAACTATCGATGAATCGATGGCATGTTCGATGTCATCGATTTTTGAATCTCAAGTTCGTCGAGACAGCTCGATAAAATTGACATCTGGTTAATTGTGTCCAGAAAGTAGTTAAGGAAACTCATGTGATTTTCGATATCTCGAAGAGAGCCTCGATATCCTCGAAATTCAAACCTCAATGATATCTACTGACCTTCGATGATATCGGATTAGGACACAAATCTGACTAGCAAGCTTTCAGGTAAATTCATTTACGTATTGAGGAGCTCTCGAGGATATCGATATTCAAATATCGATCATATCGAGACCAGGTCGATGTCATCGAAATAGGATGCAAACTGTCCAACAAGCTTATAGGAAAATTCCTTAAAAATATCGATGAATCAAAAACTGGTATCAATATTATCGACATTCAAATTCAGATGATATCGAGGAATGCTCGATCATATCAAATGCCTGTTAAGTTTTAAAGGCAAGTTTGCTCTCATGTTTTCAAATGTTTCAAATGTCAAGGAATCAAACCTTGCATCGATGACATTGGAGTTCGAAATCAGATGACATCGAGGTATGTTCGATATCCTCGACCAGTTGGCAAAAAGGTTCGAAAGTGTTTGACATACTGAGTTCAAATGCTCGATCATATTAAATACCTGTTAAGTTTTAAAGGCAAGTCTTCTCTCATGTTTTCAAATGTCGAGGAATCAAACCTTGCATCGATGACATCGGAGTTCGAAATCCGATGACATCGAGGCATGTTCGATATCCTCGACCAGTTGGTAAAAAGGTTCAAAATCATTTGATATACTGAGATTGTGTCATCGAGTGGCAATTCGATGCTATCGAGAGTATACACTCGATGATATCGAACTCTGTAAAAAATATGGTTGTTTTATTTCCCTTGGAACTTTTTGCCTATTTAATAAGAGCTTGTCTTTGGTTGTTTGTAGAGAAAATAGATAGAGCTTTTGAGTGTTTAATCCAGATCATATACCCTAAACTTTTTTTCTCTCGTGGGAGTTCATCCTCCAATCCACCCTCATCATTGATATTCGATAGAGTGGATTAGGGAATAAACTTCCGCATTCAAGGATCCTCCAACTACCACCTTAATAGCAAATCATTGAGTTGGGATACCTTAAATGCATAGATGATTAGAATCACTTTGTTTCTAAAATAGAAAAACATTTAATAGAGTAGGATTCCAACATAACCTTGACCCAACCTATCGTTATACATTGGAGCACCATTTGTGTTGCAGTTCAAGGAAGCTGAAGATTCTTCATCATCAAAGGAGGAGATCTTCATCAACGTGCTAAATAGGGCTCATCTGTTTATCTGTAAGTCATTAGAGTTCAGAGACCCTGCTGATCATTCCTTGTGTAAGATTGGGCCACAGGTGATTCTTACCCCTTTCAAGTCCTTATAGGAGGCCTCCGACGGGAGAGTATGTGGGAGTGCTGTGTGTTGACCCTTGCTTTGTGAAGAGCATAAACTTAGGTCCTTGTGTAGGTCCTTGACCTGTGTGGTCTAAAACCTAGGTGCTGTGTGTTGACCTTTGCTCTTATGTAAGACATAAACTGTTAAGTTCCTTGTGAGGATCTGTGGCCTGTGTGGCTTAAAATCTGGATGTTGTGTATTGACCCTTGCTCCTGTGTGGGGCATAAACTTGTGTCTCGTGGAGACATGTTAGGTACCTTGTGCAGGTCTTAGAGTCAGCCTTGTGTAGGTTGTAATAATTTGAGGTGAACCTGCTTTGAAACCTCTGTTAGTGAGATCTGGTACACTCAAGGGTTGAGTGTGTTCGATAGAAGTGGAGTAGACACGTAGACGAACCACTATAAAAATTATTGTGTTTAGGATTACTATTTACTTTACTGCTTGTGTGATTTCTCTGAATGTTCTCATAATACATGTTTACATGATTATCTAGAACTAATTAGAATCACATCTCACACACAGTCACATCCATCATGAACTATGTTATACATCTTATTTATGTTTTGAATTGTCTTATAATTGGATCCTCTATTTGGCTTGGAAGCCATTAGAGTTACATTGAAGAAATCTTATTATCTGCGTATTAGTTCAAGATAGGGTTGATAGGTTTTCAAATCATTATAAAATTCTAAAAAGTCCTATTCACCTCCCTCCAGGACATCTTGGCATATTCCCACTTTGATTAAAGTCGTCATTACCATAATTTCATTTGGTAGTGTACCTAATTGTTGCATATAGTTGATGAAATTCACTTATCTGGGTGTGGAGGCGGAGGCCGCTTCATATGAGAATCTAGGCGAATTCTCTAGAACACTCATGAAATTCAAGTAATGGTGCATAGCAGAAATGCACCGAACTGAAGAATCACTTGTAGTGGAAAAGTTGTGTGAGTGGCATGTACTTGCGATTTATATAAAAAGAAATCAAGTTCGAGACTATGGTGTCACCTGATTCCTGTAGACCTATCATGCTTACTCTAATGTCGGTTCAAGTCTATGGTGACGTTGACACCATTGTACAACTCTTCCATCTTAACCCGAAATGTTAAGAATTTTGAAACATGTGGGGGATTGTTGTATTTTAAATTATTTTAAAATAATTAGTGTTTCAAAATATCCATTGGGAAGGGGCGTGGTTGTGGCCATGAGTGTGCATGTCCCTACGGATGTGTCTTTTCACATATGTTTGAAAGGTTGCATCCTTTCATATTTTGTTTTGAAAAGTTACGTCTTTTTAATCCTAATAGTCACACCACTTGAGTTTAAACCCAATAGCCACAACCCTTTGTGAAAGGGTATCTCTATACCCTTAAGGGGTGTATTCACAAAGTCTATAAATAGACTTTTCTCATTTGTTTTAGAAAGTAATAAAAAGTTTGTTTTACATTAAAAATATGGTTTAAGTATTTTCTAATTCGGGTTAAGACTACAAGTGGTTCGAGCCCGTGTACAATGAGTGCACCGCTAGTACCTGGTGATACTCATTGTATCTTGGAGGTCGGTTGCTCTGGAAACCTGTTGCACTTGGGATGTTGTCCGTGGGGAGCAAATTCGATTTCAAGCCGAGTGATTCATGTCACACCTCGACTTCTATAAACCAATAAGTTTTCTATTTTCTCATTTTAATTTTAATTTTATTTTATCTAAATAGTTTTTCAAACTCCATATTCCAACAAAAAATAGATATGGTTGAGAAATGGAGGAATAATCCTTATTCAATGGAATAAGCCCAAAAGATTGAATGGGAGGATCTTTTGGTCTTAAAGGTCTCGGGGTATGGCGCATCCACATGGAAATCTAACAAATCAATAGTCTGGATCAAGGTAACATTAGCCCCACCTTCAAGAAAGTAAGGACCCAATCATCCCATTACAATATAAGAGAGTGAAAGGTATACTGTATACTGGCAATTAGTAAAAGAAAACAAAGCGATGGAAACATGAAATATCATAAAGAAAACGTACGAAAGGTTGAATATCTGCATGCATGCTAGAAAATAACATTAAAAAGCTCAAGAACTGATCATCTCCCACGTGACAGAAAAATGACATCAGAAGTAGGAAAAAAGAATAGGATAAAAACCTAAACCCAGAATATCTACATGCATGCACCAATCAAGTTCAGTCCCACGTAGTAACCACAAATGGGAATAAGCTCCGTCTAGCTCCCTTTTAGTTTCCATGCACATACAATGCAGCAATGACTAAGTTTGTCAGGGTTAGGCACATAGAGCATCATGAGGATCGTAGTCATTGGCTGCACATTCCTCGCTGCAATCATCCTGATCGATGCATGGCCCAATAAATTGACAATCACTGTCATCACCTTCACCAAGGCCTACATCTAAAATCCAACACAAATGCTTTGCTAAAAGTTTAATGGAAAGAGTTTGTTTTCTATATGGTGGTAACTAGAATATATACATGGAAAGCCCAAGTAATCCAATCATCATAGAAAGTGGGCCCCAGTGGATAGCGACACATGATATATCCTGAGTCGCCACGGATTCATGCAAAACCAACTTCGAAACAATCATTGGGAAATATTTTATTATGGGTGTTTCTTAACAGCATCTGATGAAAATTGGGTGGTGATGGATGCGGGGACCATTATTTGAGTATTCACACATTCTCACCAAGAACAACAATATAGAATACCTAAATTAGGGTAGGAGTAGAACAAGGAGTTGTGGTGCTTCAAGGAGTTCTTCATTCTCTTCAATCCTTCTTTTCTAGCTAGTTTTTATATTTTTCCTTAAGAGTTTTAGTTCAATCATGTCTTTAATTGGCTAATCTCTTAGCTAGAATGAAGAGGTGAAGCTTATGTTTATTTGAATGCTTATTTTACTTTGATTCAAGTTATTTGGATTACATATTAAACAATTCATGATTTTTAGTTTGAATGAAGAAGTATTTCCAGTTTACTTTGATCCATTATGACTCCAAGCACAGTTGATGCTTAAGATAGCTTTTAATATTATCTTACCTATTTTACAATTGTGTGATTTGTAAAATTCCTTAATCTATCATTGACTCCGGACAAGGTAGATACTTTGAATTTTCTGCGATCGTTACATTGATGCTTTATAAGGGAACCAATCCTATGAAAAGTTCTAAATCTGTTTTGATGTATCTATGATGTTTTAACCACTCTATCATCTGACTGATAAGATAGGACTTCAATTCGAATCGTGTTATCAATTGAATCAAGTAAAGTGGCATTAAGATTATTACCAGTGGATCCTTGACGCTCTAGTTTCCATTATCATTAATAGATATTTCACCATTGATCTCTTTAAATCTATATTTTAAATACTAGATCCTAGTTCGAGTTCTAGTTTATTTCAGAATTCATACAAAGCAAGTCCCAGTGGGTACGACCTCGGTCTCACCGAGATTATTACTACATCGCAACTTTGCACTTGGGGTGACAAGCGAACATAGAGAGATAGAGATAGAGAGAGAGAGAGAGATTGAAGGCGTCTAATTTATGATCACAATGAACTCCAACATTCATTAATGCTTTAGGAACCACACTTATGAACAAATCGTTATGCTAGCTTGCATTGAATGCTTAACCATGGGAATCCCTAACTAGTCATAAAGACTCAACAATATCAAGTTAGGATTCACCAAACCCTTGACCCAAAAACCTGGGTATGCTCAACGATAGATCATCGTATGGTTATGGTACAAGGAAGTTGAAGATCCTTCATGACTCGAGAAGATTTTCATAAAGGTGCTTAATGGGGCTCATCTACTTTTAGGTAAGAAAGTATTTTTAAGTTCATAGTGTTTAAAAGCCATTCCTTGTGTGGGATTGGACTTCAGAGTTTGAACTACCAAACTCGACAAGTCGTTGTGTAGGCCTCTTACAAGAGAATACATTTTTATTATCATTTTGTAGGACTTCATAACTTCTTGTGTAAGACTTAGTAAGACCTTATGTAGGTCATTGACAGATGAAAAACATAAACCTTGTATAGGTTGTGAAGGTTTAATGGTGAATCTGATTTAAAACCATCTGAATAGTGAAATTCGTCACACTCCAGGAGAGAGTGGGTCAGCTGGGAATGAAGTAGGCATGTAGCCGAACTACTATACATCTTATACAATGTGGAGAATGATTTAAATCTTTATTTGTTATGTTTTGTTGAACAATATATTTGGTTTATTTTTTATAGCAAACATGTTTGATAAAATGCCTGAATGATGTTTTCACCAAGTAGACTTTGCTTTTGTACTTCTTCTTACTTGTAATCTTTTACATATGTATTTAGAAGTAAGTGAATGTTAATCGTTTAGTTAAAATTTGAAATTCCTATTCACCCCCCTTTAGGACATTAGCTATATCTTCAAACTTCGCTTGTAGAAGTAAAGCTGCATTTTCAGACTACACAAGCCACAATATACATTCAACAAAATCAAACCACAGAGTCCACCTAGCTCGAGACTCTAATATATACATGTTCAAAATGGATAAACCATACATTTTTTTTCGCCCAATGTCCTAAAAACACCATCGATGAAGCGAGTTGATGTATGCCTACACATCTTAGACTCGGTACTTGTACTATTTAGTTGTTGTTTTAAACACTTGTTATACTAACTTAGTAGTACTATTTTTTAAGTTATACATGTTATCAATATAATCAAGCGTAAGTAATGATATCATAACAAAACAATAAATTCCTATCTAGTTGTTAAGTTTATGAATGCCATGATATGCGAATGCATGTTCGTAACATCCAACACTCCCTCATTAAAGCGATGTCAAACCCTGTTGTGTTATAGTTTCGAAGTAATGATAACACTCCTTCATCATGTGACTCCAACGTCTTTAACAAAAATGCTTATCCTATAGTAATCTCGACCATCACCAACATATGCCATGATTGTTCTTATGATAACCACAAGTGCAAGGCTACGATGTGTTAATAACTTGGTGAGTCTGATGTAGTACCCACATGGACTTGCTATTGTGCGATTCCTACAAATACATTAGAATTAAAACTATAATCTAAACTAACTACTAAAATCTATTTTAAAAGAGTAATTGTGAAAGAAATTATCAGTAGTAGAATACTAGAGTGCCAAGGATCCACTTATAGCTTCCTTAATGTTATTTTACTTGATTTAATGAAATAACACAAATGGAATCGAAGTCCTATCCTATCCAGACGGATAATAGAGCAGATAATTCATCATTCATATATTTCAAAATAGATTTGAACTTCATTCAATTAGTTCCCTCATTAAGCATTATTGTATTGATCACAGGCAATTCAAAGCATCTATCATGTACTTAGTTATGCATAGATTAATAGATTTTACAGAACAAATGATTGCAAAACATGTAAGAGAATATCAATAGTCTTCCTGACCATCCAAACTGTCCAGAGTCGACAATGAATCAAAGTAAACTGAAACTACTTCTTCATTAAAAAAAAAAAAAAAAAATTTCAATGAATTATTTAACATGAAAGTCAAATAACTTGAATCAAAGTAAAATAAACATTAAGAAGAATTACAAACTTCACCTTTTAGATCTAGCTAAAAGATTAGCCAACCACAGGCATGATTGAAGTAAAACTCAAACAAAAAAATATAAAAACTAACTAGCAATGAAGGATTGGAGAAGGACTTCATAGAGGCTCCATAACTCCTTGCTCTACACCTTTTATTCTAATTCATGTTTAGAAGGTCCTAAAATATCCCTTTAAATAGGAAAAATCTGCGTCGACTTGGAATCGACTTCAATTTCCACACTTTCGTTACGCTTTGGTTGCAGCTAATGATATCCTTTAGTCACACCGAATTATTTCTTGGTTGCAACAGAATTTCATATAAAATATATATGAAGTATCTGTCTCCCTTTAGTCACACTGAACCTTTATTCGGTAAGACTAATCTTGGCTTCAGTTGAATCAAAGTGTCAAGCCAAATTAATTATGAAAATCACAATTTCTTGCTAGACTGTTTTGTGCACTTTCAATTAGACCGAACGACCTTAGGTGGGACCAAATATTTTGTTATTTATGTTGTAGGACTTGTAATTTTGCTAGTATTTTCTCTTTCATTTACACTTGGTTTTCTTGGATCTTTGGCATATAAATTCTTCATTACTTTCAAATCTCCAAATCTTTACTTGGTCATTCTTTAGAGTATTAAATCTTCTCTTTAATTGTTAATTTCACCTTGACTCTCCAAATCACATTGCATAAGAAAACATGTACAATTATATCGATTAAGCACATCTATGCTAATAAAACTAATGCATAATAAGGGTGAAATATACAATATTTCACACTCATATTAGCATTTCACACTCTTGAATAAAACATGCCCCCCCCCTAATCTTCCAAAATTTTAAATTTTAAACTTTTCTCAGAAAATAATATTTTGTGCAATCCTAAACATTTAAGAAAAATTCAAAGATATAAGAATAAAAAATTGATAATATAGAACCTAATATCATTAGTAAACAAATGAACTAAGTTCTCCCTTATCAATTAATCAATAAAATGTATCCAAACATCAAGTTCCTAGTCTACTTAGCCTCTTCCACTGGTAAATATAAAAGTGAACCTTATCTCCATAATATTAAGCATAACCATTAATTTAAAGTGTGCAGCTCAACACAAGTTACTGATTCTGAACCTATCTCCTTTTCACTTATTTTTCTAACTTTTCAATTTTATATCAATGGCTTTCAGACTATTTTCAGTTTTTCCTTCTTTTTCATTTTGTATTATGTTCTCAGTTTATAACAAATATAATAAGTAGCAATTTTTTATTTCACTACTTTTTAGTTGTCACAGTTTTTCCCTATATTTTTCTTTAAGAACCTCATGAATTCTTTAGTCAATGAGGTCATTTTATCATTTTTCATCATCATCATAACCGTTCTCTTTAGATTTTATTTTCTTACTCTTATGTGAAAACTTTAGTACAATGAGTTTCTTCTTAGAGAGGGTCTTAAAGTTTAGTTCAAATGTTTGTAAGGAATATATGAGTTCTTCTACTTTCATGCTATTTATATTCCTACACTCTTCTATCCATGTTATTTTAAATGTGAATCTCTCTGGTAGAGACCTAAGAATTTTTCTACAAACATGGGCCTTCGGGATCCCTTCTCCTAAACCTTAAATGAAGTTATAAATATCTTAAGTTTAAATACTTAAAGGTTTCATGCTCTTTTATTATAATATTCTCAAATTGTGTTATTAAGAGATAAAGCTTGGACCTCTTAACTGTGCTACTTTCCTCATGGGTGGTTTTTAAAATATCACATACTTTTTACTTGTTTCACGTATACATATTATTTTAAATTCATCTTGGGAAACCGCATAGTATATAGCATTGAGAGCTTTGGCATTATAATCATACATTTCTCTCTCAACAACACTCCATTTATATTTATCTTTAGGAGTGGTGATGGTAACGCCATCTACCATGACTTATTCCACATGCATATGCCATCCTTGTTCTGCGATTTCCAAAACCAAATGGTTAAGGGACCTCAAAAATATAATTATTCTAGCCTTCCAATAGGTATACTTCGACCCATCAAAATGCGGTGGTCATGAGACAGAACTCCACTCATCATTAAACATTATTCTAAGCTCTCACGGATCACACTCTGGGTGGTTTGGCCCTTAAAGTGGAACCCACACTAATACCAATTGAAATTGTGGGTATTGCACAAATACCACAAAGCATAAAAGCTTATAATTATGGATAAGTCCTTGGGGGGGGGGGGGGGGGTGGAGGTGGGGGAGTGAATATAAAGGTGAAATGGGTCTAAGATCATAGATTATAAAAGATACAATTATATGTGTAAAGTAGTCTATGACTTGAGATATCGATATCAAGTATGTTCACTCAAATAAACACCTATCATACAATCCATTCATGTATCCATATAAAATGAAATAATCAAATCATAAGCATAAATAGAAAGGTATATCATCAATCAAAAAGATAAAAATATATAGTGGTTTGGCTACTTGCTTACTCCATTCCCAGATGAGGAACTCAAACTCGAGTTTTCCGGATTTCACCATCTCATATGGTTTTTAATAGGTTCACCACTAACCTTTACAATGCTAAACAAGGACCCATATACATAGTCGTTGGTGGCCTATACAAGGTCTTACTCGATTAGTCTTACATAAGAACTAATCCACGAACACACCCGCCGGTGGCCTACATAAAGACTTATACATTTACACTCGTCGGTGGCCTACATAAGGACTTATCATGTACACACCCGTTGGTGTCCTACATAAGGACTTAATCGAGTATGGGTCTTAAATTTTTGAATGGTTCTGTATAAGAACCAATCATGTACACACCCGTCAGTGGCCTACATAAGGACTTTGACTTCAAATAAATGGACTTTAGACAAAAATTCTTATAAGTTTTGATGAGCCCATTGATAACACAGGTTTTAAGATGTTTCTTCAATGTTGAATCGACTTCTCTTTACCTCCCATAATCTTTGAAGTAGATCTTCTTCAGGTCCGAGATCAACAACCCTATAATGGATCTTCCTATCGAGGATGCCAAGGTGATGAGAGAGTAAGATAGGTGTTGAATCTCCTACAACTAAGGTATAGTTTGTTCCAAGAGGGGATTCACATAGATGGATATTATAAAGGATGATAGACAAGGAATTTTTTTTATAGAATTGGTGTCTAACCTCTAGAGAATGCAAGAGAACATGCACATCTTCAATTGGAGCATAAAATGCTCATATAGAGTGACAAATCACAAGGAAAATGATATGAACTAAATGTATTATAGCTTAGGAGAGGAAAATAGGAGTTGTATACATAATTGCTCTAAAACCATAAAAAAATCTATGCATTTTACAAAGGTTTGAATGCCAATTTTATAGAAAAATTGCTCCAACTGATCTATAATGGCTAGTCATCGAATTGATCGACGACCCTCTCGATTCAATCAACTCAAATTAATAGCATTGCCGATTCGATCGATAGGTTTGTAGATTAAATTAACTCAAATCGATGGAACTGTCGATTCAATTAACAAGTCTCAAATTTAATTGTTTTAGTTGTTGGGCACTTTTGGGCTGTTTCAATCAAATCAATGGAATTGTCGATTTGATCAGAGTTCTTTGATTTCTGATCATCAAAAGCTCCTAACCTAAATAAGCTTAGATGAAC
The DNA here is from genome assembly GCA_030180095.1 of Magnolia changhungtana. Lineage (NCBI taxonomy): Eukaryota > Viridiplantae > Streptophyta > Magnoliopsida > Magnoliales > Magnoliaceae > Magnolia > Magnolia changhungtana. Next base: position 9,499,900 of record JASAUF010000361.1, on the reverse strand, counting down.
TTGTTTAAATTAATTCATAAGGCTTGGGATGATAAAAACAAGGGTTTTCCTATTGAATTATATCATCTAAAGGTAGGCTATTTTGGAACTAAAGGGGTTTACGGCTAAGTTCTTAGAGCCAACATAATTTACCCATGTCTTTATGCCTTGATGCTACAAGTCTTTAAGTCTTCAGTTTTCTTCCTCTTCTCGCAAGGCTCAACTGACTTAAGACACACTATAACACCCTGGATTTCGAGGTCTGAGCAAAGCTCAACTCCCGAGACCCAACGTATCACTTATTCAACATAGATAATGATGTTTAGATGTTGTCCATATTAGTGCATTAAACATGAGAGGGATTATACCAAATCAGCATATCATACTCCAGAGTTAGTGTAATTAAGCAAGCGGAGGACTGAGATAAATATATAGAGTATATACGTATTTCACAACCTCCGGAGTATGAGTGTATTACCGAGCTGAATATATACATGTTTTATTTCAAAATATAAATGTTCAACTAATCCGTGTAATCCCTGTGATCCCGTCGATCAGTACATGGTCTACATAGACCCACTTGATAACTGTACGTAAGAGAACTCCTCCTCCCCATCTATGAAATCCAAATCAACTGCATAGGCATCGTCGCTACTTGCATCTACAATAGGGTCTGGTTGGTGTTTTAAAACACCGTCCCAGAGTGAGAGTGAGTGATCAACTCAGTGGTACTATAATGCCAAGGTTAACATGTTATCAATTTAGTCAAGCAGTAATGATAAAGCAATACAAAAATCATATCCTAAGTACTCTTGTTAATGCAGGAATGGTATGTTGTAATAATGCATGCCCTCGCACGAAGCTCCCTCACAAGTGACTTCATTAATAGTTCACGCATGACAAACTCCCTAAACGTGCCCTTCCATGCGAAAGCACATGCAATGCAAGGCATGGTCGTGTTAGCCAAGTACTTAATTATACTTATTCATACAACAGATTCGGGAAACTAAGGCACCTCCCTTTATATCTCTAACCCAAATAGAGATCCATCTAGGGTCGTCAATCCTAGTTAATCATGTATGATAGGCAAGTTGTTAGGCATCACCCCCTATGAAAGTAGTGGATACGCAAATTCAAGAGTTTATACTCGAGGTTACTACGGGGAGGCTCATCACCTAAGCGTAGGTCAACAGCTAGAATACAGTGTCCCATACCACCATATTCAGCTTACGAGTTTGGGTTACTCACTGGTCACTACGGGGAGGCTTATCACCCTAGCGTAGGCCGATAGCTCGATCACGGTGTCCCATACCACCATGCCTGGTTCATGAGTCTTAGCGGATCATGGTACCATGGTTGAAACGAGTCTTTACATTGGTAAGTGGTACCTTAGATTCAAGTAGGAATGTCCATATATTGAAAATACACAATAGGCTAATCGGGTTATTTGACAAGTTTAACTGGTACGGGCGCGCGCAGAATTAATCGACATGGAGCGCATAAGCATTCCACTTGGCCTAACCACTGCCGATAATCGTCGTACGACCACTCAAATGGAGATTTTTACCGATTGCCTAGACTACGCAGTAGTCCCAATCTTACTCAGATGTAGTATGTAATTACATATGACAAATATATCAGCATTTAATAAACAATTCAAGTTGATATCTCATTTGATCATTTCCTCAAACATGTTGAACATGTTACCAAATACTATATTTTATTCATAAATTTCATGGCAACAAACATGGTTACATGAAATAAACAATACATATGAACAAGGTAAATAAGAATACTATTGTAATACTCTTAATAGATACAATTCATCAACATTTTCTCATTCAGACATTTAATCAAACACTTAGGCTAAACATAAGCAAATATGTAGACTAGGCTAGTTACAACGAGTATTTTAGCAATTCCTTCTACGAGGATGTTATTATGCATATAACAATCATGAATCCTAGCTTAGTAGTTATAACAAGCACAAATCATGTTTACATATTCATTTAAACATTTCCACAAACACATAGGATGCATAGTTATTCAACATAGTTCATACATGTGTAATACATCGAAATCAAGGTGACTAAGATGATATGGTAGCAATCAAGTAAGACATAAATCATTAGCTGAAATTGAAAGCCTTGAAAACCATAACCTAAACGTTTATAGTCCACACCTTTCGTCGGCAATCTCGTTCCGAACTCGGTTTGAATCTTACGTTCCCGAATACAGAACAACGGGTACCTAAGAAATGAAATAAGTTAGCTATTTCATCGATCACTATATTTGGATTCCTAAATCAATTTTAGGGTTAGCATTTCTTACCCAAATCATCGTTGGAACGAGTCATGTAGCGATGGTGGGGGGACGATTCAGTGCGTGGATTTGTGGGAAAGAATCCCAGCAAAGGTCTCTAGGAATCTCTCTCTTCTCCTCACTCTTTTCTCCTCTTTTCCTCTTCTCTCTCCTAGGGTTAGAGAATTTCGTATGGAATGGGAATGGGGTGGTTTTAAGGGCTTTAAATAGGCCCATAACTGATGTCAATGGTCCCAAGGCCATGATATACATAGGTTATAGCCAATGGGTGCCTGTTTTGGGTAAACGAGGCTCATCTGGAGGTCTATTACTCGCCTACGGCATGGAGAAAGTTCTCTAACCATGGATCTAAGCCAGGTTCTGATTTTGGTACGATCAGATTAATGGATTGATCGTGGATGACCCGTGTCAGATCAACGGTCGTTGTTACTCGATTAGGGCCATAAGTATACAGATATGTGCAAGGAAATTTTCCTAATCCATGGGTGAAGTTCGGTCAAAAACTGACTGTCCGAAATCTTCAATTTTATCCGCAAGTGAATGGCCCAATTTACTTAAGTTTCATTACGATTTCTATAGATATTCGCGTTTCTTACACACTTCGCTCAGGGCTCAAGTTATATGTTTCTGCATACTATTTGGACTCGATTCCCACGATGGTTGTCAAGTCCAATAAGGTGGATGTAACCTTATAGTTTTGCGGTCATCGGACTTTCGATGTGTGGTCCAGGTCTGATACGGAGTTTCAATGTGCTCCTGAGAGCAACTGGCTTTTGAGATTTCTCCTAGGTTTTTAAGTAGTGTTGAGTCGACGATTTTGATGTTTTGGGTCTTGCCATTTGTATAGATAATGGTTCGAGCCAAATCCATCGATTATTTAGTTTAGTACTTGACTAAATTTTCGTTTAATTTCTACGGAGTACATTCCTTAGGGATTTCTGCCTGAAGTGGTACTCGGGTCTTTGTACGGATTTTTACGAAACATTACAATCTACCCCCCTTAAAGAAAAATTTTGTCCTCGAAATTAGTACCTTTTTGTAGTCCTCGAGGATCTGAGGGTAGTTCTTACGATCTTCAGCTTCTGTTTCCCAAGTAGCCTCTTCTTTAGTGTGGTATGTCCATAATACTTTCACAAGCAGGATTACTTTGCTATGTTACACTTGTTCTTTTCTATCGAGAATATGTGTTGGTCATAATACATAGGTAACATCTTCACTTAACTGTACTTGCTCCCATTATAATATGAGTAAGATCAGGAACGTATTTCTTCAGCATCGATACGTGAAATACATTGTGCACACTAGCGAGTGGTGTAGGCAAGGCGAGACGATTGCTACTACACCCACTCGGTCGAAAATCTGAAATGGGCCGATGATTCTCGGCGTGAGTTTTCCCTTCCTGCCAAAACAAAGGACTCCCTTCATTGGGAAAACTTTAAGGAATACATGTTCCCCAACCTCAAATTCTAGTGGTCTTCATCTTGTATCAGCATCACTCTTCTGTCTACTCTGGGATGTAAGGAGTCGACGCCTGATAATGTCGATCTTCTCTGAGGTCACCTAAACCAAATCTGGGCCAATCAGGCTCTTCTCGCCAACTTCTGCCTAACAATGTGGTGCTCGACATAGGCGCCCATACAAGGCTTCATAAGGAGTCATGTCAATGCTCGCTTGAAAGCCGTTGTTATAAACGAACTCAGCATAGGGAAGGCAGTCATCCCAACTGTCCTTGAAATCAAGCACACATGCTCGCAACATATCTTCTAATATCTGATTTACCTGTTCCATCTGCCCATCAGTCTGTAGGTGGAATGCGGTACTGAACTTTAGTTTTATTCCAATTGATTCTTGAATTTGAGTCCAGAAAATGGACATGAATCGCGTGTATCGATCCGACACAATCTCCATATAAACTCCATGCAGACGTACTATCTCCTTAATGTACAGCTTGGCTAAATCATCTGCTGAGTTTGAAACTCTAATCGGGTGGAAATGAGCTAATTTCGTCAATCGGTCCACAATCACCCAAATAGAGTCATGTCCCTTCCTCGTCTTTGGTAACCCGGAAATGAAATCCATAAATATAAAATCTCATTTCCATTCAGCTATGGGCATGGGTTAAAGTAAACCAAGAAGTTGGCGATGCTTAGCCTTGACTTGCTGGCATGTGAGACAACAGGATATATAATTTGATATCTGGGCCTTCATGTTGTGCCACTATTATGAACGCTTCAAATCCTGATACATCTTTGTATTACCAGGATGCATTGCCAATTTTGAATTATGTGTAGCTTCCAAAACCTCTCTCCTCAAGTCATGGATGTTCGGGACGCATAGGCGGCCACGATACCTCCCTCCATCCAAGCTAATTCTTCACTCAGATTCTCCACTGTCACTTGCTTGTTTTCTCATTTTCATCAACAGTTCGTCTTCTTTCTGTGCTGCAATGATTTGGTCATCAATAAGTGGCTACACGTGGAGGTGTGCAACGCTCTCGAACGACTCCTCTACTGTAAGCTTCTATTCAAAGTCTCGCACGAACTCTATCATATTTCATTCTTCTATCATTAGCAGAGCTGTAAACTCTATTGTCTTCTTGCGGCTTAATGCATCGGCGACAGTGTTGGCCTTGTTAGGATGGTAGGAGACCTCAAACTTGAAGTCTTTTAAGGTCTCCATCTAACGTCGTTGCTCATATTCAGGTCTCTCTGTGTGAATATGTACTTGAGGATCTTGTGGTTGCAAAAGAGCTCAAACTCCTCTCCGTAGAGGTAATGTCTCCAAAGCTTTAATGCAAAAATAATTACTACCAATTCCAGGTCGTGTGTGGGGTAGTTTTCTTCATGTTTCCTCAACTGTCGCGATATATAGGCAATTACTCTGTCCTTCTGCATAAGGACACAACCCAAACCAACACGAGACACGTTAGTGTATATAGTATATCTAACCCCCTGCTCTGACAATACTAGCACGGGTGTGAACATTAGCTTGTCCTTTAGTTCCAAAAATGCTGCTTCTACCTTCGCATTCTAAGTAAACTGAAGATCTTTTCGAGTGATTTGAGACAACGGTCTGGCTATCTTGAAAAAATCTTTAATGAATCGACAATAGTAGCCAGCAAGTCCGAGGAAGCTCCTCACTTCCATAATTGAACCGGGCTTCTCCCAGTCCTGTACCGCGACCACCTTAATAAGGTCCATGACAATTCCCTCCTTAGATACCACGTGTCCTAGAAACTTGACTTCTTCCTTCCAGAAGTCACCTTTTTGGTACTGAGCAAATAACACATTTCCTGTATGAGCAAATAACTGATTCTTCCTGAGAGTACGAAGACTGCTCATAGGTGCTTCTCATGATCTTTCCGACTCTTGGAGTATATCAAAATGTTATCTATAAACACGATGATGAATCGGTACAGATACGACCGAAATACCTTGTTCATGAGGTTCATGAATACGGCTGGTGCATTCATAAGCCCAAACGACATCACGAGGAATTCGCAGTGCCCAAAACTAGTTCTGAATGTTGTTTTCTGCTCGTCTTCATTCCTGACGTGCAACTGATGATATCCAGACTGCAAGTCAATTTTTGAGAAATACTACGCCCCTTTCAACTGGTCAAACGGGTCATCTATCCTGGGTAGAGGATACTTATTCTTAACCTTGACGTGATTCAATCTGCGATAATCAATACATAATCGCAATGATCCGTCTTTCTTCTTTACAAACAATATAGGTGCTCCCCAAGGAGATACGTTAGGCCATATAAAACCTGAATCTAGCAGATCAGCTATCTTCCTCCTCAATTCCTCCATTTCACACGGAGGCATGTGGTATGTTAGTAAGGAAATGAGCGTCGCACCAAGCATAAGGTCGATAGTAAAGTCGATCTTGCGTTGAGGAGGTTGTCCAGGTATCGTTCTAAATACATCTATGAAATCTTGGACTACCGGGGTGTCCCCAAGTGTTGGACCATCAACATTTTCTAACAAGGAAGTGTAACAACTAATGCGATAGGGCCAACTGACCTGAATTGGAAAAGTAAAGGTCGTGCCCTCAGGCCCATGTGTTGTCACCAATCTGGTATCGCAATCAATATCAGCCTTCATTTTGGTTAGCCAGTCCATGCCGAGGATGACATCATAATGACACAGCAGGTTGACAAGTAGGTCAATGCAAGTCTATCGGGCAATCCTTATAAAGTTTAGTAGTGCCGGAGAAGGTCCTTGTCGCGGTAAGGACTCTCACCACACCCATAGGGGTAGTGTTCAACCCTAAACACTTGACTGTAGAGCATAATACTATTAAAATAGTGGACACAGTGTCCACCAATAGGAATACAGGTGGACCTTGAATATGGGCAGTGACTTCAAAGGCTAAGGACACTGTAGTTGCTGTCTCAGATGCTTCAGCTTCTAGTGCATGTACACATGCCTGTTGAGGACGATTTGGTTGTGCTATCATAGGTTGTTGAGGCAGCTGATTTTGTGATACGGGAGGTTGGTAGAATGGTTGTACTGGTGGTACGGATCGCAAAGGTGAAGTTGAAATAACTTGTGGCAACTGAAGGTTAATCTTCTGAGGTGGCATAAAACATTATCCCTCATCTTGGTAAAGCAAAAGGGCTCGTTATGGCCCATTTTCTTACAGTAAGTGCACTAAAGATCCGATCGCCTCTGCTGGGTCGGTGGAGCCATTAGCACGAGAGGCGAATCGGCACATGGCCTCTTACCAAGGAATGCTCGGTTCGACAAATTAGGTTGTGGCCTTGGGCCTATGGGCACACGTGTCCTGGACAGTCTCTTGCCATCCTGCTCGCCTCATAGGGACATGTTTACTAGCTCAACATAGTTGGGAATGCTAGCGCAACACATCTTTGTGCTGATATCAGGCCGTAGACCCTCAAAAAATCCCTACATTCTCATCGGCTCATTCACTAAGATCAACAGAGCAAGTCTGGCTAGCTCCGTGAAATGGTTCTTGTACTCAGCCACAATCATTCCTCACTGTCGGAGGTAGAGGAATTCACCCTCCTTTTCATTACGGTAAGTGAGGGGGAAGTACTTTTCATGAAAATGACCTTCAAACGCCTCCTACGTCCACATGTATCATGTGGGAACGGTTCGTAGGATGCTGTCCCACTAGAGGCTAGCCTCCTTCTCAAACATATACGTAACCAATTCAACTTGCTCTGCCTCAGTACAGTGCAATGGCTTTAGCATCTTGGATATATGATCCAACCAATACTTTACCTCCTCGGGTCGGTGACTGCCCGCAAAGGTAGGAGGATGGAAGCACTGGAAGCATTTAAATAGACCGCTTATATTCATATTTCTAGTAAGCTGCACAGGTGGTGCGGGTGGGGCCAATTCATGTTTTGGGCAATGGCCTCCGTTATAGTAGCAAAAAATTATTGTTGTTGCTACATTAGAAACATCATCTGCTCCAACCTATCGGGAGGAGGAGCTGATTGAGGTATGTGTGGCATCGACGTAGACGCACAATTTTGTCTCAGAACTGGCGATGCATTCTGTGTTGGCCCATTTATAGGGTCTGCGGCCGGCTGTGAATCCGGCATCGTGTCACTATTCGGCCCAAACCAGGGTCCGTATGGCTATCGCTCAGGGGAGGTGCCCCGTTAATTGATACGCCAAGTACGAGACGTGCAATATTTCGAGTGTTTTTAGGAGGCATCCCCTATATACAACATAGGGTGCAACATGTGTCAGATTTAGAATATTAACACACGTTATTCCACGCATTCTACACATTCCATAACAAAAGAAGTTTCATGCATTTCATTTAACCAAAATTGTCACGGATACATATAATGTAGCATTATAGAAATCATGATAGAAGATGCATGTGAGCTAATTTAGTAAAATTTTTATCACAAACTATTCTAACATCCCACTAAGCTAACAAGGGCTGTTATAAAGAAAAGTAAGAAACAAAGAAAACCAAAAGACAACTACAACATATGTCTAGTCCTCCGACTCCAGTGAAGGTGGAGGCGCACCCTTATCCTGCATGCAACACATCTTCAGAGTGCGAGACATTCTCTTAAATTTTTATTTTAGGTAGGACTAGTTCTCCTTGACTTCCTGTTTCAGGGCAGCCTGGTTTTCCTCTATCTTGGCCATACGGGCTTCTAAGGCAGCCATATCATGGCAGTCCTCATGTGCAGTAGTAGGAGGGCCCCTATCAGAATCTTGGACCTCCTCTCCCTCTTCCTGCTCTTCTTCCTCACTTCCCTCTTCATCATTGCATTCTTCCTCACTTCCTTCTTCCTCACTGCCTTCCTCTATTTCATTCCCTTCCTCTCCTTCACTACTTTATTCCTCTTCACTTTCTTCCTCTATCTCATCTCCATATTCATCAAGATAGGCTTGGCGTTATCTAGGGCCAATCCTCATGTTGTTAAGCATAGTTTCACTGATAAAGTGGATAGGTGCAAGATTATCCATGTTAAGCCTGAAACTGAAGTTACGAGCAATCTTGCAGATAAGTCAACCAAATGGGAGTGAAGCGTCTCCCCTAGTAGATCGTGTGGTCCTGATTATCTGTGATAGGACAAAAGTAGGTAGACACAGCTTGTCTCCTTGTCTAACTCTATACAGGAAGTCCACCATCAAATGAGTGCACTCAGTACAGTTGCTCCACCTAGAATACACATTGTACATGCATATGTGGTGAAGTAGGTGAAAGTCTGCCATCATTTTTGTCGATGGGAGGCTATTGCCTCGCCTCCAATGAGCCAGTCGGCCACAAAGTCGCGTGCGGCGATCTCTCTCTTGTATACTAGTGAGACGAGATGCACTAGCATGTACCTCACCACGCTCAATTCCCATGATACAGTCCATCACATCAACATCGACTATGGTTTCCTGCCTCCCTAAGGGAATAGTAAACTGAAGAGGCTCCAGTAGTGGGTTCCGTATGTGGCCATAGAAGGCTCGGACTGTGCCTTTACTAGCATGAGGCCTACTTTCAAATATGGGACGCCACCCAGCCTCCAATAGGAGGTCGATCACTGGATACAGTCAAAATAATTTCTCATCAACATGTGCTTTAATCTAACTCTGTGGTTATGGAACTTACCTAGTTCGGCACCCACTATAGCGATCTCTCTAACGAAATTTGAGGATCCAGATCCCGCTTCGTCCTTCACTCTCGCTCGGCACTTGGAGTAGCCATGACGCTTGCCTGCTTCCAGGAGCAGGTTGGATGGCTCAGCCCGGCCTCATCCGGGGCCGCTCTTCTCTTTCTTATAAGTGAAAGGAGTGTAGAAATGAAAAAGATGGTAGTGACAAGCTTAAAAAGAGCCATGGAATATGAAAACATTTTGAAGGATGAGATGGGTTTGTGGGTCTTGAAGGTTATGAGACAAAAAAAGATGGGTTTTATGCTCATATGGGTGTGAAATGGGAAGATGGAGAGTCGTATGAGAGGGGTTTTAAGAAGATGGTGGAGATTGTTGCAGGATGCGGAAGAAGATGAAGCTTTGAGTGTATAAGAGGGAGATTTCAGAAAGGAAATGGAGATTTTGAAGGGTTTGGAGGTGAGAATGGAGTGAAATGGAGTGAAAAGGGACAATAGAGACTTAAGTGGAGGGTCCCACATGAAAACGGGCCCCACATGCATGTGTGGAGGGAGGCGGGACGCCGGAACCGCGGGCCTGTAGCGGCCCATGTGAAGACGCCGCCCGCCCTGGGCTTCCGGTGGTGCCTCCGCCTAGGGGCAGTGGCCACCCCATCCTTGCACACCGAAAATGTGCAGGACCCCCTGGGTCCCTCGGGATTTTGTGATTTGGGCCCCAACACCTGTAAAACGTGTTTTCTCGATCTAGGAAGTGCATATTCATGCTTTTTGATTTGTTTCAAATGCTGGATTCACCTATTTATCATTCAAACCCGTCGTTTGACAGCCTAAAAGGGATTGAGATCATTTCACATGATCTCGGAAGCGTAAGGGCTACCTTACAACGGTCAATTTCGCTCATCGGCAGAACTTTAGAATCCAACAATCATTTCTATATTTTATTGCCCCCTCCTAAGTCAAAGTGCATTAGAGTGCGTCGTGTTACCATAACCTAGGTCTAGTTTAATCCAAATCATGCTTCGATACCAACTTGTAACGCCCTGAATTTCGAGGTTCGAGTAAAGCTTAACTCCCGAGACCCAACACATCACTTATGCAACATAGATAATGATGGTTAACTGTTGTCCATATTAGTGCATTCAACATGAGAGGGATTATACCAAATCAACATATCATACTCCAGAGTTAGTGTAATTAAGGAAACGGAAGACTGAGATAGATATATAGAGTGTATATGTATTTCACAATCTCCAGAGTATGAGTGTATTACCGGGCTGAATATATACATGTTTCGTTTCAAAATATACAAACATCAAAATATAAATGTTCAACTAATCTATGTAATCCCTGTGATCCCATCGATCAGTACATGTTCTAAATAGACCCGCCTGATAACTGTACGTAGGAGAACTCCTCCTCGTCTATAAAATCTAAATCAGCTGCATAGGCATCGTTGCTACCTGCATCTACAACAGGGTCTAGTTGGTGTTTTAAAACACCATCCCAGAGTGGGAGTGAGTGATTAACTCAGTAGTACTATAAGGCAAAGGTTAACATGTTATCAATTCAGTCAAGTAATAATGATAAAGCAATACAACAATCATATCCTAAGTACTCTTGTTAATGCAAGAATGGTATGCTGTAATGATGCATGCCCTCGCACGAAGCTCCCTCACAAGTGACTTCATCAACCGTTTGCACATGACAAACTCCCTAAATGTGTCATCCCATGCCAAAGTATATGCAATGTCGTGCATGGTAATGTTAGCCAAGTACTTAATTATGCTTATTCATACACCAGATTCGGAAAGCGAACGCACCTCCCTTTATATCACTAACCTAAACAGAGATCCATATAGTGTCGTCAATCCTAGTTAATCACATACGATAGGCAAGTTGTATGGCATCACCCCATTTGAAAGTAGTGGATAGGCAAATTCAAGAGTTTATACTCGAGGTCACTACGGAGAGGCTCATTACCTCAGCGTAGGTCGATAGCTCGAATACAGTGTCCCATATCACCGTATTAGGCTCACGAGTTTGGGTTGCTCACTGGTCACTACGGGGAGGCTTGTCACCCCAGCATAGGATGACAGCTCGACCACGGTGTCCCATACCACCATGCCCGACTCATGAGTCTTAGTGGATCGTGGTACCATGGTTAAAACGGGTCTTTACAATGATAAGTGGTACCTTAGATTCAAGGAGGAATGTCCATACATGGAAAACAAACAATAGGCTAATCGGGTTATTTGACAAGTTCAACTGGTATGGACGCACGCCGAATTAATCGACATGGAGCGCATATGCACTCCATGTGTCCTAATCACTGCCGATAATCACTGTATGACCCAGATTTATCGAACGTATCCAATGTAGCAAGACTAGTTCGGCCACTCAAACTAGGATTTTTACTGATTGTCTGGACTACGCAATAGTCCCAATCTTACTCAGATGTAGCATGTAATTACATGTGACAAACATATCAGCATTTGACGAACAATTCAAGTCAATATCTCATTTGAGCATTTCGTCAAACATGTTGAACATGTTACCAAACACTATATTTTATTCATAAATTTCATAGCGACAAATATGGTTACATGAAAGGAACGATACATATGAACAAGGTAAATACGAATACTATCGTAATACTCTTAATAGATACAATTCATCAACATTTTCTCATTCAGACATTTAATCCAACACTTAGGATACACATAAGCAAATACGTAGACTAGGCTAGTTACAACGAGTATTTTAACAATTCCTTCTACAAGGATGTCATTATGCATATAACAATCATGAATCCTAGCTTAGTAGTCATAACAAGCACAAATCATGTTTACATGTTCATTTAAACATTTTCACAAAAACATAGGATGCATAGTTATTCAACATGGTTCATACATGTGTAATACATCAAAATCGACGTGATTAAGATGATATGGTAGCAATCAAGTCAAACAAAAATCATTAGCTGACATTGAAAGCCTTGAAAACCATAACCTAAACATTTATAGTTTTCACCTTCCGTCGGAAATCTCATTTCGAACTCGGTTAGAATCCTGCGTTCCAAAATACAGAACAACGGGTACCTAAGAAATGAAATATGTTAGTTATTTCATCGATCACTATATTTGGATTCCTAAATCAAGATTAGGGTTAGCATTTCTTACCCAAATCGTCGTTGGAACAAGTCGTGTAGCGATGCTAGGGAGGCACTTCATGCGTGGAGTTGTGGGAAAGAATCCCAGCAAAGGTCTCCAGGAATCTCTCTCTTCTCCTCACTCTTTTCTCCTCTTTTCTCTCTTCTCTCTTCTCTCTCCTAGGGTTAGAGAATTTTGTATGGAATGGGAATGGGGTGGTTTTAAGGCCTTTAAATAGGCCCAGAACTGATGTTAATGGCACTAGGGCCATGGCATACTTAAGTTATAGCCAACGGGTGCCTGTTTCGGGCAAACGAGACTCAACTGGAGGTCCATTACTTGCCTACGGCATGGAGCAACTTCCCTGACTATGGATCTAAGCTAGGTTATGATTTCAGTATGATCGGATTAACCGATCGACCGTGGAGGACTCGTGTCAGATCAACAGTCGCTGTTACTCGATTAGGGCCATAAGTATACAGATATGTGAAGGGAAATTTCCCTGATCCATGGGGGAAGTTCATTTAGAAACTGACAGTCCGAAATCCTCAATTTCGCCCGCAAGTGAACAGCCCAATTTACTTAAGTTTCATTATGATTTCTATAGATATTCGCGTTTCTCACACACTTCACTCAAGGCTCAAGTTGTGCATTTCTGGATACAATTTGGGATCAATTCCCACGATGGTTGTCAAGCTCAATAAGGCGGATGTAACAGTATAGTTTTGAAGTCATCGGACTTTTGACATGTGGTCCAGGTCCGATACGGAGTTTTAATGTGCTCCCGAGAGCAACCAACTTTTGAGATTTCTCCTAGGTTTTTAAGTATTGCTGTGTTAGCGATTTTGATTGTTTTGGGTCTTGCCATTTGTATAGATAATGGTTCGAGCCAAATCCATCAATTATTTAGTTTAGTACTTAACTAAATTTTCGTCTAATTTCTAAAGAGTACGGTCCTTGGGGATTTCTACCTGAGGTGGTACTCGGGTCTTTATATGGATTTTTTCGAGACGTTACACACACAAACATATGTATTGGCAAATCAAGGAACTTACAATAGCTACATTAGAAAGAAGGCGCATTTTTCCTGGTGGAAGATAAGGCCTTAACCCATCTCTTTGTGAAGATAAGTGGTGTAGGCAACACTATCACCCTGATTAGTGGAAGAGGAGGTGGACCAAGAACTCATAGGTTTAATGTACTCTCCCATGGCTGGGAGGCTAGTAATGGTGCAGACGTCAAGGATGGTGGGACTTATGAACCTGTAGGGAAAGTGAAAGTATTGGATGACCGACTCAGAAAACAAATGGTCGTAGCCAACAAGTGAGAATGCATGGTCAAGTCAAAATAGGAAAGTTGAATGCAGTAAAAAAATCCCGACATCTCTCCAACGATGGTCAAATTGCTAGCTAAAACCTACCTAGCCAAAGGATCCAATCAAGAGTAGGGTTAGGCTAAAGCATGTTCCTAGAAGTGAAAGGAGGTTAGAAAGACCATCTTAAATAGGGACTTTGAAGGAGAAACCACCCGTCAGTATGTCACGCCCCAGATTTAGTGACCGGAACTCTCAAGAATCCCGATAGCCGATTCTGGCTGCAACAACCTTCGTAGTACCCCATTCTCGGCTCTTGGCACCCATTCACCAGGTTATGATCCTAGGATCCTACAAGGAGGATTTATAAGAGCATACCTAAAATCATAACATAGTAACTACAGATAATAACTATAGAAACACATCACAAAATCCACTGAGAATTAAAACTTTTATATAAGGTACAATACTCAAAAGGGAAATATAAGGTCTGATCAACGGCGACTCCGAAAGGTCCTCGGTACGCTCCAACGCTCCTCCTCAGCTACTACTGCTGCCTAAAATATCCTACATGCATCAATTGTGCATAAGCTTATAAAAAGCTTAAAGGGCAGTGTAAGTGTGTGTAGTACCAGTGCCGGGAAAGCAATATCAGAGAATACGAAAATGCGGCATGAACTATGTATGTCATCAATACCAATAGCCATACCAAGGCCATGATATACCAAGCATGAATGCAGTAAGCCATCACAAGGTTATGCAATACAATCATATGAGTACTGGGCGCCATACCCAGGCGATGCATAAGAGGCCTACATAGCCCATGCAATATTCAAGGTGCAAATGCGATCATGCTAATCCTCATATGAAGTCCATAAATCATATACAGTTCCATATAGGGAAACCACTGGGGTGAAATACATTATCAACCAACTGCCGCTCTCTTAGCCACACAATCTAACGAGCGTAAGAGAACTCACTACCCACCTGTGGATAGCCAATCACCAGCAAGGCTCGACGGTAGTGGACCCATTCACGAGCTGGTTAAACTTAGCCTAGCTATTGCCCACTCGCTCAGGCGGGTAAGGCCACACCCCATCTCAAGCAACCACGCTATAGTGGGAGACGCGACCTAATGGTATAAGGCACTCGAGCACTCATGTTTTTCACTCAGTCTCAGCGTTGAGGCATCTCCTGGTACCATAAATGTCACGCCCCAAACCCAAAAATTAGATTCACGGGAATCTCGATCACCGAATCCGGTGCCGACAGCCTCTGTAATACCCCATTCTCAGCTCCTAGTGTCTATCACCAGATTCTGATCCTACGATCCTATAAGGAGGATTTTTTTTTTATACATTTAAATCGTAACAAGCATAACTACAATATTACCCAATTCACAAAGGCAACATCATCATCACATATCTAATAATATAATCACTTGAGTACAATGTTGAAAAGAAAATACATAAAATGAAAATCAAGCTATAGAAGACCGCTGCACACTCCAAACTCATCACTGCTGCAACCTAACATCATCTGCACGCATCTATCATGCATAACCTTATAGAAAGCTTAGAGGGTGTTGTAAGTGTGTGCACAAGGTAAGTGCCAAGTATTCAATACAATGCCGTCATCATACAATATCAGAAATACTGGTAATCCATAAATTGTATAATATTGGAATAAGCAGAAATACTGACAAGATCATGAATTATTAGAGTAAACAGAATAAGCGAAAATACGGACAATTCTATGAGTCAATCAATATCAGAATACGCAATATAGAACAGCTATGCAATGAGGAGTCATAAAGAGCTAGATATCAGATACAGAGGATGTGATGTAATATGTAATTCCTTATGAGTTCATGAATAGCGTCACCCGTATCTAGACCATATAAATGTAGAAACATAGTAACCCAAAATGTCATATGTTGTGGATGTAATGTAATATGCAGTGCGAATGGAATGACCATGCTGGAGTGTGAAGTCGGGATGATAGTATGCATAGTATCGCAGGTTATGAGGTCCATCACAAGGGACTTCTATCCAAACTAGTCCCATACCTAAATTTGGATAGTCAGACTCGATGTGGTAAACTCCTGATCTCAGGTTAGTCGTGCGCCCAACCGAAATCCTGACCATGCGAAGGTACACGTAACAAATAGTTATGCACCACCAGCCCGAGTGGATAGTGAATGAATGAATATGCAATTCCTTCCCAATAAGTCCACATATCAGCACGGTTCCTCTCTAGGATCATCACCGGGGTTTAGTACACTCCAAATGGCACTGCCGCTCTCCTAGCTGCACAGTCCAAGTGAGTGTAAGAAACCTCACTATCCGCTAGCCAATAGTCTGCCAATACCTATTCGGCACATTGATAGTGGACCCATTCCTCGAGCTGGTCAGACTCAGCCTAGTAATGCCCCACACGCTCGGGTGGGTAAGGCCACACCCCCTCCCAACTGACCACGACACATGGGAGACGCGGCCTCCTGGTATTCGGCACTCGGGCACTCATATATCTACTCAGTCTCGACATTGGGCCATCCTCTAGTACTAAGAGGGTTTTAGGGATTTTCACCTAGGGCCATCTATGGCAGCCCGATGCTCGAACTAAACATTTTCGGTGTCCCATCTGGAGGCTATGGCCCTAATGTTGCTAGGGCGTACAGTAATCACAACACACAATGCAAGATACATGAGTCATACAATCCAGTCATGCACCAATCCTGCACATATCGTACACTCATGTGAGATAACCTCCGTCTATCAGGGAGTCTCATAACAACATGTTCAATGACATATGCAATGATCAACTACATCTCATAATAAACATGCAGATGATCTGTATGGGCATGTATCATGATGCTATGCTCTCATATACTCATAATCGGTATCAATAACTGGCATCAACAATCAACCTCGACAATGTGGACATTTAACCAACATTGCCCCTAAAGAATGGCCCACATAGATCCTAACATATAGTGGACCCATGACCTCACACAAGGGCCTCATATATAACACAATGGGCCTTACTCAAGGGCCACATATACACAACAGGTGGGCCCTGCTCATGGGCCTCAAATACACAACATATAGGCCCTGCACATGGGTCTCGAATACATTAAATGGGCCATGCATCATGAGCCTAATACATATCACAACGGGCCTTGCCCATAGGCCACGAGTACATCACAATGAACCTCAACTATAGGTCGCATCTACATCATATAGGTCTCAACAATCGGCCTTGGCAATCGAAATCGACATTCAGAATCGGCATCGATAATCGGCCGAACGAGGCCTAAGGGAAGGTCATAATGTGGATATTCAACCACCATCGCCCATCAATGTGGACATTTAACCAACATTACTCCCAAGGAGTGGCCTCCATAGAGGGGAACATAAAGTGGGCCCATGGCCTCTCACGAAGGCCTAATACACATCAAGTGAGCTACATCAATGGGCCTTGATTACATCACAATGGGCCATCTCATATGGGCTGGAAATATATCATAATGGCCTACAATGGGCCATAAATACAATGGGCCTCGCTAATGGGCCATAAATACACAATAGGTGAGCCCCATCACATGGGTCAAAAATACAAACAGGTGGGCCCCGTACATGGGCTAAAAATACATCATGATGGGCCACATTAATGGGCCGCACCAATGGGCCAAATATATCAAATGGGCCACATCGACGGGCCTTAACCCATGGGCCCCAAACACATCTCAATGGCCCTTAACCCATGGGCCACAAATACATCAAGATGGGCCTAATCACATGGGCCTCATGTATATATCAAGGTGGGCCTCAAAGGATGGCCACAAGTACATCACGGTTGTCCTTGCACAGCAGCACAACAAATGGACGATTGGGTGTGCACCTACACCAATACAAGGTGGGCCCCACACACTACTGATGAGGGTCAAATATTGCATATTAGATCCCAATTATT
Organism: Magnolia changhungtana; assembly: GCA_030180095.1. Lineage (NCBI taxonomy): Eukaryota > Viridiplantae > Streptophyta > Magnoliopsida > Magnoliales > Magnoliaceae > Magnolia > Magnolia changhungtana. The sequence goes on along the minus strand of JASAUF010000361.1, from coordinate 9,482,063 downwards.
ACCTGATTTACGTATATGATACTGTTCAATGCCCTGCTTTAATCATGTTTGTGATGCAGGGTGTATTTAGGAGTATGGACTATAAAAGGGGTTCTAAAAGCATGGATTTAACGCTCATAATTCACCAAGGCAAGGGACGGACCCCAAGGGACTAAGATCGACGGATTTACATGCCAGTGATCCAAAAATTTCAAGAAATTGAAGCTCAAGTGACCTGAAAGTTAGCCAGAATGCTTGATCACAAGGTTTCCACCATCTGTTCAGCTTGAAACTTTATATATGGCCTGATGACCACAAATTAGCCGTACACGTCAAAATTCATCCCTTGGATCAGTGTATAAGTGACCCGATAGGCAAGATCAGACAATAACCATTAAGAAAGCATCTTAGACATCCTTGGGCAATCGGGACCCAAACTGAACCGATGGAAAGAGCAAGAAAAATGGTGGATATTTGCCAAATTTCACTTTTTTGGATGGTGCAGTAGGGAGGAACGAACGACAGACTATTCTAGAAGGGAGAGTGGCAAATTTGTAAATAAACAACATTTCATATCCATGCACGTAAGGATAACATAGGGTTGCTTCAATGGTGGGTAGTACCTCATCACAGGTGGATAGTGTGGCCCACATAGAGTTCGGATATACTTCATACTTTGACCCATGGGTTACACGTTACTGAGAAAATGATGAACGGAGTAGATCCCTGAGAATATCATCAGAAGTGGGCCCCACCTATTTTTTAAAAAATAAAGCATCCAAACAGTTCCCTTCTGGCGCAAAACGTCCAGTGACGGACGTGTTTATTACTGGGTTTTGACAGTGGGCCCCACCCATCATCACTTTTCATGATTTGGACCGTCCAAGATGTCCCATAGTATGCTAGTGAAACCCGAATTACTTGTGCCTAGTGTGGCGTAATTGTAAAAGATCGTGAAGATTGGTTTTCAGCTGTTCAAACTAGGATGGACGGATGCTACCATGGTGGGGTCCACGTCTAATGGGTGGACGATTTAGATATAAAATATATACATTTATTAGGTGGCCCATTACAGCCCCGTCCTAAATAGTTCAGCACCATCCAGATATGTTTGGACGGTGAAGAATATAGCAAACCCTTCATCAGGGTCCACCATCCTGAGGGACGGTTTGGATAATACACATGAATCATGTTGGGTTCCATAGCTAAACAGCATGGATAGAAGAGGTGGGACCCACGGAACTTGTCATCGTGTATAGCAGTAGGTCTACACGTCACAGGGTAGCTACATAGCTGTCGTACATACAACAAATGCTGTGTTAAAGAACAATAGAGGTGTGTCCCACGTAGGGCCCACCATAACATTTGTATCAAAAATATAATATAATATAATATTATAATATAATATATTATATAACATATCATATATGATATTAATATAATATAATATATTAATATTATATTTAATAAACAACAACGTTCAGGCCCTGAACGGCCTGAACACTCACATACATCAAGGGAAACCCCACACGTGGGGTGGGTCCCACCGTCCAGGGACGGTTGACGGTGTGGGTAAAACACATAAACCATAGTGGGTCTCAGTGGGGCCCACCACAATGTTTATCTGCCATCCAATCTATTGATAAGGTCACACTGGCCCGCATGAATAGGAAAAACAAATTTCGTAATGATCCAAAACTGTCGTGATACCCAAAAGGGTTTCAATGGCAGATGTTCATTCCCACTGTTTCCTATGATGTGGGCCACCTGAGTTACAAATATGGCTAATTTTTTGGGGGGCCACTGTCCCAAAGGGGACCCAATAAATTCACGGTGTTGATGAACAACACACATCACGGTGGGGCCTGCAAGTAGGACCCATGTCCCGAGCATTCAAGCCCAACGCAGGAGCGCAGCAGAACGCTATGTAGCGTCCTCTGGCACCAGTAGCAGCACCTGCTGCCTCCTGCTCATTTTTTTTCAAAAAATAGAGTTTTTCCCATGTGGGGCCCGTATAAGGTGAAACAGTGGGATTGAACGTCTGCCATTGAAATCCTTTTGGGTATCACGACAGTTTTGGATCATTATAAAATTTGTTATAAGGCACTCGAGCACTCATGTTTTCCACTCAGTCTCGGTGTTAAGGCATCTCCTAGTACCATGAAGGTTTAGGGACTTTTACCCAATGACATCGTACATGCCCTAAATGCTCAAGTAACATTTTCGGTGTCCAAACACGGCCATCCTCGTTATACCTGTGAAGGCTACGACCCTGATGAAGTAAGGGCGAATGTAAACCATGTAATGAAATGCCAGATGCATGAATCACACATACCATTCATGCATCAGCTCCAATCATCCTATGTGCTCAAGAGGGGAACTCCATCCCTCTGAAAAGCCATAATATTTTCCCAATGGTCAACTATGACCACACATAATGCTAACTAAGCACACCATGATGCACATGTGTCATAAGGATGAACAAGAAGCGCCACACATTGATGAACGATGTAGTACACTCCCTATCCAAGTAGGGACTAAGTCTAGGTACTTAGACAATTTGTATAAGGGGCACAACCTCTAATGGGGGCCGAATAATCTAGGGTAGCCCACAAGGCTAAGGAAGGACAATGACATGGGCCTAAATAAATGAAATGGGCATAGCAAAGGTCTACGGTGGATATTTAACCACTCATAGAGGTAAGTGGGCCTACCTTAGGGCCACAAATGTGGACATCCAACCACTATTTATCCCAAGAAGGTAGCCCAAACAATAATCTTTCACGTATCAGGGACCAAGGCTCTCACATCATCATAAATAAGAGAACGATAGCTATAACATTCCACATACATACCATATTGGGCCTCAAGTAGATGGCCCAAGGCCTACTCAAACATGGGTCCAAGGGCAACACAAACAGTCCAACCCATATGCAATACTATGCGCCCATAAGGAAGGTTAGGGACCAACATAAAGGTCACCAAATGCATATGTTGTGGTGGGCCTAGTGGGCAGCCCATTACTCAAACCACATGAGAAATAAGCATATTCTATTCAGGCAAGTTAGGCTTACAACCTAGCCCAAGGATACAGTTGATTTGGTGGGTAACCAAGGGCCCAACCACTCACACCTTCTAGCTCACTAACCCAACACAACAATATGGTGAAATCAGTCCAAGTGTCAACTAGGCCTATCAAGAAGGTTTCAGCCCATTTGGCCTAACTAGTCCAACAATCAAACTACATACATGGTCCCAAATAGCCCAACTATGGTGGGCCTCAAGGGTACATTAATTAAGCCCAAAATTAGGGGATTAAGGGCATGAATTAATCCCTCTAAGGTCCTCACAATGTGGTGGGCCCCACTCCTTAAAATCTCAGCTAAAAGGCAATGTACGTTTACAATATATTGTTGGATTTTTATTCCACCAGTTTTTATAGGCCTGTTGGAGCCCTTAAAATGGTTCATCGGATTGGAGTAAGGATTTAGAGTGGTCCAACATTAGGTATAGGGGCCCCACCACATAGGGAACACCCCAAATACATCAGAAATAGATGGGCCACACAGCCCCACCATGGACGTCCCAATGGGCTGGACGCCTAGTCCTATATGAATGCATACGGTGAGCCCCACCTTGGAAAGCTCCACACCATGGTGGCCACATACAAGAGGCCCTCAAAATGAATGACCACATGGATGAAACACACATCGTGGTGGGCCACAAAACATGTGGGATGACCAACCTTGATGAACGTCCCTACCATGGGTGTCCAGCTAAGTGGGTCGGTCCAACAACCATATCTGAAAAACCAGTGGCCCAATTGGCCTGAAACTTGATAGGTGGGTCCCAGCAAGGGTGAGCCACCTTCAGAATAAATTTCAAAATATTACAAGCACGGGAAATATTTTTAAATTAAATGGCAACCAAATATGCTACAAAATTCTTGTTGCTGCAGAATTCTAACTGTCCCCATATTTGGGACCTTATGGAGTGGGCCTAAACCTACCCAAACCCTTGGAAAATTTGTGGGAAGAGTGGTCCTACATCTAGACAACAAGTGGGGTCTTCTGAGGTGGTCCACTTCTTCTAGAAACTCAGGTACACAGTGATTTTTGTCATACAGTATTGCTTAACTGTCCAAAAAATTCTGGATAATTAGCCATCTTTGGCCCAACCCATGGGCCTCAATCATGGGAGATAGGGTGTGGGTCCCATACCACATCAAAGTGGGGTCCACACACTATAAAACCCCTAAAGAAATTTGGGATAAATTGGTCTAGAAATAGATATAAACGTCAACCCAAAACACATACTCCAACTGGGCTGAAATCTGGACAAAACATGTGTTGTCCATATTTTGGCCCATACAATATAATCAAAGGGCTATAACCCTGATTCAACATGTGGGGTCCACCTTAATATGTCAACAAAATTCTAGGCACATAAGTTCACCCAAACCTCCATGAAAAGTTTGATTTGGAGGTCACCCAAATCATACATGCATGGTTAGGCCTGGACGTTCGATCAAGTGGGCTTGGACGTCCACCTTGCTTGGGGCCTCGGAGGTTGCTGACCTACTTTGGTGGGCCACACCTCATCAACATACATAGAAAAAATATAGAGAAAAGGGAGAGGAAAGGAGTAAGAATCGGCCATAGGTGGGTGGTCCAGCCACTAATGGGTCACCCGCACACAATCCACACCATCACTATTCATATAAGTTACATGCATGGCAAGATACATTAAAATAAATTGCTGGATGGTGGGAATTTCTTCCCTACATACATGCAAAGGCCTAGAAGGCCCTTGAGATGCAAGAAATAAGAGGAAATTATCATGGTAGGTCCATGGGAAATGGCTCACCATGAAATGAATTATATAGGATCTAGGCCCTTAGCCTTCATCCTAGGAGCCATGTAGGGCCTCCACCATGGATTGATGGGCCCCACATACTTCCATGCATGTAGAAGAAAGAAGAGAAGAAAGGGAACAAGAAGAAGAGGTGAAGAATGTTGATGAAGCACCCACCTTGAAGAGATGACTCCAAAACTCAAGATCTAGGTTCTATTCTTAAAAAGGTAGGTGTTTGAAGGTTGGAAATGGGTTCTTAGTGGTTAGATGGTGGGGGAGAGAAAGAAGAAAGGACTGGAATTAGGAAGAGAAGGGTGGGACGTCCATTGCTAAGAAGGGCGTGAATGAAAGAATTATAGGGGAAGAGAGAGAGAGAGAGAGAGAGAGAGAGAGAGAGAGAGAGAGAGAGAGAGAGAGAGGTATAGGGAAGCAATGATTTCTGTTGATAGAAAAGAGAGAAATTTCATGATGAGTCTTGAGGGTGGTAACCAATACTAATGATAGCCTCTCTAGCTAACTACTCTATACTAGGTTAGGTTAGGTAGGGTTAGGTGTATAGGTTCCCAAGAAAGGAGCACCTAGGTGGGACCCACCATGGAAAAACTTGTGGCCCCTATTAAGTGGGCCCCATGCATGATGCGTGGTCAAGAATTGACGGGTCAATAACACAAGACGCATATGTCGGATTGACACATGAGACGCGACGTTGGAACCATGGCGCCAATGCAATCGTAATGACATAGGTTTCGAGTCGCTTCGAGTCGTGTCTACATGACCAGACTTAAGGATGACCGCAAACACTATCCGTAGGTCGCGGGTCGCTGAAATTCGACCGGTAGGATTGCGAGACCTAGGGAAACGGAATTCATACTCAGGGTAGGGTCTTACACCGTATATATAGGGAAAAAAGGAGAAAAGAGAGGTTAGGTCATTAATCATGGCCAGATTGAATGATGCACCAAGTATAAGCCCATTAATAAGTAGAGAGTTGTAAGGAATGAGAATGCCAAGGAAAATAAAGTCTCCAAGATGAGTGATGATTGGGCCAAGCATTTTAGGAGTTGAGACTTTCATGACCGTTGATCTGGATTCAAAGTTGTTAGATGAAGAAGAAGCCATGAAACAAACAAGTAGAGAAGGAGAAAAGGAATGAAAGATGACAGAAAAAGTGCAAAGACAATTGGGACAGAAATGAAATTGTTTAAAAATGAAGTGGTTGTCGATTTTCAAGTTTAGATTAAAAGATGGCAATCATGACTGGTACTTTTTGATGTAGCCATTAAAGCTTACAACAGATGAGTGCAAACTGTGTACCACCATGTGTCACGTGTTAAAGAGACTACCGAATTTCGAACGTCAAACATCACATCACATCTTCCAATGTAAAGAGATGTAAGGGGTATTATTTACACCCATTTTTAGTATGCCTTCATGGACCAATAAAAAGCCACCACGTATCGGCACCACGTGCCTAATAATGACAAAATCATACTCATGCCCGAGGATATTGTTTACCCCATATCCTTCAACAACACGTCGCCAGCCAAAAGTAAAGTGGCATAGAACCTATGCATGTTTGTAGAAAAGACAAAGAGACAAATGATACATAGCCTTAATTCATGTGGCACATGACTATGGTAGTGCATTCAGCACGTTTATAAAAGACCCATCGATGCAAGGATCTCATCCTGAATCTAGATATGCTTGATAAGGTCGTCTGTCGCAATCCTTCCAAAATGGTAGATCTTTCCAAAGACGTTTAGTGCTCTCATGAAATTATGAATATTCAAGAATCAGATCCATATCATAGCAGATGAGAACCAATGGATTGGGTCTTTATTCGGGTCAAACGTGTCCGATCTGATAAGATACACAGATCTCCACAGCCATGCTTGTAATAGATCTAAAAATGGTTTCTGATTTACGGAATCTCTTGGCTAGACAGGAATGATCAAAGAAGAATTGAACACAATAGTTGTTGATAATCCCATATCGAAAAGGAAACCGAACATGAATTTTTCTACATCTTTAAGCTATAAAATGAGAACGTGATGAAGAGCTCCGGTCCCATGCTAAATGCAATCTATCTTCACAGAGAAATGTTATCTTTATTTTATCTTAGCTTAGTTTTTTTCCTTCTATTTCTATTCGACAATGTTACAAAATTTTTGAGGTTTAGGATAGTGACGCAGGGATGACCATGATGAGGTCAAGCATCGTCTTCCTCAAGAGGATAATTGTTCCGAATCCACAGAACTTCTTTGGACTCCTCACAGAGGCTTCTCAAATCCACGAGAAAGAAAGCAACCAAAATAGAAAATAAAATTTATAAAATTTGAAATTGATTAATGAATGAAATAAACGAGTTCACAACCCTTTAAATAGGGATACCAAGCAATGAGAGAAAAATTAGAAGCAAACTACAACTAAAACTCCTAGAATTCATAACTAACTATAAATAGTAAACTTACTATTTATAGACGGTCGTGATGTCTACTCACTACAAGAAATTGGCATTTTACCGATGAACTTATTTCTGACGAAATCAATTTTGTTGGTAAACATGACTTTCCCCGATGAAATCATATTTCGTCGGCAAAAGATTCCCACCACGACCAAATATGTTCCCACCACCATTTACAACACGGCTTGGAAAATTTTCCCGACGACATTATGTATCGTCGGTGAAAACTATTTTCCTTACGATTATTTCGTTGGTAAATGTAATTTTTTCCGACAAGCCAAATAGTTCATCGGCAAAAGATCCTTGGTGTCTTTTCTGATTACGGAGAGGCTATTTTTACCGACGTTATACAATATCGTCGGTAAAGGAACTTTTTACTGATGAAAAAAATCATCAGTAAAGGAGCTTTTTACTAATGAAATAGATACAATGTTGGACAAACGGAACGATGGACATATTATTTCACTGTGTGGTTGATCATAGATATTGAGATGTAATTTTTGTTTTTGGTGTAGCTAATAAGTATATTTAAAAACATATATACAGAGTGGATGGGGATGATAGAGCACGGGTGGGCCCAAATATTTTTGAATCCTTTTACCAACGAAATCCTATTTTGTCACCAAAAGATTCCTGCCACGACCAAATATGTTCCCGCCACCATTTATAACGACAGCTTGGAAACTTTTCCCGACGACATTTTGTATCATCGGTGAAAACTATTTTCCTGACAATTATTTCGTCGGTAAATGTAATTTTTCCCGACGAACCAAATAGTTCGTCGGTAAAAGATCCCTTGGTGTCCTTTCCGATGACGGAGAGACTATTTTTACCGACATTATACAATATCGTTGGTAAAGTAACTTTTTACCGATGAAAAAAACTGTCGGTAAAGGAGATTTTTACCGATGAAATAGATACATTATCGAAAAAAAATGAACGGTGTACATATTATTTCACTTTGCGTGGTTGATCATGGATGTTGAGTTGTATTTTTATTTTTTTTTTGTGTAGCTAATAAGTATATTTAAAAACATATGTACGGAGTGGATGGGGTTGATAGAGCATAGGTGGGCCCAAATATTTTTGAATCCTTTTATTGATGAATTGTGAACACTCCCTCTCCCACCCGAACGAGTGTTATTGCATACTCAACACCCCTATTTCGGTCACCCTAAACCCTAACTCGTTGTTACCTACCCAGCGCCCGATTGTCTCCCTCTTTGTCTCTATTCCGGTGATAACTTAAGAATTGATGTTAGTAAGTTTTGTGGGCCCCATCATGATGTGTATCGAACATCAACACCATGCATTTGATGTGTCCCCTTTAGGTTATGAGATATATTAAAAATCATCCGTATACGAAACTCAGGTGGGCCATACCATCTGAAACCATGTGAAGACATCTTAAAAAATATATAAGCACTTGGTGGGGCCCACATGAGGTTTGGATGTGGTTGAAACTTGGTTTGACCCCTCATCCAAGTGGGACACATATAATGAGTGGGTTGGATATGTGAATCACATTTAGGCAGGCCCAATATATGATTATGAATGTTTTAAGGGAACCCCTCTCCACTATATTTAGGTGAGTTACTCATTAACCTTACCAGAGTAAACTCTATGGGATCCACCATTATTTATTTATTTTATCCACTTTGTTCATCCATGTTAACAGATAATTTGAGGTCTAAAGAACAAAAAGGAAGCATATCTAAAGCTCAAGTGGACCACACCACAGGAAATAGTGTGATTGAACCTCTACCATTGAAAAAGTCTTGGAGGCCATAGAAGTTTTTGGATCAAGCTGATGTTTGTGTTTTCTCTTCATTCATATCTTTTTGATATTATGAACAACCTTTAACCATTTTTGGACAATCTAATTAGTCCGGATTGAAGAGTAAATAACTTCAAATGTTTAAATCAAATTTCACTCAAATTTTTTATCAATCTTGTATGCCCAATATCTTTCTCATATGTAGCATGATCGGTGTGAGTAACTAGTCAAATTGAGGGTATTGATCAGTAAAATAGAGTGAACGGACCGGACATGTAAAATGGCCCAAATATTCTGGTCAAAATTGTGACCCAACTTATTGACCTCATAAGAACCTAAGAATTAATGTTAGTAAGTTTTGTGGGGGCCATCATGATGTGTGTTAAACATCAACACTGTGCATTTGATGTGTCCCCTTTAGGTTATGAGATATCTCAAAAATCATTTGTATATGAAACTCAGGTGGGCCATACCATCTAAAACTATATGAAGACATTAAAATATATAAAAGCACTTGGTGGGGCCCACATGAGTTTTGGATGTGGCTGAAACTTGGTCTGATCCCTCATCCAAGTTGGACACACATAATGAATGGGCTGGATATGTGAATCACATCTAGGTGGGCCCAATATATGATTATGAATGAGATATGTCCAAGGCTTAAGTGGAGAACATAATGGGGATTGAACATCCACCGTTAAAAATTTCTTGGGAGTTGGAGAAGTTTTTGATCAAGATGATAGTTGTGTTTTCACTTCATTCACATCCACATGACATTATGAATAGGTTGGATGGTAAAAAAACATCACGGTGGCCCATGGATAGGTTTCAACAGTGGGTGTCATTATCACTGCAACTTCCTTATGTGTGGTCCACAAAAGTTGTGAACCTGCTTCATTTTTAGGATCATACCTTAAAATGATTTGAGAAAAGTGATGAACAGAGTGGATAAAACAGTACATCACGGTGGGCCCCATAGAGCCCTGCACGGACCGATTATCATTCAGGCCTGGTAGGACGCAATCCCCCTTGAATAAGGTTAGGGCCGGTGCCGGCCCTAACCACTCTCTTTATTTCTCTCTTTCTCTCTCTTATACGCTCCCCTCTCTCCTCTCTCTCTCTCTCTTCCTACGGATCTCTCCCTCCTCTCTCTACCTGTCAATCTCTCTTCCTCCTCTCTCTCTTTATCTTCCTCCTCTCTCTCTTTATCTTCCTCACTCGATCTCTCTTCCCGCTTTCTTTCTCTATCCCCACCCAAGATTTTCTTGCTGATCGCCCTACCCACTCACGCCCTCTAACTCTCTCTGAATATGTGGTTGAAGGCTATAAAACTCCATGAACATTAAGGTATCTCTCTCTCTCTCTCTCTCTCTCAATCTCTCTCAATTTCAATGCTGATCTCAATGCCAGTTTAGGGTTTTTGGGTGTATCTGTAAAAATAGATGAATCTACGCCCAAACGCTGACTAAGTGGCATTGCCAACACCGTTGTAGCGGTGGTGTCATGCCCTAAACCTGAAGATCAGACTCACCAGAACCTCAATCACCGAATCCAATGCCCACAGCCTCTTTAGTACCCCATTCTCGACTCCCAGCGCCTATATGCCAGATTTTGATCCTGGGATCCTACAAGGAGGTTTTTCAGCGTACATTTATCTCGTTATAAGCATAACCACATGTATACCCGAATCATAAGGCAACATCATCATCACATATCCACTAATATAAACAGTTGAATACAGTGCTGAAAGGGAAATACATATGTTAAGAATCAAGCTCCATAAGTCTGCTGCACGCTCCAAACTCAATGCTGCTGCAACCTAATGCCACCTGCACGCATCTATCGTGCATAAGCTTATAGAAGCTTAGTGGGTGCTGAAAGTGTGTGCACAAGGTAAGTGCCAAGTAAGCAATTTCAAAGTAATCAGAGTAAGTGGAAATACTGACGGGCCCATAAATCATACAATATCAGAATAATGAGAAAACATGCTGATAGGCCCATAAATCATACAATACTAGAATAATGTGAAAACATACTGATAGGCCCATAAATACCATAAGCCTTATCCAGGCTATGCGATGCAAAAATATAATAACTAATATCATATACTGAGGAAGCAATGTAGATCAGCTATGCAACGCGAAGATAATAAGCCGAAAACTGTGTGCTGAGGATGCAATGTAATATGCGATGCGAATGAAATAACCAAGCTGGAGTGTGAAGTCGGGATGATAGTACGTATTATCGCAGGCTATCCATTACAAGGGACTTCTATCTAAACCAGTCCCACACCTAATTTGGATAGTCAGACTCAATGTGGTAAACTCCTGATTTAAAGTTAGTCGCGTGTCCAACTGAAATCCTGGCCATGCGAAGATACACAACAATTAGTTGCACGCCACCAGCCCAAGTGGATAGTGAATGAAATGAATGCATGATTATGCAACTCCTACTCAATAAGTTCACATATCAATATATTTCCTCTTTGAAAAATCACCAAAGTCTATTACACTCCAAACCAGATTGCCACCCCATCGTGCGCAACAAGGTGAGTGGAAGAGACCTCACTATCCGCCTGCCAATATCGGGCCCGACTCGTCAATAGCGGACCCATTCCTGAAGCTGGTCAGACTCAGCCTAGCATTGCCCCCTCCTCTCGGGCAGGTAAGGTCGTACCCCCTTCCAACCGACCACGACACAGTGCGAGACGCATCCTAACGGTATGCGGCCTTCACGCGCTCATGGATCCACTCGGTTTAGACGTTGGAACAACCTTTGGAAATAAGAGGATTTAGGGACTTTCACCTAGGGATATCTATAGTACCCCATGTAGAACAGATTTTCGGTGTCCCATCTGACATCCACAAAATACCTATGGAAGTTACAACCTTGATGTTGCTAAGGCGTATAGTAATCACAACACACAGTGCAAGATGCCTGAGTCATACAAATCAGTCATGCATCAATCCTACGCATACTGTGTACTCATGTGAGACAATCTCCGCCTATCAGGGAGTCTCATAATAACATGCTCAATGATGTATGCAATGGTCAACCACAACTCATAACAAACATGCAAATGATGCTTATGGGCATGTATCATGATGCTATGATGTCACATACTCGTAATCGGTACCAATAACCGGCACCAACAATCGGCCTCAATAATCAGTATCGATAATCGATCTCGACAATGTGGACATTTAACTAACATTGCCCCCAAGGAGTAGCCCACATAGAGCCTAACATATAGCGGACCTATGACCTCACACAAGGGCCTAATATACAACACCATGGGCCTCATACATGGGTCGTACATACATTATATAGGTCTCGACAATCTGCCTCGATAATCGAAATCGGCCTCAACAATCGAAATTGACAATCAAAATCTGCCTCGATAATCAGAATTGACATATACAATCGGCCTCAACAATTAGAATCGGTCTCAATACTCGGCCTTGACAATCGAAATTGGCCTATTCAATCGGCCTCGACAATCAAAATCGGCCTCGATACTTGTCCTCGATAATCAGAATCGGCCTATACAATCGGTCTCGATACTCGGCCTCGACAATCGGAATTGGCCTTGATATTCGACCTCGACAATCGGAATCAGCCTATACAATCAGCTTCGACAATCAGAATCAGCCTAGATACTCGGCATATACAATTGAAATTGGCCTCGATAATCAAAATCAGCCTCGATACTCGGCCTCGACAATCGAAATCAGCCTATACAATCGGCCTCGACAAATCAGAATCGGCCTCGATACTCGGCCTCAACAATCGGAATCGGCCTATACAATCGGCCTTGACAATCGACATCGATAATGCCTCAATTATCGACACTGACAATCAGCACATAAACGAAGAGGGGTCCATAGATGAACAGACGATCAACCATATTATAAAGATCGGCCCTCGACCGTGGTTATATCAAATCCGATAGCACGGAACCATCCGTCTATCGTGAATGGGGCCCACTGATTAGGGTTAACCCATAAGTGAATAATGAGAATGGGACTATCAAGGCCTAAGGGAAGGTCACAATGTGGACATTAAACCGTTATTGCCCATCAATGTTGTAACGACCCGTAAATTTCCGTACTTTGGCTCGAGTACCACCTCGACCAGAAATCAATTAGGATTAAATCCTATGGAAATTTAACAAAGTTAACTAAGTGCAAAACTCGATTAGCCATGAAATCCGTTGGGATCACTTTAAATACGATCTGCAAGAACCAAAACTTGCCAAATCATTGACTCTAGGTTACCCTAAAGTTTAGGATCAAACTCATTTCCCGGCTGCTCACGGGAATGAAATGAAACTTCGTATTAAGTCTAGACCGTACATCGGAAGTCCGATTCAAACGAAGTTAAGGAACTAGGACCGCCTCACTGGGCTTGACAACCACCTCGAAAATCAGGTCCAGTCGATGTCCCACGGCTATTCGCTTGAGTCTGGAGTGAGGGAGTGTGAAAATCACTCTTTCCTTTACAAAATAAATACCTGGAATAGTGATCTGGCACCATTCGGTTGCGGATCAGTATTAAGCAACCAGACCGTTGGAATCAGACCAAATTACGCCCTCGGATCAGGAAAAATTTCAAGAACATTTACATGTACTTGGAATTTCGGATCGTGGCCCACTGACCGTTGAACTGAAAGTGGTCCGCCCCGTGTGATCTGGGAATCCGATCGAGTCGAAAACGTAATCCCACATAGATTCATGAGTTGTGAGCTTAAGTCTGACGTTTGGCTCAAGGGGGGCAGCCATAAACACTCTTTTGAGCTGGAAAAGTGCCGAAATACCTATAATAGTCGTACCTCTTGAACCGGAGTCTATTCCGGGGAGGTTTTTAGCTATATAAGGGCCTTAGAACAGCCCCTCTCACAGCCATACGAATTTGGGATAAAACCATAGAGAGAGAGAGAAAGGAGAGAAAAGCTTGGGATTTGTGGGAGAATTTTCCTCCTACTGTTGTAGATCATCCAACGGGCTGCACCACCCCTTCCTTGACGTTTTTCCGACGTCACCGACTCCGTTTTAAGGTGAGAAACCCTAACCCTAGATCTGATTTGAGGTGTATAGGCTTTAGGTTGTGAAATAGCTAACCGATTTCACTCCTTAGGCTAGAAAACTCCCGAATACGGAAGCTCATCCAACCTTGCTGATTCGTTGAGATTCCAAGGTGAAAGGTGAGGACTTTAGGTGTATAGGTTGCGGTTTTCAATGATTTCAATGTCCGATAATGGTAGATTCATAATCTGTATGCAATTGCACATGTACAAAGTGCTTTCCGTTTTCTATTTCGATTAGAATTGTAGAATTTGGAATTTCACATACTATAGGTATTCGTATAAAATACCGTATATGTATTTTTTACGAAAATGTATTTGACATGTTTATTTGTCGTATGGATATATGATGTATGGATAAAATACTCATTTGGCGAAAGGGTTCACCTAAATACATGTTTACTAATATACACCATGTATGTAGAAATATGGTATTGTAAGAAGTACCGTATACGTGTATATTTTAGCGATGTGTTTGTCATGATTAATTGTTGTATAAATATATTATGTGCATATAAATTAATTTCTTGGTGAAAAGAATCACCGTAATACATGTTCGCTTGTAAATACTACGTATGTTGAAATTGTGTATTCTAGAAATACCATATACGTGTAAATTTTGGAAACGCAATTGTCATGATTATTTGTTGTATGTTTACGATATACGCGGATAAAATGCTAGCTTAGCGAAAGAATAGCCCTAATACATGTTTTACTAATATACGTCATATATGTTGAAATAACGTACTCCAAGTGTTTGTGTAAATGCTTGTGAGAGTAAATGCTTGGATGTTTGCACCGTAGGTCGGTGCTGAGATGGAATTCTCGACTACCTTAGAGACATGTAGGATTTCCTCCATGTGGTTGTTTACTACAACCACTCACATATGATGTATATGTATTTGTTTCCCTATCTGTATAGTGCTCTATTACATGCTTTATAATATGCTTTATATCATGCTTTATAACATGCTTTATATCATGCTTTATAACATGCTTTATGACATGCCTCCTAGCATGTTTGTGTTACTTTGTTTATCATGCTTAACTCCACATGCTATTGATGAGAATCAAGTTTGAGTTTGGGACTATGTCTATAGTCCAAACATTCGGTACCAGACTTGAGATTGTGGCTGAGATTCATGTCGCCACAATGGATGTGTCTGACGAACCCGAGTTGTACTTCGGTTGGCGATAGTAGTTGGCTACACGGAGTGCTTTTGCACTTCATATCGCCCAACTTGTTGTGCGCTCGAGCTAGTCGGGCTCGTCAATTAACCCGATATGTCGAATGTGTGTTCACCATGTCTGGTCATTACTGTTTGAACCTAGGGTACCAAACTTACCAGTGGCAATCCCGTTAACCATGGTACCTCGATCCGCTAAGACTCATGAGCCGGACATGGTGGTATGGGACACCGTGGCCGAGCTGTCGGCCTATGCTGGGGACATGTGCCTCCCCGTAGTAACCATTGAGCAACCCAAACTCGTGAGCCGAATACGGTGGTATGGGACACCGTATTCGAGCCGTCGATACTCGGCGGCGAGAGCCGAGTACGGTGAGACCCGTACAGACTCGTGCTAACGGCGACGAGTCCTCCGTAGTATCTTCAAGTATACCCAAGTCTGTGATTGGCGACGAGTCTTTCACAGCAACTAGAGTATGAGTTAAGCCGAGTACGGTGAGACCTGTATTCGAGCTGACGGCTAGTGATTGAGCCTAGTACGGTGAGACCTATACTCGAGCTGACGGTCAGCAATTGAGCCGCATACGGTGAGATCTGTTTCCGTGCTAATGGGTGACGAGCCCTTTGTGATGCCTTCGCTACACCTCTCAAACCATAATATCGTATGAGATTAAATAGGACTGACGACCCTAGAATGGATCATGTTTGAGAATGATACAAGGGAGGTACCTTAGTTTCCCAATATTGCTGTTTGAAACAGACTAATAACAACTTGAAAATCATGCGCATCATTGCACCGCATGTGCCTAGTAGATGTGGGGCACTGAGGGAGTAATGCATTTGCGAACGTAAGATGTTGTCGCATGAGGGTGGTTTGGCAAGGGCATATATCATCATGCCATTTCATTCTTGCATTTAACAAGAGTAGTTAAACTTGTTTGATTTGTACTGCTTTATCATTACTGCTTGATTGAATTGATAACATGTTAACCTATGCTTTATTGTTCCACTGAGTTAGCTACTCACTCCCACGATACGGGACGGTGTTTGCAACACCAACCGTACTGCTGGTGTGTATAGATTGCATGCGATTGCCTCAGAGCCGGATCCCGATTTCGATGAGGACCAGGATGAGTTCTCATTTATGCAGTACTCTGACGGCTATGCTTAGGCCGACTACATCGCGGAGACTTCAGGACTCATCTTTTAGATTGTATTTTGATTTTTGACTTAGAAATAGTACATGTATTTGGGTACTCAGTTAGTATTCATACTCTGGTGTTCACAAAAAGTTTTGTTTCTTTACATACCTTAAATATACAATTTCAGTCTTCCGCTTGCCTTTATACAACTGAACTGGAGTATGAATTACTGTTTTTGGCATAATCTCATTCATGTTTATTGTTCTAAATCAGACAACATTTAACCATCATTATGTATGTTGCATAAGTGATGCGTTGGAACTCGGGAGTTGAGTTCATACTCAACCCCCGAATTTCAGGGCGTTATAAATGTGGTGATTTAACCAACATTGCTCCCAAGGAGTAGCCCACATAAAACTAAATGTACAGTGGGCCCACGGCCTCACACAAGGAACATATATATCACAATGAGCCTCACTCAAGGGGCCACACATACATTACATCGGGCCTAATATACATCATCATACACATCATAATGGGCTGGAAATACATCACAATGGGCAGCATCCATGGGCCGAAAATACATCATAATGGGCCTCGGCACATGGGCCATAAGTTCATCACATTAGGCCTTGCCCCATTGGCCTCGAATACATCACAATGGGCCTCGCCCATGGGCCTCGAATACATCACAATGGGCCCGCCCATAGGCCTCGAATATATCACAACGGCCTCGCCCATGGGCCTCAAATACATCACAATGGGCCACAACCCATGGGCTTCAAACACAAAATAGGTGGGCCCTACACATGGGCCTAATACAATCAAGTGGGCCTTAAATATATCTCAATTGGTCTCAACCCATGGGCCCCAAATACATCTCAATGGGCCTCAACCCATGGGCCCCAAATATATCACAATGGGCCTCAACCATGGGCCACGAATACATCATATTAGGCCCTTCCAAATAGGCCCCAAATACATTCAACGGGCCGTATCAGATGGGCCACAACAACTACACCATTCGTCCATCTATGGAGATCATTTTAGAGCATTATCCAAACAATGAATAATATTCAAAGATCATCTGGACCATACCATAATAACAGTGGTAATAGTGATCAAAAGGTCAATTGGACCACATCACAAATAGCAATGGAGACAGTCATTTCCACTGTACAAAATTTCACAGGGGTCATCATGTCATGTATTAAGTCACAAGGACCTAAACCAACCTGAGAAACAAATATCATATTGGTTCAAAACTTCTGTGACCCAAAGGGGTTTCAATGGTAGACGTCTAATCTCCACTATTTTTGGTAGTGTGGTCCACTTGATAACTAGATTTGTTTTATGTTTAGTCTCAAGCCATGAGACGGGGTTGCCAACTGGATGGACGGTCGAGATACAACACATGAGGTGATGGACGGTCAGGATGGGATGCACTCACCAGCAAGGGTGCCACTGATCTGACTGGCGTCCTATGGCATAAGCATACATGTATATATATTATATAATATAATATATATGATATGATATCATATAAATTATATTATAATACATACATACATGAAATGTAAAAAAGTCACCGTCCAAAGTCTGGATGCTCTGGACGGTGCTGATCTAACGCATGAGATCATGGTGGGTCCACATATAGGAGTGGCACACCATAGTATTTATTATAAAATATTATATAAAAATATATATAATATATATACACACACATGTGTGAGAAAGTGAGAGTGTTAACGTCCAGCGTCCAGAGACGCTAGACGGACGGCTTGATGAAGCACATCCATCATGGTACGTAGCCCCACATGAGGACGGTCAGGATGGTTGGAGTCCTCCAGCGTGGGGTCCATGACAACGTTAGATGGATGGACGGTGTGTGAGAAACACATGCGTCAGCATGGGGTCCATCGTCCTGGACAAGTAGGGAGTGAGTATAGAACAAATACATCATAGTGGGTCCTACACGGATGGACGGCATAGCCATGGTGGGACCCTCAGAGCTCGGAGACAAAACACATATGCCATGGTGTGGTCCACTGCACAGACGGTGCGGACAGAGCACCACGGCTGGCCCCACTAGCGAGCGTCCATGTAAATGGACAGTGCAGATGGCGGATGAGACTCACAGAGCTTGGTGATGCCAATTACAGTACCTACTTAGCTGGGATGAGGTACACCAGCCAATCCACTCCTAACATGTCCAGACGGATGGACCGTGGATAAACAGATGCATCATGCTGGGTTCCACACAACACACCGTCCAGATGGACGATGTGGATTTAAGACACATACATCAGGGTGGTCCCACCCCACACATGTCACACGTGTGGGATGGGCCTCACACATCCAAATATGGACGGACAGAGTGTATATAAAACACATTCATCAAAGGTAGGGGTCTCACGGACCTGGCCAATGGACGGTGTACAAAATAGCACATATACATCAAGGTGGGTCCCACCCCCACACGTGTCACATGTGTGGCTTGCCCCACACCAAAAAAAGAAAAGGATGGGTGGTATGGTATAATACATACCTCGTGCCAGACCAACAAAACTTGTTGTTGTAAGTAATGGTAGCTGGTAACTGCTGGCGTGAGGTGCTCCAACCAATCCACATCTAGGTGGGTCCAAACGTGTGTGGCCCACTAGTTACTGCACCAAGTTGGCATATATAGGCCGCCATGTACATCAAGATGGGTTCACGTGGTGGCCCACCCGAGCCAGAATCAAGCAGATATTTGTGATTCCCTTTCATCTAGATCGGGCAGCGGGGCTGGCTCAATGGCTGAAGGTTTGAATCACACATGCACAAAATAGGTGGGCCACATCACACGGAAGGAGAGAGAGAGAGAGGCACCCACCTATGATCTTCTCCTCCTTCCGCCAAAGCATACTAGAGCTCTAAAGGGACAATTCCAACGATTCAGATGAAACTTGGATTGTGGAGATGGGAGATAGAAAGTGGGCCACACAAAGCTCCTCCCATGGAGAGCCATGGACATGGGTTGCTTGGGAGGAAATGAGGGAGAGAGATATGAGAGAGAGGTTGTAAGGAGAGAGAGAGAGAGAGAGAGAGAGAGAGAGAGAGAGAGAGAGAGAGAGAGAGATTGGTGAGTGATGGGTGAGTGATGGAAGAGTTGACCTTGGGGTTACTTAGGGATGGGGTTGTACTTGACGTGTTAGGTAATGAGTACTTGATTGATGTGATTGATGGGATTTGATGTGATGTTCTCTTGGGTTTTGCAATGCACGGTGCTTTTCTTTGAACTGAACGCGGGCCCACATCTCCTGGCCTTAGTATCACCTCGGTACGCGAGACGCGTCATTGGAACCGCGACGACGTCGCAGTTACAAGAGTACAAGTCTCGGGTGAAGCCGACTCTGAATAACAGGATATGACTCAGGATTTCGCGTAAACCCCGGTAACAGAACGCGAGTTGATAAAATTTGACCCGGGGAACCGCAGAAGCCTACAGAATGGTACGGGCTAGGATACGGACCTTACAGCTCTTCTCTCCTAATAAAAATTTCGTCCTCGAAATTTAAATCACAACATAATAAATACAGAGCTCACAAAGGGAAGGAAATCCTATATGAACACAACATGCCAACATAATCCAACACCTAAGATATGGGGACAACGCCTACGAATCTCAGCCTCCTTCTCCCAAAATGCATCATCGACACTACGATGATCCAACTGGACCTCAAATCCTGGATTAGAAACGATCGAAACTGGAATATACCATACTGCCTTACAATCTTAACGATAGGGAGCTATATCAGAAAATCTCTAAGTTATTCGAACTTGGGGATCTAATCATTCTAAGTTTTCAGCAATCATAGAGTATAGGGTAGCTATCAGCAGATATGTGATGTTATCCTCAGGTATTCCCAAGTTATGATCTGATACCAACTTCTGTCATACCCCAAACCTGAAGATCAAACTCACAAGAACCCCAATCACCGAATCCAGTGTCGACAGCCTCCGTAGTACTCCATTCTCGACTGCCAGTGCCTATACGCCAGATTCCAATCATGGGATCCTATAAGGAGAATTTTTCAGCGTACATTTATCTCGTAATAAGCATAACCACAAGTATACCCGAACCATAAAGGCAACATCATCATCACATATCCATTAATATAAATAGTTGAATACAGTGCCGAAAGGGAAATACATATGTCAAAAATCAAGCTCCATAAGTCCGTTGCACGCTCCAAGCTCAATGTTGTTGCAACCTAATGCCACCTGCATGCATCTATTGTGTATAAGCTTATAGAAGCTTAGTGGGTGGTGAAAGTGTGTGCATAGGGTAAGTGTCAAGTAAGCAATTTTAGAGTAATCAGAGTAAGCGAAAATACTAACAGGCCCATAAATCATACAATATCAGATAATGCGAAAACATGCTAATAGGCCCATAAATCATACAATACCAGAATAATGTGAAAATATACTGATAGGCCCATAAATATCATCAGCCTCCAGGCTATGCGATGCAAAAATATAATAACTAATATCATATACTGCGGAAGCAATGTAAATCAACTATGCAATGCGAAGATAATAAGCCAAATACTACGTGCTGAGGATACAATGCAATATGCGATGCGAATGAAATGATCAAGCTGGATTGTGAAGTCGGGATGAAAGTACATAGTATCGCAGGCTACGGGGTCCATCACTGTAACTCCCTGAAATTCGGGGGTCGAGTATGAACTCAACTCCCGAGTTCCAACGCATCACTTATACAACATACACAATGATGGTTAAATGTTGTCTGAGTTAGAGCAATAAACATGAATGAGATTATACCAAAACAGTAAATCATACTCCAGTTCAATTGTATAAAGGCAAGCGGAAGACTGAAATTGTATATTTAAAGTATGTAAGGAAACAAAATTTTTATGAAATATCAGAGTATGATCGCTAACTGAGTACCCATATACATGTACTGTTTTTAGAGTCAAAAATCTAAATACAATCTAAAGATGTGTCCTGTAATCCCCGCGGTGCAATGGCCTAAGCAAAGCCGTCCGAATACTGCATAAACGAGAACTCGTCCCGGTCCTCGTCGAAATCGGGCTCGGCTCTCCCGAACCGTCGCATGTGTCTATACCTGCGACAGAGTCTGGTTGGTGTTGCAAACACCATCCCATAACGTGGGAGTGAGTAGCTAACTCAGTGGAACAATAAAGCATAGGTTAACATGTTATCAATTCAATCAAGCAGTAATGATAAAGCAGTACAAATCAAACAATTCTAACTACTCTTATTAAGTGCGAGAATGAAATGACATGATGATGTATGCCCTTGCCAAACCACCCTCATGCGACATCATCTTACGTTCGCGAATGCTTAACTCCCTCAGTGCTCCACATCTACAAGGCACATGCGGTGCTATGATGAACATGATTACCGAGTTATTATTATTCCATTTCAAACAGCAGTATTGGGAAACTAAGGTACCTCCCTTGTATCATTCCCAAACATGATCCATTCTAGGGTCGTCAATCCTAGTTAATCTCATACGATATTATGGTTTGAGAGGCATAGCGAAGGCATCGCAAAGGGCTCTGTCACCCGTCAAGACACGGATACTGATCTCACCGTATGCGGCTCAATTGTTGACCGTCACTCAAGTACGGTCTCACCGTACTCGGCTCAATCACTAGCCGTCGGCTCGAGTACGGTCTCACCGTACTCGGCTCACTCATACTCTAGTTCTTTGTGAAAGACTCGTCGCCAATCACGGACCCTTGGAGTATACTCGAAGATACTACGGAGGACTCGTCGCCCGTCAGCACGAGCACAGGTCTCACCATACTCGGCTCTCACCGTAAGTATCGACAGCTCGAATACAGTGTCCCATACCACCGTATTCGGCTCACGAGTTCGGGTTGCTCAATGGTCACTATGGGGAGGCACTTGGCTCCAAAGATAGGCCGACACGGCCTCGGCCACGGTGTCCCATATACCACCATGTCTAGCTCATGAGTCTTAGCGGATCGAGGTACCTTGGTTAACGGGATCGCCACTGGTAAGTTTGGTACCCTAGGTTCAAACAGTAATGACCAAACATGGTGAACACACATTCGACAATCGGGTTACTTGACGAGCCTGACTAGCTCGAGTGCACAACAAGTTGGGCGATATGAAGCGCAAAAGTACTCCGTGTGGCCAACCACTATCGCCAACCAAAGTACGACTCGGGTTCGCCAGACACATTCCTTGTGGCGACATGAATCTCAGCCACAATTTCCAGTCTGGTACCGAATGCCTGGACTATAAACATAGTCCCAAACTCATACAGTTCTCATCAATAGCATGTGGAGTTAAGCATGATAACCAAAGTAATACAACACGTTAGGAGGCATATCATAAAGCATGTTATGAAGCATGATATAAAGCATGTTGTAAAGCATGTTGTAGAGTACTATACAAATAGGGACACAATTACGTATACATCACAAGTGAGTGGCTAAAGTAAACCACCACATAGAGGGTATCCTATATGTCTCTAAGGTAGTCGGGAATTCCATATCAAAGCACCTATCTAAGGCACTAACACTTAAACATTTACACTCACAAGCGTTTACACAAACACTTAGAGTACACCATTCCAACATACATGACGTATGTTAGCAAAATACGTATTAGGGCTATCCTTTCGCCAAGCGGTTGTTTTATCCATGTATACCATAATCATACAACAAATAATCACGACAAATGCATTTCTAAAATTTACACATATACGGTATTTCTAGAATACACAATTTCTACATACGTAGTATTTACAAGCGAGCATGTATTACGGCGATTCCTTTTGCTAAACTAGTATTTTATCCATATGTTGTATAATCATACATTAAATAAACATGTCAAACATTTTTTTAAAAAAATACGTATACGGTATTTCTACGTATACCTAGAGTATGTGACATTTCATATTCTACAACGTTAACCGAAACAGAAAACGGAAAGCACTTTGTACATGTGCATTTGCATGTAGATCATGAATCTATCATTATCTGACATTGAAAGCGTTGAAAACCGTAACCTATACACCTAAAGTCCTCACCTTAGCCATTGGAATCACAACGGATCAGTAAGGTTGGATGAGCTTCCGTATTCGAGAGTTTTCTAGCCTAAAGAGCGAAATCGGTTAACCTTTTCACAACCTATAGTCTATGCACTTCAAATCAGACCTAGGGTTAGGGTTTCTCACCTTAAAACAGAGTGGATACTGCCGGGAAAGCGCCTGAAAAGAGGCGGTGTAGGCCGTGCGGTGATCGAAAGCAGCAGGAGGAAGTTCTCCCACAAATCCCAAGTTTTTCACTCCCTTTTCTCTCTCTCTCTCTCTCTAGGGTTTTATCCCAAATTCGTATGGCTGTGAGAGGGGCTGTTCTAAGCTCCTTTTATAGCCTAAAACCTCTCCAAAATAGACTCAGGTTCAAGGGTTACTGCTAATATAGGTATTTCGTCACTTTTCCAGCTCAAAAGAGGGGTTCTGGTGGCCCTCCTTGAGCCAAACGTCAGACTTAAGCTCTCCACACATGGATCTACGTGGGATTACGTTTTCGACTCGATCGGATTCCCAGATCGCACGTGGCGGACCACTTTCAGTTCAACGGTCAGTGGGCCACGATCCGAAATTCCAAGTACATGTAAATGTTCCTGAAATTTTTCCTGATCCGAGGGTGTAATTTGGTCTGATTCGACTCGATGTCAGTTGCTTAATACTGATGCGCAAGCAATGGTGCCGATCACTATTCCAGATATTTATTTTGTAAAGGGAATAGTGTTTTTTCACACTCCCTCGCTCCGGATCCAAACGAATGGCCGTGGGACATCGACTGGACCTGATTTCTGAGGTGGTTGTCAAGCCCAGTAAGGCGGTCCTAGTTCCTTAATTTCGTGTTAATCGGACTTCCGATGTGCGGTCTAGACCTAAAACGAAGTTTCATTTCATTCCCGAGAGCAGCCGGGTAATGAGTTTGATCCTAATCTTTAGGGTAACCTAGCATCAATGATTCTACAAGTTTTGGGTCTTGCAGATCGTATTTAAAGCGATCCCAACGGATTTCATGGCTAATCGAGTTTAGCACTTAGTTAACTTTGTTAAATTTCTAAAGGATTTAATCCTAATTGATTTCTGGTCGAGGTGGTACTCGAGCCAAAGTACGGAAATTTACGGGTCGTTACAATCTACCCCCCTTAAACAAAAAATTTCGTCCTCGAAATTTATACCTTTTCGTACTCCTCGAGAATCTGAGGGTAGTTCTTCCTGACCTCTGCCTCAGTCTCCCAAGTAGCTTCCTCCTCGGAATGATGTGTCCATAGTACCTTCACAAGTGGAATGACCTTGCTACGCAGTACCTGCTCCTTCCTGTCAAGGATACGCGTCGGGCGCAACTCATACGTAGCATCCTCGCTCAGCTGTACCTGCTCCCATCTGATGATATGCGAAGGATCAGGAACGTACTTCTTCAGCATAGATACATGAAATACGTTGTGTACAGATGCTAGTGGCGTGGGCAAAGCGAGACGATACGCCACATCACCCACTCGATCCAGTATCTGAAATGGACCGATAAATCTCGGTGTGAGCTTCCCCTTCTTCCCAAACCGAAGGACTCCCTTCATAGGGAAACTCGAAGGAACACATGATCCCCGACCTCAAACTCAAGCGGTTGCCGCCTCGTATCGGCGTAACTCTTCTGCCTGCTCTGCGCTGTAAGTAATCGACGCCTGATAATGTCGACCTTCTCTGTAGTCGCCTGTACCAACTCCGGGCCAATCAGACTACGCTCGCCAACCTCGGCCCAACAATGCGGTGCTCTACAAGGACGACCATATAGAGCCTCATATGGCGCCATGCCAATAGTCGCCTGGAAGCTGTTGTTGTAGGCGAACTCTGCGTATGGAAGACAGTCATCCCAGCTGTCCTTGAAGTCCAACACACATGCTCGCAACATATCCTCCAGAATCTGATTCACCCGCTCTGTCTGCCCATCAGTCTGAGGATGAAACGCCGTACTGAACTTCAACTTCACACCCATCGCCTCCTGGATACGAGTCCAGAAGATAGAGGTGAACCGAGTGTCTCTGTCCGACACGATCTCTAATGGAACTCCATGCAGACGGACAATCTCTCTGATGTACAATCTAGCCAGCTCGTCTGCAGAGTTCGTAACTCTGATAGGGAGGAAATGGGCCGATTTGGTCAACCGGTCCACAATCACCCAAATGGAATCGTGTCCCTTCCTCGTCTTCGGCAGCCCGGATATGAAATCCATGGAGATGAAATCCCACTTCCACTCTGCTATGGGCATGGGCTGAAGCAGTCCAGGAGGTCGGCGATGTTCTGCCTTGACCTGCTGGCACGTCAAACATCGCGACACATACTCAGCGATGTGGGCCTTCATGTTATCCCACCAATACGTCCGTCTCATATCCTGGTACATCTTCGTGCTACCAGGATGCATCGCAAGCTTCGAGTTATGGGCAGACTCGAGAAGCTCGCGTCTCAAGTCAGGCACATCAGGAACGCATAGGCGGCCACGGAATCGTAGACCCCCATCAGAACCAACTCTCCACTCGAGTCCTCGCGCCGCTAGCCTTGCTCTCGAAGCTCGAGACAGTATATATCGCCCTCCCGGGCCTCAACAATCCTGTCGTCAATAAGTGGTCACACCCGAACGTGCGCAACACACTCAAATGGCTCCTCGACAGTGAGTCTCTGCTCGAAGTCCCGTACGAACTCCACCATGTCCCACTCGGCTATCATCAATGGTGTCGCAAAAGCTATTGCCTTCTTGCGGCTCAACGCGTCTGCCATAAGGTTTGCCTTGCCAGGATGGTAGGAAACCTCGAACTTGAAGTCCTTCAAGGTCTCCATCCATCGGCGTTGTCTCATATTCAAGTCTCACTGTGTGAATATGTACTTAAGGCTCTTGTGGTCGCAGAAAAGCTCGAACTCCTCTCCATAGAGGTAATGTCTCCAGAGCTTCAATGCAAAGATGACAGCTGCCAACTCTAGGTCGTGTGTAGGGTAATTCTCCTCGTGCTTCCTTAATTGTCTCGAGGCATACGAAATCACCCTATCCTTCTGCATCAGAACACAACCCAAACCAACGCGAGACGCGTCAGTATATATCGTGTATTTCTCCCCTTGCTCTGGCAATACTAGCACAGGGGCGGACGTCAACTTGTCCTTCAGCTCCTTAAAAGCTGCCTCCGCCTTCTCATTCCAGGCGAACTTCAGGTCCTTCCGAGTCAACTGAGACAATGGCCTGGCGATCTTCGAGAAATCCCGAATGAAGCGTCTGTAATACCCAGCCAGACCAAGGAAACTCCTCACCTCGGTAACCGATTCAGGCTGCTGCCAATCCTGAACCGCAGCTACCTTAGCAAGGTCCACTGCTATCCCATCCTTGGACACTACATGTCCCAGGAACTTGACTTCCTCCTGCCAGAAGTCGCACTTCTTGTATTGTGCGAACAACTGGTTCTTCTCCAGTGTACCCAACACCGCTCTCAAGTGCTCCTCGTGCTCCTCCCGACTCGTAGAGTATATCAAGATGTCGTCAATAAAGACGATGACGAATCGGTACAGGAAGGGCCGAAATACCCGGTTCATCAGATCCATGAACACGGCTGGTGCGTTCGTCAGGCCGAACGACATCACCAAGAACTCATAGTGCCCAAAGCACGTCCTGAAGGCTGTCTTCTGCACGTCCTCATCTCTCACGCGCAACTGGTGGTACCCCGACTGAAGATCAATCTTCGAGAAATACTTCGCCCCTCTCAACTGATCGAACAGATCATCTATCCTGGGCAAAGGATACTTGTTCTTCACCGTGACCTGGTTCAACCTACGGTAATCAATACACAACCGTAGCGACCCGTCCTTCTTCTTCACAAATAGCACAGGTGCTCCCCAAGGAGACACACTAGGCCGTATAAAGCCCTTCTCTACAAGCTCGTCAATCTGTCTCCGCAGCTCCTCCATCTCACATGGAGGCATACGATAAGTCGGCAACGAGATGGGCGTCGCACCAGGCGTAAGATCAATCGTAAAATCAATCTCGCGCCGAGGAGGTAAACCAGGGATAGTCTTAAACACACCAACAAATTCCCGAACCACCGGCGTACCTTCCAATGTCGGACCATCAATCGGCACAAGTAA
The DNA here is from genome assembly GCA_030180095.1 of Magnolia changhungtana. Taxonomy (NCBI): domain Eukaryota; kingdom Viridiplantae; phylum Streptophyta; class Magnoliopsida; order Magnoliales; family Magnoliaceae; genus Magnolia; species Magnolia changhungtana. Next base: position 9,454,371 of record JASAUF010000361.1, on the reverse strand, counting down.
AGCAGCATAACAATCAACACGGCAGGGCCAACGACTCACACCGAAACGTAAAAGTTGTGCGTCAGGTCCATAGGCCGTCACGATCCGAGTATCGCAATCTATCTCCGCCCTCATCCTGGCGAGCCAATCCATACCAAGGATAACGTCGTAGTGCCATAGTGGAGCAACAATGAGGTCGACGAGCACTGTGCTGCTACCCAAAACTATCGAGCAACCCTCGCATAACCGTGTGACATCCGAGAAGGTCCCAGTGGCCGTAGTGAGTCTCGTTCCCTTAGTGGGAATAGTATGCAAAGATAGACGTTTAATCGCCCCACAAGAAACAATAGAAGTAGTGGCCCCAGTGTCCACCAATAAGGAAACGGAAGTACCATGAATGTAAGCCGTACCCTCAAAAGCTGTCGGGGCCGCAAGTGACGTCTCAGGTGCCTCAGCCACAAGCGTATGCACGCGCGTCTGCTGCTGACGGTTCGGCTGAGGAGCCAAGGGTCGCTGTGGCGGCCTGAAGCGCGACACAGGAGGTCGGAAGGAAGGATGTGCAGGAGCAGTCTGTAGCGGTGGAGCTGATATGGCCTGTGGGTAAGGGCGATCCAACCTCTGCGGTGGCGCAAAGCCGCTAGCCCTCATGCGCGAGAAGCAACTCTCAGCAGGATGTCCCGGTTTCCCGCAAAACGTGCAAGTCACCATCGGGCGTCTCACAGGAGCTACTGGTGCCGCAGCCCTGGGAGGCGAATCAGCACGAGGCCTCTTGCCTAGAATAGGCCTACTCTGTAAATCCTGCCGTGGCCTCGCAACTATAGCACCACGCGATCTGGCCAATCGGTCCACATCCTGCTCGGCCGTCATAGACATGTGGACCAATGCCGCGTAGGTGGGGATACTGAGGCAGCATATCCTCGACCGTATGTCGGGTCGCAAGCCTCCAGAGAAGCGACGCATCCTCATCTGCTCATTGACGAGGATAGTTGGGACAAAGCGGCCCAACTCAGTGAAGCGGTGCTCATACTCCGTCACCGTCATGCCTCCCTGCCTGAGGCGCAGGAACTCATCCTCCCGCTCGTGCCGATAAGTCTGCGGGTAGTATTTCTCGTGGAACCGAAACTGAAGGCCTCCCAGGTCCACATGTAATCCAATACGACCGTCCGCAGCACACTGTCCCACCATAAACTGGCCTCCCTCTCAAACATGAAGGAAGCCAGCTCGACCTGCTCTGCCTCTGAACAGTGAAGCATCCGTAGCATCTTGGAGATGCGGTCTAGCCAGAACTCTGCCTCCTCGGGTCTGTGAGAACCCATAAATGAGGGAGGCCTCAAGCGCTGAAATCGCTCGAGTAAACCACGTGTACCTACATCTCCAGTAGGAGGTGCGACGGATGTGGGCAGAGGCACATCCTCAAACCGAGCAGGAGGCTCGGAAAGGCTCAGCGGGGGATGTGCGGATGTCGTAGGTGGAGTCGCACTACCACCATGGGACAAGGCCTCAGCGATAGTGGCCATAAGCCTGCCGGTGCTTCTTTGCTTATGTCTTCTGTATCTCTTCTTCTTGCATCTCGCTGCCGATGCATCATCAACATCAGCTGCTCAAACCTATCAGTCGGCGAGCGACACAGGAGTCATGTTTAACGCGAAGAAGACGGCCGATATCGCTCACGGACCGGGGGCGTGTAAGGTGGCAGTCCACCGGTAGGACCAGCAGGAGGCTGATCAGAACCCAACCCTCGGTCCGCAGGACCGCTACTACCAGAAGGAGTCTGGTCCATAGAGCCAGTCAGACGGAGATGTGCCGTGCTCCGCGTGTACTGTCGCGGCATGCCCTATACAACATAGGGTACAACCTTTGTGAGATAAAGCATAACACGCATCATAAAGCACTTTAAGCATTCCACACATCATCATAACAAAGAGGCTACATGCCTTTCATTTACCCAAAATTGTCATAATACATGGAATACAGAGTTACATGAATCATGACAGAAATCACATGATAGCCAATACATCCACAACATCAAACACTTAAAACATGCTACTATCTACTACATCATCTTCATGAAAACATAAACCGCCTATCGCGGCAACCAAAACAAATAACCACACACAACAACGTGGATGACTAGGCATCCGAATCAGGTGATGGAGGAGGGGCGTTCTTGTCCTGCAGACAACACAGGATGACCTTCAAGGTACGAGACACCTTGCCAAGCTTGGTTCGGACCCGCCCGACTTCCTGCTGTAGGGCGGCTTGACCCTCCTCAAGACGGGCTAAACGTGCATCAATGGCCTCCCGATCCACGCCCTGCTCCTGAGCCGCAGGAGGTGAACTCCCCTCAGTGTCCTGAGCCTCAGGTTCCTCTTCCTCTTCTTCCGCTTCACTTCCATCTTCACTCGTATCTTCATCGCTCTCAATCTCATCCTCACTCTTGACCTGTCGGGCCCGTTGTCGCTGTGCCCCAAGTTTCATCTGTTTGAGAGTATTTTCGTCAATCTGGTGGACCTGTACTGGCATTTCTGCCCCCAGACTATAGCCATACTCCCGCGCGATCCTGCATATGAGTCGGCCGAAAGGAAGCGAATCAGAACTCCTGGTGGATCATGCAACACTCACGATTTATCGTAACACGAAAGTAGGCACACACAAGTTCGCCCGCTGCCCCACTTGGTACAGAAAATCAACCATAAGTCGCGTGCACTCGCTGCGATTACTGTGCTGGGGTAAAGATTGTATGTGAAGATGTGATGTAGTAGGCGGAAGTCGTCAGACATGTGGGACGCTAGCAGGCTTTTGTTCGGCTGCCACTCAGCTAGTCGGCCACCACAAAGGTATCGGGTGCGACGATCCCTTTCACGAGCAGTCGCCAAATTCAGCTCGCTAGCATGTACGTCACCAAGGGGCATATTCATAAGTCGCGCAATCATCCTCACATCAACGGTGATGAACAGATCCACCCCAACTAAGAGCTGGAACTGCAAAGGGTCTAGTGTAGGCTTGCGAATGTTGGCGTAGAAGGCTCTGACAGTGCCGGAATTTGCGCGACCCCTGACCTCAAATAACGGACCCCAGAGGGCCGCCTCCACTTGCTCAAACAAATAATACTCCCCAAATAGCCGACCATCCACCTGGGCTTCGAAAAGAACCCTGCGGTCCTCATAGACACCATGAGGTAGCGCCGCCAACTGCACCCGTTCGGCAGGGATCCGGGGATCAAGGTCCCGCTTCGTGCGAAACTCCCGGGCAAAGCTCGAGCTAGCGGCGGCGCCTCGCGGTCGCCTCGATCGTGTAGGGCGACTAGGCCCGGCCTCATCAGCGGCACTCTTCCTCTTGCCCATCAGAGAGAGGATGGTGGAGATGGAGAAAAGGGCCGCCACAACACCCAAAAGGGCCATGGAAAAATCGATGAAATAGGGAAAAGGGGCTGATCTCCCAAGTTCTTCACGATCAGCAGATCCAACAGACGTGGGAGGTGAAAAAGATTAGGGAAATGGAGAAAGAAAATGGGAAGGACGGTTTGGGAGATAACTCCCACGGTTTTGGGACCTCCAACCACGTGTAGGGGGTCCAAACGAGTGGAAAGAAGAGGAAATGGAGAAGAGGGCAGCGTACCACGATGGAGGATGGTAAGAAGTGGTCAAAATTGGTAAAGAAGAGAGGTGGAGAGGCGATTTGCAAGAGAGGGCAGCAAGATGGAAGGGAAAAACGGCCAAGGGAGGGGGTTTGTGAAGGAAGGGGGTGTTTTCGAAATGGATTTAGGAAGGGAGCTAGGGCAGGGGGTTGTAGGGACCCCCAAAGTCGACCGGCCTAGGCCGCGGGCCTGGCCCAACCCGAAAGTCGGCGAGGCCTCGCCGAACCGTCGAGGGCCTCGCCAAAAAATTTTTGATTTTTCAAAAAGGGCCTCCGTGGCCCTATTCGTACAGTCCCCTGGGCCCTAAAAATATCTGGGTCCCACCTTGGGTACCCCTGGATCAGCGTGGGTAGGCCTCCGACCCTGATTTGCTCCATTTCGGGCACTTTCAGGTACTCCCAAACACACGCTGACCTTTGTGGGTTTTTGACTGCCTGAGCAAGGTGTATTGTGCTCTAGACACGTTAATAGACAGCCCAGAAGCAGTCTGGGATCCATACGTGTGGTCGGGATCGAATACGAACTCGATCAAAATGTCCATTTTCAATGAACTTCGCCGAACGGCGAAATCGGAAGACCCTAAAATTGTTTCTATATTTTTGCGCACCCTCCTAGGTTGTAATGCGTCAGCGTAAGTAGTGGGGTCATAACTCAGGTCCGGTTTATTCAAAATCATGCTCTGATACCAACTTGTAACGCCCTGAAATTCGGGGGTCGAGTATGAACTCAACTCCCGAGTTCCAACGCATCACTTATGCAACATACACAATGATGGTTAAATGTTGTCTGAGTTAGAGCAATAAACATGAATGAGATTATACCAAAACAGTAAATCATACTCCAGTTCAATTGTATAAAGGCAAGCGGAAGACTGAAATTGTATATTTAAAGTATGTAAGGAAACAAAATTTTTATGAAACATCAGAGTATGATCGCTAACTGAGTACCCATATACATGTACTGTTTTTAGAGTCAAAAATCAAAATACAATCTAAAGGTGTGTCCTGTAATCCCCGCAGTGTAATCGGCCTAAGCAAAGCCGTCCGAATACTGCATAAACGAGAACTCGTCCTGGTCCTCGTCGAAATCGGGTTCCGGCTCCTGAACCGACGCGCCGCCTATACCTGTGACAGAGTTGGTTGGTGTTGCAAACACCATCCCGTAACGTGGGGGTGAGTAGCTAACTCAGTGGAACAATAAAGCATAGGTTAACATGTTATCAATTCAATCAAGCAGTAATGATAAAGCAGTACAAATCAAACAATTCTAACTACTCTTATTAAGTGCGAGAATGAAATGACATGATGATGTATGCCCTTGCCAAACCACCCTCATGCGACATCATCTTACGTTCGCGAATGCTTAACTCCCTCAGTGCTCCACATCTACAAGGCACATGCGGTGCTATGATGAACATGATTACCGAGTTATTATTATTCCATTTCAAACAGCAGTATTGGGAAACTAAGGTACCTCCCTTGTATCATTCCTAAATATGATCCATTCTAGGGTCGTGAATCCTAGTTAATCTCATACGATATTATGATTTGAGAGGCATAGCGAAGGCATCGCAAAGGGCTCATCACCCGTCAGAATGGATATAGATCTCACCGTATGCATCTCAATTGCTGACCGTCAGCTCAAGTACAGGTCTCACCGTACTCGGCTCAATCACTAGCCGTCAGCTCGAGTACAGGTCTCACCGTACTCGGCTCAGCTCATACTCTAGTTCTTTGAAAGACTCGTCGGCCAATCACAGACCATTGGAGTATACTCGAAGATACTACAGAGGACTCGTCGCCCGTCAGCACGAGCACAGGTCTCACCGTACTCGGCTCTCGCCGTAAGTATCGACAGCTCGAATACAGTGTCCCATACCACCGTATTCGGCTCACGAGTTCGGGTTGCTCAATGGTCACTATGGGGAGGCACTTGGCCCCAGCATAGGCCGACAGCTCGGCCACGGTGTCCCATACCACCATGTCCGGCTCATGAGTCTTAGCGGATCGAGGTACCTTGGTTAACGGGATCGCCACTGGTAAGTTTGGTACCCTAGGTTCAAACAGTAATGACCAAACATGGTGAACACACATTCGACAATCGGGTTACTTGACGAGCCTGACTAGCTCGAGCGCACAACAAGTTGGGCGATATGAAGCGCAAAAGCACTCCGTGTGGCCAACCACTATCGCCAACCGAAGTACGACTCGGGTTCGCCAGACACATTCCTTGTGGCGACATGAATCTCAGCCACAATTTCCAGTCTGGTACCGAATGCCTGGACTATAAACATAGTCCCAAACTCATACAGTTCTCATCAATAGCATGTGGAGTTAAGCATGATAAACAAAGTAATACAACACGTTAGGAGGCATATCATAAAGCATGTTATGAAGCATGATATAAAGCATGTTGTAAAGCATGTTGTAGAGTACTATACAAATAGGGACACAATTACGTATACATCACAAGTGAGTGGCTAAAGTAAACCACCACATGGAGGGTATCCTACATGTCTCTAAGGTAGTCGGGAATTCCATATCAGCACCTATCTAAGGCACTAACACTTAAACATTTACACTCACAAGCGTTTACACAAACACTTAGAGTACACCATTCCAACATACATGACGTATGTTAGCAAAATACGTATTAGGGCTATCCTTTCGCCAAGCGGTTGTTTTATCCATGTATACCATAATCATACAGCAAATAATCACGACAAATGCATTTCCAAAATTTACACATATACGGTATTTCTAGAATACACAATTTCTACATACGTAGTATTTACAAGCGAGCATGTATTACGGCGATTCCTTTCGCCAAACTAGTATTTTATCCATATGTTGTATAATCATACATTAAATAAACATGTCAAACATTTTTCCAAAAAAAATACGTATACGGTATTTCTACGTATACCTAGAGTATGTGACATTCCATATTCTACAACGTTAATCGAAACAGAAAACGGAATGCACTTTGTACATGTGCATTTTCATGCAGATCATGAATCTATCATTATCTGACATTGAAAGTGTTAAAAACCATAACCTATACACCTAAAGTCCTCACCTTAGCCCTTGGAATCACAACGGATCAGTAAGGTTGGATGAGCTTCCGTATTCGGGAGTTTTCTAGCCTAAAGAGCAGAATCGGTTAGCCTTTTCACAACCTATAGTCTATGCACTTCAAATCAGACCTAGGGTTAGGGTTTCTCACCTTAAAACGGAGTGGATACCGCCGGGAAAGCGCCTGGAAAGAGGCGGTGTAGGCCGTGCGGTGATCGAAAGCAGCAGGAGGAAGTTCTCCCACAAATCCCAAGTTTTTCACTCCCTTTTCTCTCTCTCTCTCTAGGGTTTTATCCCAAATTCGTATGGCTGTGAGAGGGGCTGTTCTAAGCTCCTTTTATAGCCTAAAACCTCTCCAAAATAGACTCAGGTTCAAGGGTTACTGCTAATATAGGTATTTCGTCACTTTTCCAGCTCAAAAGAAGGGTTCTAGTGGCCCTCCTTCAGCCAAACATCAGACTTAAGCTCTCCACACATGGATCTACGTGGGATTACGTTTTCGACTCGATCGGATTCCCAGATCGCACGTGGTGGACCACTTTCAGTTCAACGGTCAGTGGGCCACGATCTGAAATTCCAAGTACATGTAAATGTTCCTGAAATTTTTCCTGATCCGAGGGTGTAATTTGGTCTGATTCTGATGGTCTGGTTGCTTAATACTGATGTGCAAGCAAATGGTGCTAGATCACTATTCCAGATATTTATTTTGTAAAGGGAATAGTGTTTTTTCACACTCCCTCGCTCCGGATCCAAACGAATGGCCGTGGGACATCGAATGGACCTGATTTCTGAGGTGGTTGTCAAGCCCAGTAAGGCGGTCCTAGTTCCTTAATTTCGTGTTAATCGGACTTACGATGTGCGGTCTAGACCTAAAAATGAAGTTTCATTTCATTCCCGAGAGCGTAGGGTAATGAGTTTGATCCTAATCTTTAGGGTAACCTAGCATCAATGATTCTACAAGTTTTGGGTCTTGCAGATTGTATTTAAAGCGATCCCAACAGATTTCATGGCTAATCGAGTTTAGCACTTAGTTAACTTTGTTAAATTTCTAAAGGATTTAATCCTAATTGATTTCTACAGTCGAGGTGGTACTCGACTCGATCTCGTGTTAGTCGCATGCTCAACCAAAATCCTAGTCATGCGAAGGTACACAACAATTAGTTGCGCACCACCAGCCTGAGTAGATAGTGAATGAAATGAATGCATGAGTATGTAACTCTTACTCAATAAGTCTATATATCAGTACGGTTCCTCTCTGGGAAATCACTGGGGTCTATTACACTATAAACCGGATTACCGCCCCATCGTGTGCAACAAGGTGAGTGGAAGAGACCTCACTATCCGCCTACCAATATCAGGCCTAGTTCATCGTTAACCGACTTGTTCCTCGAGCTGGTTAGACTCGACCTAGCATTGTCCCCTCCTCTCGGGTAGGTAAGGCCGTACCTCCTTCTAACCTACCTGACACAGTGGGAGACACAGCCTAATGGTATGCGGCCCTCACGCGCTCATGCATCCACTCGGTCTAAACATTAGAGCAACCACTGGAACCAAGAAGGTTTAGGGACTTTCACCCAGAGATATCTATAGCACCCCATGTAGAACAGATTTCTAGTGTCCCATCTGGTCATTTACGAAATACCCGTGGAGGCTTCGACCCTGATGTCGCTATGACGTATAGTAATCACAACACATAGTGCAAGATGCATGAGTCATACAAATCAATTATACATTAATCCTGTGCATACTGTGTACTCATGCGAGATAACCTCCGCCTATCAGGGAGTCTCATAACAACATGATCAATGACGTATGCAATGGTCAACCACATCTCACAACAAACATGCAGATGATGCGCATGGGCATATATCATGATGTTATGCTGTCACATACTCATAATCGGCACCAATAACCTGCACCGATAATCGGCCTTGATAATCGGCATCGACAATCGGCCTCGATAATATGGACATTTAACCAACATTACCCCCGAGGAGTAGCCCACATAGAGCCTAACATATAGTGGACCTATGGCCTCACAAAAGGGTTTAATATGCAACACCATGGCCTCATACACGGGTTTGCACATACATCATATAGGTCTCGACAATCAGCCTCGACAATCGAAATTGACCTCAACAATCGGAATCGACACTCAGAATTGGCCTTGATAATCAGAATCAACCTATACAATCGGCCTCGATAATCGAAATCGGCCTATACAATCGGCCTCGATACTCGGCCTCGACAATCCGAATCAGCCTATACAATCGACCTCGATAATTAAAATTGGCCTATATAATCGGCCTTGACAAATCGGAATCCGCCTCAATACTCAGCCTCGATAATCGAAATCGGCCTATACAATCATCCTCGACAATCAGAATCGGCCTCGATACTCGGCCTCGACAATCGGAATCAGCCTCGATACTCGGCCTCGACAATCGGAATCGGCCTCATTACTCGGCCTCAACAATTAGAATCTGCCTCGATACTCGACCTCAACAATTGGAATCGGCCTATACAATCAGCCTCAACAATCAGAATCAGCCTTGATACTCGACCTATAGAATCAGAATTGGCCTCGATAATCGAAATCGGCCTCAATACTTAGCCTCGACAATTGGAATCAGCCTATACAATCGGCCTCGACAATCAGAGTTAGCCTCGATACTCAGCCTCGACAATCGGAATTGGCCTATACAATTAACCTCGACAATCGACATTGATAATCTGCCTCAATAATTGTCAACGACAATCAGCACATAAACAAGGCGAGGTCCATAGATGAACAGATGATCAACCATAATATAAAGATCGGCCCTCGACTGTAGTTATATCAAATCGGATAGCACGGAGTCATCCGTCTATGGTGAATGGGGCCCACTGATTAGGGTTAACTCACAAGTGAAGGATGAGAATGAGACTATCAAGTCCTAAGGGAAGGTCGCAATGTGGACATTAAACCATTATTGCCCATCATTGTGGTCATTTAACTAACATTGCTCCCAAGGAGTTGACCACATAAAGCCAAACGTATAGTGGGCCCACGGCCTCACACAAGGGACATATATATCACAATGGGCCTCACTCAAGGGGCCACATATACATTACATCGGGCCTGATATACATCATCATACACATCGTAATGGGTTGGAAATACATCACAAAGGGCTGCATCCATGGGTCAAAAATACATCATAATGGGCCTCGGCACATGGGCCATAAGTTCATCACATTAGGCCTTGCCCATGGGCCTCGAATACATCACAACGGGCCTCGCCCATGGGCCTTAAATATATCACAACGGGCCTCGCGCATGGGCCTCGAATACATCACAATGGGCCACAACCCATGGGCTTCAAACACACAATAGGTGGGCCCTACACATGGGCCTAATACAATCAAGTGGGCCTTAAATATATCTCAATTGGTCTCAACCTATGGGCCCCAAATACATCTCTATGGGCTCAACCCATGGGCCCTAAATATATCACGATGGGCCTCAACCCATGGGCCCTGAATACATCATATCGTGCCCTTCCAAATGTGCCTCAAATACATTCAATGGGCCGTATCAAATTGGCCACAACAACTACACCATTCATCCATCTATGGAGATCATTTTAGAGCATTATCCAAATAATGAATCATATCAAAAGATCATTTGGACCATACCACAATAACAGTGGTAATAGTGATCAAAAGGTCAGTTAGACCACATCACAAATAGCAATGTAGACAGTTATGTCCACTATATAAAATTTCACGGGGGTCATCATATCATGTATTAAGTCACAAGGACTTGAACCAACCTGAGAAAAAAAATATCATATTGGTCCAAAACTTCTATGACCCAAAGGGGTTTCAATGGTAGACGTCCAATCTCGGCAGTGTGGTCTTCTTGATAACTAGATTTGTTTTATTTTTAGTCTCAAGTCGTGAGACGGGGTTGCCAAATGGATGGACGGTCGAGATACAACACATGAGGTGATGGACGGTTAGGATGGGATGCTCCCACCAGCAGGTGTGCCACTAATCTGACTAACGTCCTATGGCATAAGCATACATGTATATATATTATATAATATAATATATATGATATCATATCATATAGATTATATTATAATATAATATACATAACATACATACATTAAATGTAAAAAGGTCACCGTCCAGAGTCTGGATGCTCTGGACAGTGCTGATCTAACGCATGAGATCATGGTGGGTTCACACGTAGGAGTGGCCCACCATAGTATTTATTATAAAATATTATATAAAAATATATATCATATATATATACACACACACACATGCGTGTGTGGGAAAGTGAGAGTGTCAACGTCCAACGTCCAGAGACACTGGACGGAAGGCCTGATGAAGCGCATCCATCATGGTAGCCCTGTCACGCCACAAACTTTGAAACCGAGCTCACAAAATTCCCGATCACCGAATCCGGCACCGACAACCTTCGTAGAACCCCATTCTCGGCTCCCAGCGCCCATACGCCAGGTTCCGATCCTGGGATGCTACAAGGAGGATTTTAACATCAGATTAGTTCGTAATAAGCATAACTAAAGGCATAACCCAAAAACAACAACCAAAAACCCCATCACATTTCCACTATAATAAAAAACTTTACAAGTACAATGAGCATAAAGGGAAATACAATGATGATAGACAAAAAGCACCAAAATGATTAGCTATGCGCTCCCACCTTAGCGCTGCTGCTGTCCAACGTCACCTGCACGCAACGGTCATGTATAAGCTTATAGAAAGCTTAGAAGGTGGTAAAAGTGTGTGTGCAAGGTAGTAATGCAATTATGAAATATCAGAGTAATGCAGAACATGCTGGTGAATCCATAAATATCGTTAGTCATACCAAGGCTATGCAATACAAGGCATGAATGATGTCGGTCATACCAAGGCTATGTGATGCAAGATGAAAGTCAAGCATACAAACCCTCATTTAAGTCCACATATCAATACAGCTCAAATCTGGAATATCACCGGGGTATAGTATACTCTAAACCAGATTGCCACCTCATCGCGCATAATAAGGTAAGTGGAAGAGACCTCACTACCCACTTGTCAATAGCAGGCTCGGCTCATCGATAGCGGACCCATTCCTCGAGCTGGTCAGACTCAACCTAGCTTTGCCCTCTCCTCTTGGGTGGGTAAGGCCGCACCCCCTTCCAACCGACCACGACACAGTGGAAAGCGCAGCCGTCTGGTAATCGGCACATGATGCTCTTGCACCCACTCGGTCTAGACGTTGGAACAACCTCTTGGTACCATAAGGGTTTAGGGACTTTCACCTAGGGATGTCTATAGCACCCCATGTAGAGCAAGATTTTCGGTATCCAATCCTGCCAACCACAATACGCCTGTGGAGGCTACGGCCCTGATGTTGCTAGGGCGTACAGTAACCATATCACTCAATGCGAAATGCATGAATCACACTATCCAGTCATGCGGCAATCCTGCATGTATCATGCGCTTATGTGGGGCAACACCGCCTAACCGTGAGCCCCTAAACAATCTGCCCGAAGGCATATACTATGATCAGTCACTTCTCATATCAGGCATACATATGATGCGTATGATCATGAATCATGGAACTATATTAAACATGTTATACGGTGATGGATGTCATTCATAACGAAGGTGGGCCTAGACGGCCTACAAGTATGGGCCTAACAATGGGCCCTAGGGAGAATCATAATGCGGACATTTAACCAACACCATACTTACAATATGGACGTCAAACCAACATTGCTCCCAAGGCATGGCCCGTCGTAAACCTCATTACATAGCCCATGTTGGGATCACACATTGCAATGGACCTTAGGTACATCCCATTGGGCCTTAAATACATCAAATGAGCTGTATCACATGGGCCTTACATTCATCAAATGGGTCGCATTAATGGGCTTCACCAATGGACCTTATGTACATTGAATGGGCCATAACCCATGGGCCTTAGAATGCATCAAAATGGGCCTCGTAACATGGGCCTTACATCCACATCAAAGTGGGCCCCAATGGACTACCACAGATAAATCAAGATGGGCCTCATAACATACCAAGGTGGGGTCCACTTGAACTATGGATCTGGCTCATCTTTAGCTCATGCCATAAAATGATCTTTCAAAATGGATAGATGGATTGGATGCAACATAAGCATCATGGTGGGGGTCCATTAATAGATGGTGGGGGTGAGACAATGAGACCCACATACTAGCTACTGGAATAGAGGGAGAGAGAGTTAGAGAGAGAGAGAGATAGAGTAGAGAGAGATAGAGAGAGATATAGAGAGAGATAGAGTAGAGAGTGAGATAGAGAGACATAGAGAGAGAGGGTGCAGCACGTGGCTGCACCTCTTCATTTCTTTCTTTTTTTCTTTCTTTTCTGACAACACCACAGGGGTGGGTCCCACGTAGGGCCCACCATATATATATATATATGGGAAAAGGAACAACGCTTGAGGGATTTTAACGTCCCATGAGGTCAATCGGTGTGGGCCCCACCGTTGATGTTTGCCAACATCTAACCCATTGGTCAGATGCACCATGTCAGCGTGGGCCTAGGTCTCAAAAATCAAGTCAGTTCGTGACTTGTGTGGGCCACACCCGATACAACAGTTGAGAGGGTTCCCTTCCATTTAAAACATTCATAACCATTTATTGGGCCCGCCGAGATGGGTTCCACAAATCCAGCCCACCCATCATGGGTGTCCCACTTGAATGAAGGGTCCGACCAAGTTTCAGCCACACCCAAAGGTCAGGTGGGCCCCACGTCAGTGGTCACATCACAGTTAGCCACCCCACAGGGACGGTACCAAGACCTCGATGTAAAACGAGGTATCTCCACTCTGCTGCCAGTTGAGGTGTGGAACGAGGGCCAGCATGAGGTGGGTCCCACCGTCTAATGACGGTGTACACCACACGTGATGGTGTGGCCCACCAAAATGGTTAGATGGCGTCGATGGGGTCCCATGGACCCCACCATGTTCACACTTCACAGTCAGCCACCCCATTGGGGAAACCAAGACCTCAGTGTTTGAAATGAGGTATCTTTCACTCCGTCTGCCACGTGAGTTGGGGCCCACCGTTGAAACCAGCGACCTCCACTCAGTCCGTCAGCGAGCTATGGATCAGGGTGCAGAAGTGGGTCCCACAGGGATATGGCCCACCGTCCAGAATGATGGACGGTGTGGATAAGCCACATATATCGTAGTGTGGCCCGTTGGAGGGGTGGAGGACGGGAGTGGGTCCCATGGACCCACCGTCAGTTCATTTCACTGTTAGCCACCCTCCCTTCACTTTACCAACATCCAGCGTCCCTGGACACTGGACAGTGTGGGTATAGCACACGCATCATGGTGGGTCCCACAGAGACGTGGCCACCTGTCTTTGGATCAAGATGCTATTTGTGTTTCCCCCTTTCATCCGAGTGGCCCACCTTTGGATGGCCCATACTAAAAATAAAAAGGCTAAGGTGGCCCACTATGTGGATGGTGTGGATGAGATACATACATCAAGTAGGCCACAAGTCATCATACACAAAGGAAAAGGAAGAGAGAGAGAGAGAGAGAGAGAGAGAGAGAGAGATCAGTGAGGATGGAGGGACCCCGCCACTATGGGCCCCTCTTGCATATAACACACATCAAGGTTGGTCCCACATATATGGACCTTTAAGTCAACAAAATGAATGAAAAGAACAAAATCTAGGATCACCCACCGCTTTCTTCTTGCACCAAAGGCTTCCTCAGCTCCTTAGCTTTGATTCTAATGGGGGAGATGAGGTTTGGATGGTGGAGATGGGAGATGAGAGGATAGGAAAGGTGGGCCACACTTGTTGCTTGGGAGAGGTGGGAGAGGCTTGGACGTGTAGAGGTTTGGGTTGCTTTGAAAGTTTTTTGAAAAAAGAGAGAGAGAGAGACTTGTAAAGGGAGAGATGGGTGATGGATGTGGTGGTGATGGGTGTAAGAGGCTCTTTTTAACTTTTGGGGTAAAAGGTGTAAGAGAGGTATGAGTTTTGTAAGAACTTTTTGACTTTTGAGGCTTGCTTGGGGAAGAGTGTGAGGTGATGTGTACTTGACATGATGGGATTGATTGATGGATAATTTATGTGACATCTTGTTGAGATTCTCTAGGGATTTGTATGCGCAGCATTTTCCTCGCAACGAATGCTGACCCTCATCTCTTGACCAGAGAATCGGATCGGCGCGCGAGTCATGGCATTGGAACCGCGTTGACGGTGCGGTCGCAAGGGTACAAGTCTCGAGTTGAGTCAACTCAGGTTAACAACGTGTGAATCAAGGTCACGCGCAATTACCGGTTAAGGGTCGCAGTTGCCAGAATTCGACCGGGATGACCGCGGAAGTCTATGGAATGGTACGGTATAGGATACGGGTCTTACAGCTCTCCCCTCCTAATAAAAATTTCACCCTCAAAATTTACACAATCATCACAACTAGATATAACTCATGAGGGAGAAGGAACATAACATCATCATATAAAACTAAAGATGGCATACAAAATACAACACATAATCAGTCATCAAAGAGATGGGGATAACACTCGAATCTCGGCCTTACGCTCCCAAGAAGCCTCCTCAACAAAATGGTGACCCCACTGAACCTTCACCAACGGAATGACCTTGGTTCGGAGGACCTGCTCCTTCTGATCAAGGATACGAACTGGCTGCTTAATGTAAGAAGCATCCTCACGAACCTCCAGCAGCTACCAATCAATAATAGGAACGATGTCTGACCCACACTTCTGCAACATGGAGACATGGAAAACGTTATGGACGCTAGACAACTGAGATGACAAGGCAAGCTAATAGGCCACGGCGCCAATGCACCCAGTGATCTCAAAAGGTCCTATGAATCTCGGGACAATCTTGCCCTTCACTCCAAAACGAACTACGCCCTTCATGGGCGAGACTTTGAGATACACATGGTCCCCTACATCAAACTCCAAGGGACGACACCGATGATCAGCAAAACTCTTCTGTTGGCTCTGAGCTGTGCACATCCTCTTCCTGATAATATCAATAGCCTCTGACGTCTCCTGCACAAGCTCGAGACCTAGGAGACGACACTCTCCAACCTCGGTCCAACAACTCGGTGATCTGCATGGTCTGCCATATAGTGCCTCAAAAGGAGCCATGCCGATTGTCACCTGATAACTGTTATTGTATGTGAACTCAGCCAATCGCAGATGATCATCCCAGCTACCCCCGAAATCAATCACGCAAGCCCGAAGCATATCCTCAAAGATCTGGTTGACCCTCTCGGTCTGGCCATCGGTCTGCGGATGGTACGCTGTGCTGAGCTGCAAATCAGTCCCCATCGCTCTCTGGAAGCTCCCCCAAAAATGAGACGTGAACCTCGGGTCTAGGTCAGAAACAATCGAGACTGGAATGCCATGCAGTCTCACAATCTCCTCGAGGAATAACCTCGCAAGCCGATCCAAAGACAAAGTTGCACAAATCGCAAGAAAATGTGCCAACTTTGTCAGATGATCAACGACGACCCAAATGGTGTCATGACTGCGCTAAGTCCTTGGCAAGCCAATAATAAAATCTGTCGACACGTGCTCCCACTTCCACATCGGGATACTCAGCGGCTGCAATAGACCAGGAGGTCTCTGATGATCGGCCTTGACAAGCTGGTATGTGTCATACTCGGCCACAAAACTGGCAATCTGACGCTTCATCCCCGCCCAAAAATACTATCGCCTCATGTCACGGTACATCTTCGTTGAGCCAGGGTGAATAGAAAACCGTGATTGATGTGCCTTGGTCATAAGATATCTGCGTAACTCAAGAATATCCGGGACATATAATCGGCCCCTAAAGCGAAGTCCACCATCTGTATCAATCTGCCAATCTGCCTGACTCTCAGATGCTGCATCAGCCATATAACTCTATAACGACTCATCAGCCTGCTGAGCCTCGATCACCCTTGCGACAAGAGAGGGTTGAATCGTCAGGCTCGATAACTGTGTGATAGAAGACTGCAAGCTGTACTCAAAATCATACTTGATACGTCATCAAGCATCAGTCATTCCTGAATCATCATATGCGCCACCAGGCCTCGTGGCTGACGGCTGAGGGCATCCGCCACCACGTTCACCTTGCACGGGTGGTACTGAAGATCGAAGTCATAGTCCTTCAGGAGCTCCATCCAGCGCCTCTACCTCATGTTCAACTCAGACTGCGAGAAGAGATACTTCAAACTCTTGTGGTCGGAGAAGAGCTCGAACCTAACCCCATAGAGATAGTCCCTCCACACCTTCAGTGCGAAGACAACTGCTGCCAACTCCAAATCATGCGTGGGGTAGTTCAGCTCATGGATCTTGAGCTGGCGAGACGCGAAGGCCATTGGTCTCCCGTGCTGCATCAGGACAGCACCCAAACCAATATGTGAGGCATCAGTGAATATAATAAATCCGTCAATCCCAGAGGGAAGAGTGAGGACAGGAGCCGACATGAGGCGGTCTTTCAACTCCATAAATGCTCGCTCACAGGTGTAGCTCTAAATAAACTCTACGCCCTTCCGAGTCAACCTGGTCAGCGGGGCTATAATACAGGAGAAGCCCTCAATGAAACGTCAGTAGTAGCCTGCTAAAGCAAGGAAACTATGAATCTCGGATGTAGTCGTGGGCTGGCCCCACTGACACACTGCCTCAACCTTCGAGGGGTCTACTGCGACGCCCTCCCTCGTCACCACGTGACCGAGGAACTTCACCTCCTCCTGCCAGAACTCGCACTTCTCTAGCTTCACATACAACTGGTGTGCGCGGAGGGTCTGCAACGTAACCTCCAGATGCTGCTCGTGCTCCTCATTGGTCCTCGAATAGATCAGAATGTCGTCGATGAAGACTACAACAAACTGATCGAGATAAGGCCGGAAGACCTCGTTCATCAACTGCATGAAAACCGCGGGTGCATTGGTCAGTCCGAAGGACATGACTTGGAACTCAAAATGACCGTAGCGCATCCTGAATGTCGTCTTCAGAATGTCCTCCTCTCGGACCCGAATCTGATGATAACCGGAACGCAAGTCAATCTTCGAAAAGAACTGTGCACCCTGCAGCTAATCAAATAAATCATCAATCCTCGAGAGCGGGTACTTGTTCTTGATCGTGACCTTGTTGAGCTCGCGGTAGTCTAAGCAGAGCCTCAACGATCTATCCTTCTTCACAAAGAGTACCGGCGCTCCCCACAGTGAACTACTCGGACGGATAAACCCCAACTCGTGCAACTCGTCCAACTGCTTCTGTAGTTCCCGCAACTCCAATGGTACCATACGATTCGGGACCTTCGAGATAGGCGCGGTACCGGGCACGAGATCAATCTGAAACTCAGTGAGTTGGTGAGGGGATAATCCTGGAATCTCCTGGAACACATCAGAAAAATCATAAACAATCAGCAACTGATCAATACAAGCGGCAACAGGCTCCTCAATGGCGCAGGAATCAAGCAAGACAACAGCTCTCCTCGAGGCTCTGCAATGAACTGAAACTGCGGCACACCGGGTATACAGAATGTGACTGTCCTCACGGAGTAATCCAATATGGCATAGTACTCGGCAAGCTAATCCATGCCCAGGATGACATAAAACTCGGACATCGGCAATGCAAACAGATCGGCAGGTAAAAAGGTATCCCCAACTAGAACGGGGCAAGATGAGCAAAATCGGCCTAACATTGCAGTCTTTCCCAAGGGAGTCGATTCTGACAGACTCTCATGAGTAGACTCTAACGGTAGGCCAGTCGATCGACAGAAACTCTTGGCCACAAAAGAATGTGATGCACCAGAATCAAACAACACACGTGTAGCGCATGCAGAGACTAAAATCATACCCTCGACAACCCCTCCAGATGACTGCGGATCCTGCTGAGCCGCGTAGAACCTAGCCTGAGTTGGCTGGGGAGGTCCTGTCCCCTTTGAACGTGCTGCTGCTGCTATCACTGATGCGGTCGAAACTGCTGCCTCTTCTGCGGTGGTCTCGGAGGCTGGTGCTGATGTTACTGCTGAGGTGGCCTCGGTGGTGGGGGCTACTGTCGCTGCTGCTGTGTGGGTCTCTGCTATTGTGGTAGAGGCTGCTGTGGACCTCTTGGCTGTTGTTGCTACTGTAGGGGCCTCTTCTGCTACTGCTGGGGGTGGGGACACTCCCACATACGGTGCCCCGTCGCACCGCACCCAAAACAGGTACCGGTGAACTGCCTAGAAGGTGGTGCTGGAGGTGCTGCTGGTGATCGGAAAGCTGGGCGACCTGTGTACCTTTGTTGCGGTGGTCGACGTGGCTGCAAGTCACCGGAAGGAGCGTGCCTCTTCCAGTCTCTCCCTTGACCATGATCAGACTGAGAACCAGCTCACTCAGCTTTATAAATCTGGGCCTTCCGTACCACCCCCTCAAAAGTCGGGAGCTCATGCCCAATAACATGGCCTCGAAGACCGTAAAGTAAACTGTCCTCGAATTGGCGGGCTTTCCACCCCTCATCATCTACTAGATATGGTGCAAATCTAGACAGCGCTACAAAACGGGCTGCATATTAAGCCACGGTCATATCACTCTGCACCAAGGCCTCGAACTCCAGCACTCGCTGTTGTCGGATGTGATCAGGAAAATATTGTCTGTCGAACCGATCCACAAAACCTCCCAAGTCCACACAAACCCAACGCCTGCTGCTAGGGAGACTGATGTCCACCAATGCTCAGCCTCACCATGGAGGAGAAATACGGCTAATCAGACTCGCTGCTCGGTCATGCATCCCATCGTATCAAATATCTTCTCCACATCGGAGCACCATCTCTCTGCTGCTGTTGGGTCTGGCTCGCCCTGGAAACGCAGAGGATCGAGTCGTCGGAACTCTCGAAGAAGGGCGCTCGCGCACTCCTGCTCGGACTGCTCCGGTGAAATAATAGGGTGCTTGCCCTACCCCTGTAGTGCGGCACAGCCTATAACATTTGCTGTAACTGGGAAGCACTCATGGATACGGTCAGATCCGCACCGATCTCTGGTGGAGGAGCTACATCCATAGCCTGGGTAGTAGGAATCTCTGGTGGTGAAGCAGGGATCGTCGGGCGTAGTACGGGAGTCTCAGGTGGGGATGCGGGACTCTTAGGTGGTGGTACGGGGGTCGATCGGGTCACTCTCTGGCGCGTCATGTCCTACAGGAAGATCGAAGGCACCTATCAACTTGAAAACTCTTGAAAGCACACACGTTCGGTAACAGTAGATTATTAAGCTATCCGGACTTGTGACTTAATCATCCTAAACTCATAGCAGACATGTAATGTTATTTTTAGTTATTCTCGAGTTATGCTCTGATACCAACTTCTGTCACGCCCCAAACTAGGAAACCGGGCTCACAAAATTCTCGATCGTCGAATCCGGCGCCGACAGCCTCCGTAGAACCCAATTCTCACCTCCCAACGCCCATACGTGATGAGGGTCGAATATTGCATATCAGACCCCAGTAATTGCCTAATGATACGTACATGATAATGTTTAATGGAGTGTTTTAATCACGTTTTCATTGCAGGACGTAATAATGAGCGTTACACTGAAAAGAGAATTAAAAGCCTGGATTTGATGATCCAAAGTCACCAGAGCATGGGATGGACTCCAGAGGACCAATATTGAAGAATTTACACGCTGGGGATCCGAGGAAATCAAGCTGTTCACGTTAAAGAGGCCCGAAGTTGGTGAAAATTGTAAGATCACAGGTTTCCCACCGTTCAATTGGCTCGAAACTTCATACATGTGATGAAGGCTATAAATTAACCGTACATATTAAATTTCATCTATTGAAGATCTCGGAAAGTGGCCCAACGGACAGATCAGCTCATTAATCTTCAATTTGGGGCCCACCTGATATCTGGAACTGCCTCAAACTTGGTTTTGGTGGTTGAAATAATATGAGGAAAAGGATGGACGGTGCAGATTTCGCACAAACATTACAGTGGGCCCCGTACGTGATGCATGTACACCATGCACATTCAACGCCTGCTGTGCATGGGACCGGCCAGCCAGTAAGCGTAGCTGCTGACCCACGGCTCTCTCTCTCAAAACGGCAGTTGCCGTTTCCAGCATCCGCAAACGGACGTCTGGTTGTCAGTTGTGGGCCCCACTCATTGCCCAAATGGACAATCTAAACTGTCCATCAGAGTCCCTAGGTATCTCTCATCCACGCCAAGGTGACAAAAATGGAAAATACAATGAAGACTAGTTTTTCAACCGTTCAATGGTAAAACAGACGATGAGTTTAAAACTCTGTGGGCCACACAAAAATGGAGAAAAATTATATATTTTCGACCGAAATTTCGATAGAAATTCGGTGAACGGAGTGGATTTCGCTGAAGGTTTTGATCACGGACCTCACCATCACCACAGCGATCCGTGCGCAGTCCTTGTAACGGATGGGCGCTGTCTATTTTTACGGATGACTGTGGGCCCCGTCCATGGTCTGTCCGGCCGATCCAAGCCATTCATCGTGTAGAAGGCTTCGAGCACTACAAAACCATGTTGATATTTTGTGTCCATGCGTGAACACGTGTGCGGTACAGAGGCCACAAAAGGGCTGCCCTGCAACATTCAAATCTGATCTTTTTATGTTTTCTTCTCTGAGACGCGTCAATGGACGTTCAAAACTACCTATTCTTGACTGAAATTTTGTCCTAAATCCAATGGACGGGGTGGATTTTTCAGAAAATACTTCTGTGGGGCCCACCGATCATTACAGCGAGGGGTGCGAAAGGTTTCGCACATATTAGAAAATCCAGTTTTTCAGGCGGTTGTGGGCCACTATCTTTGATCATATGGCAGATCTGAACCGTCCATCATGTAGAGGACCCAAGAAAGTCCTAAGGGACGGTGTTTGTTTGGAATTTGAGCAAGGAAAATGCTATGTTTCGAGGGCCCGAACTGGGCTACGAAAAGGCTTTCGCTGCGCGTGCGACAGCTTTCCAAATCCGATTTTCACCACTCCAGCCACTCCATCAGATATAAAAAGAGTTACAAAATGTGAGGAATGACATTCGAAATTGGAGAATTCCAGATCCAGAGGAAAATAGCAGATTCAGAGAAAAGAAGAAAGGAGAGAAGAGAAGAGAAGAGAGAGAGAGAGAGAGAGAGAGAGAGAGAGAGAGATTGGTTTGATGTTCCCTTTTTATGAATTTTATTTATCCATCTTTTTAATGAATTTTATGGGTTACTAATCCTTGAGCTAGGGCTGAGATGAAACCCCTAATTTGATTAGCTCTTTTATTTGTTGAATTTACTTTAACTTAATTGATTTGTTTCTTTCTCTAAGTGGGCTTGATTGGTTTGAATTCTGTACTTCTCCATCTATGAACTTGACCAAAGTATATATATGGATGTTGTTTGGATGCTTATTCTAGATGTTTGTGTCTGATCATGAACAGGTTTCCTATAGAGGAAGAAATAGGGTGCTTTAATGAACTGTACATTCCATGTGCCTGACCAAGGACATGGGATATGTTATTCATGGCATTGCTTCAAGGAATTAGACATTCTGTATGCCTGATTAAGGACACAGATTGTGCTTTCTCTATATAAGTGGTATCAATCTAGATTAAGGTGAATCACAGACAAAACAAGGGTTAGGATAATTAGGGGTGGATTCGAAAGTCCCAGTGCTCTTTCTCTGATTGAATTTTCTTCCATATTCTTAATTGTTTTTTTATAGAATTGTGCTTAGTAATTCGCTCCATTATTTGTTGGATTAGTTAAGGAGAATCACAGATTTGAATTGTGACGACCAGTCCTCGTGGGAACGATTTCGTAATACGTACCATATCTACATCTGATTCGTATACTTGCGAGTTTAAAAATGATTTAAATCATGTTGGTTTAAATAAAACATCAAGTTTTTGGCGCTGTTGCCGGGGATTGTTTCGATCCAAATTGGATTTAAGATTCTCTCTTATCATAATTCATAGTCTTAGGATTTTACTAACTTTAGATTAGAGTTTTTGTTTAGAAACTAATCTGTTTCCTATTTTGTAGGGTCCTGACATAAATTTCTAAGTTGGTAATCCCGTTCTAAATTCCCTACTCTTTCTAATTTCTATTTTTAGAATTACGATTTTACTTCTTAGAAATTTTCTAATTCTAGAATTTCTTTTTTAGAATTGGTCAATTTTCTATTTTTAGATTTGGATTCTTCTTTTAAGTAACTTTCTATTTTCTAGTTTTAAATTTTATTTTTTTTTCCTTTTTAAAAACTAACTTTTCTTTTTTATTTTTAGTAACTTTCTAATTCTAGGATTTCTTTCCTTTTTAGAAACTAACTTTTCTTTTTTGTTCTTTAGGAAATTTCTAATTTTAGATTTTCTGTTTTAGAAACTAACTTGTTTTGTTTTCTTTTGCAGGATTCTAACATAGATCTCCAAATTGGAAGTGGAGGAGCTCCCTATTCTTCAGACATTGATCGTCTCATTTTTTCGGGTTCTTTCTTCCAATCCTTGCTTACATAATTTTATCTTGTTCTAGTTTTACTTCTCTTAGGTTGCATCTTAGTTTAGTTTTCTTTCTTACATTGTAGTAACTTAGTTTATGCTAGGACGTAGATCTCTGAATATAGAACTAGCACCGTTTGATCCTGAAATAGAAAGAACACTTCGTGAAAGATTGAGAAATAATCCTGTTGAAATGGCGAATGAGAATGAAGTTAAAGCTCTCAGAGATTATTCAGCTCCTGTCCAATTTAATGCGCCTTCATGCATAATGTTGTCAACCACTACGACAACACACTTTGAACTTAAACTTGGAGTCATACAATTGTTGCCATCCTTTTATGGGTTGGACAAGGAGGACCCATATCATCATGTGAAAGAATTCCTAGACATTTTCTCCACCTTTAAGTTCCAAAACTTCTCAGACGATTCGATCCGCCTACACCTGTTTCCTTTTTCTTTGAAGGATAAGGCGAAAGCATGGTTGAATTCTCTAGAAGTTGGATCTATCGCTACATGGGATCAACCGTCTAAGAAGTTCTTAAACAAGTTCTTCCCCGTTCACAAAACTAATGCTCTCCGTAGAGAAATCACTAATTTCACACAAAAAGAGGGTGAACACTTTCATGAATGTTGGGAAAGATGGAAGGACTTACTTCTTAAATGTCCACACCATAGTTTTGAAAAGTGGCAACAGGTTCAATACTTCTATGACGGTCTGACACCCCAGAACCGTCGCATGGTTGATGCCACTAGTTGTAACGCCCTGAAAATTGGGGGTCGAGCATAAACTCAACTCCCGAGTTTCAGAACATCACTTATGCAACAAAATGAATGATGATTGAATGTTGACTGTATTCGTGCATTGAACATGAGTGAGATTAAGCCAAAACAGCATATCATACTCCAGAGACAGTTAAATTGCAAGCGGAAGACGATGATAGATAGATAAAATATATAAACTGTGATGAGTCTCCAGAGTGTGATAACATTACTGGTTAAATAAGTACAAGTACAGTTCTAAAATATACCAAATGTGTAAGTGTAATATCTTCTATCCCAAGTACCACAAATTTCATTCAATGCGCATACGCATCTGTCTTCGAGACCCGTCAGAGAGTTACATGATAGGAGAACTCCTCCTCATCACCATAGAAGTAGTCCGGCTCTGCTTCATAAGCATCGCCATCATCTGAAATTCAACAAATCTGGTTGGTGTGTACAACACCGTCCCGTAACGTGGGAGTGAGTGATCAACTCAGTAGAACAGTAAAGTATAGGTTAACATGTTATCAATTCAATCAAGCAGTAATGATAAAGCAGTGCAAATCAAACAATTCTAACTACTCTTATTAAGTGCGAGAATGAAATGACATGATGCTGTATGCCCTTGCCAAACCACCCTCATGCGACATCATCTTACGTTCGCGAATGCTTAACTCCCTCAGTGCACCACATCTACTAAGCACATGCGGTGCGATGATGATCATGATTACCGAGTTATTATTAGTCCATTTCAAACAACAGTATTGGAAAACTAAGGTACCTCCCTTGTATCATTCCCAAACATGATCCATTATAGGGTCGTCAGTCCTAGTTAATCTCATACGATATTATGGTTTGAGAGGCGTAGCGAAGGCATCACAAAGGGCTTGTCACCCGTCAGCACGGATACGAGATCTCACCGTATGCGGCTCAATTGTCGACCGTCAGCTCAGTACAGTCTCACCGTACTCGGCTCAATCACTAGCCATCAGCTTGAATACAGGTCTCACCGTACTCGGCTCAACTCATACTCCAGTTGCTGTGAAAGACTCGTCGCCAATCACAGACCTTGGAGTACACTTGAAGATACTACAGAGGACTCGTCGCCCGTCAGCACGAGTACAGGTCTCACCGTACTTGGCTCTCGCCGTAAGTATCAACAGCTCGAATATAGTGTCCCATACCACCATAATCGGCTCACGAGTCTGGTTGCTCACTGGTCACTACGGGGAGGCACGTGGCCCCAGCGTAGGCCGACAGCTCGACCACGGTGTCCCATACCACCATGCCCGGCTCATGAGTCTTAGCGGATCGAGGTACCATGGTTAAAAGAGATTTCACTGGTAAGTTTGGTACCCTAGGTTCAGGCAGTAGAGACCAAACGTGGTGAACATACATAAGACAAATCGGGTTACTTGACGAGCTCAGCTAACTCGAGCGCACAACAAGTTGAACGACATGAAGTGCATAAGCACTTCACGTGGCCAACCACCATCGCCAACCGAAGTACGACTCGGGTTCGTCGAACACATCTCACGTGGCAAATGAATCGCAGCCATGAATTCAATTTTGGTACCGATTGTCTGGACTATAATCATAGCCCCAAACATGATAACTTGCAGATAGATAAA
Organism: Magnolia changhungtana; assembly: GCA_030180095.1. Taxonomy (NCBI): domain Eukaryota; kingdom Viridiplantae; phylum Streptophyta; class Magnoliopsida; order Magnoliales; family Magnoliaceae; genus Magnolia; species Magnolia changhungtana. Next base: position 9,428,785 of record JASAUF010000361.1, on the reverse strand, counting down.
GCAGTAATGGATCAAGATTCCACTCATACAATCAATGTATGGTATTATCCATTTAGGGCTGCCAGGGCTGTTGCACGCACTCGTTGCTCTGCTCCCCCATCACCCATGACGGATCATACAACGTAAATATAAATTTAAACATATGCATTACATAGTTATAATCATAAAGCAGTTGAGCATGTTATGAATCACAACACAAGCATGAGTTTATACATGTTCAATTCCTAATCACACAACAATCCAAGGAGATCATACACATAGTTATAAGAGGTTGAGAATCATATCTCAACACCCTTATACATTACAATTTGCTAACTACTACTCATTTAGACATTTCAAGAAACACTTAAACAAACATGCATCAACATACATGACATATGTCGATCACATAGGCATTAGGCCAAATCCTTTCACTAGGGAGTTGCCCCAATCATAACACGTGTACACCCACGACGGATAGTCATGGCAAGCAGGAATTCAAGTTCCATATTCATTCAGTCATTCCCACAAACACTTGGGCCACACATTTTAGCATATATGGTGTCTATTGGCCGTGGCGTGATTTAGGGCAAATCCTTTCGTCAAAAGGGGATCGCCAATACAACAATCATGAATCCATGACAATTAGTCATGGCGAGCACGAATGAGGATTCTATACTCATTCAGTCATTTTCACAAACACTTAGAATACACTAATACAACATACATGGTGTATGTTAGCAAAACATGTATTAGGGCTATCCTTTAGCCAAGTAGGTATTTTATCCATGTATAATATATTACTACAACAAATAATCATGATAAATTCATCTCCCAATATTTATACGTATACAGTATTTTCTAGAATACGCATTTTCAACATACATAGTGTATACAAGCAAACATGTATTACGGCGATTCCCTTCACCAAGAAAATGTTTTATACGCACATAATATATTGATACGACAATTAATCATGACAAATACATCACTAAAATATACATGTATACGGTACTTCTTACAATACCGTATTTCTACATACATAGTGTTTATTAGTAAACATGTATTTAGGCGAATCCTTTCGCCAAATAAGTATTTTATCCATCCGTCATATATCCATACGTCAAATAAACATGTCAAACAAATTTCCAAAAAAAATACGTATACGGTATTTTATACGAATACCTAGAGTATGTGAATTTCCAAATTCTACAATTCTAATCGAAACAGAAAACGAAAAGCATTTTGTACATGTGCAATTGCATGCAGATCATGAATCTATCATTATCTGACATTGAAAGCGTTGAAAACCATAACCTATACACCTAAAGTCCGCACCTTGTGTCGTAGAATCGTAATCTTGAGTCGATAGGTTTGCTAAGGTTCCGTATACACGGAGTTTAAGCGACTTAAAGAACGAAACAGGTTAGCTATTTCATAACCAACAACCTTTACAACTCCAAGACAGATTAGGGTTAGGGTTTCTTACCTAGAAACGATCTGGAATCGCCGGAAAGCGATGAGAATCAAAGCGGTGGAGCCCGAATAGCGGCGAGGGAACATGTGATGAGGGAGTTCCTCCCACATCTCCCTCACTTTCTCTCTCTTTTCTCTCTCTCAAATCCAAATTCGTATGGTTGGAATGGGAGAGGGTTTAAGGTCCTTTTATAGCCTAAAACCTTCCCAAAATAGACTCAGGTTCAAGGGTTATTGCTATTATAAGCATTTCGGCGATGTTCCAGCTCAAAAGAGTATTTCTGGTGGCCCCCCTTGAGCCAAACGTCAGACTTAAGCTCACCACACATGGATCTATGTGGGATTATGTTTTCGACTCGATCGGATTCCCAGATCGCACGTGGCGGACCACTTTCAGTTCAACGGTCAGTGAGCCACGATCCAAAATTCCAAGCACATGTAAATGTTCTTAAAAATTTTCTTAATCCGAGGGTGTAATTTAGTCTGATTCTGACGGTCTGGTTGCTTAATACTGATGCGTAAGCGAATGGTGCTAGATCATTATTCCAGATATTTATTTTGTAAAGGGAATAGTGTTTTTCACACACACTCACTCCGGACTCAAGCGAACAGCCGTTGGACATCGGCTGGATTTAATTTCCGAGATGGTTGTCAAGCCCAGTGAGGCGGTCCTAAGTCCTTAACTTCGTATTAATCGGACTTCCGATGTGCAATCTAGACCTAATACGAAGTTTCGAGATGCTCCCGTGAGCAGCCGGGTAATGAGATTGATCCTAAGTTTTAGGGTAACCTAGCGTCAATGATTCTTCAAGTTTTGAGTCTTGCAGATCGTATTTAAAGCTATTGGTGCTAATTTCACAGGCACTCTAGTTTAACACTAGCTAAACCTCACTTAATTTCTAAAGGGTTTAGTCCTGTAAGATTTCTGTCTGAGGTGGTACCTGGGCCTTTGTAGTTTGTATATAAAGTGATCCAAGTTATACTACTTAGCTAGTTTAGGATAGTGTCTAGGATGAAAGTACTTTGAAAATTTTAAAGAAAAAGGTGGTGAAGGGTGGAATTTGTGAAGAAAATGGTTAAGGAACGATTTTTAGACTATGGGATTTAGTTCTGACAAGTTAATAAAGTGTTAGGATCGACCCATTGCCTAAGGATGTCTAATTCCAGGTTGGCAAAAATCTGGGGTGTTACACTAGTGGAGGGTCGTTCATGACCAAAAGTGACACTACAAGAAAAATGGACAAAGGCTACGGACTAGATCCGTAGCAAAATCCCTTTTGCTACGGATCTAGTCCGTCTCACGTCCGTCGCAATTGGTGGGGTAGCTAAAGGTCTAGTGTAACGACCCGTAAATTTCCGTACATTGGGTCGAGTACCACCTCGACCAGAAATCACGTAGGATTAAATTCTTTAGAAATTTAACAAAGTTAACTAAGTACTAAACTCGATTAGCCATGAAATCCGTTAGGATCGCTTTAAATACGATCTGCAAGACCCAAAGTTGCGTAATCATTGACGCTAGGTTACCCTAAAGTTTAGAACCAAACCCATTTCCGTATGCTCTCGGGAATGAAACGAAACTTCAGTATTAGGTCTAGATCGCACATCGGGAGTCCGATTAACCCAAAGCTAAGGAATTAGGACCGCCCCACTCAGGCTTAACAATCATCTCAAAAATCGCTCCATCCGATGTTCCATGGCCATTCGCTTCGATCCGGAGCGAGGGTGTGTGAAAAACACTATTCCCATTCCAAAATAAATATCTGAATAGTGATCTCGGCATCATTCTTTGACGCGTCAGTATTAAGCAACCTGACCGTCAGAATCAGACCAAATTACACCCTCGGATTAAAAAAAATTTCAGGAACATTTACATGTAGTGCCTCCCCGTAGTGACCAGTGAGCAACCAGACTCGTGAGCCGATTATGGTGGTATGGGACACTATATTCGAGCTGTCGATACTTACGGCGAGAGCCGAGTACGGTGAGACGTGTTCGTCTTGTGACGGCGACGAGTCCTCCGTAGTATCTTCGAGTATACTCCAAGTGTATGCATGATTGGCGACGAGTCTTTCACAATAACTAGAGTATGAGTTGAGCCGAGTACGGTGAGACTCAGTACTTGAGTGACGGCTAGTGATTGAGCCAAGTACGGTGAGATATGTACTTGAGCCGACGGCCAATGACAATTGAGCCGCATACGGTGAGATCTGTATCCGCGCTGACGGGAGACGAGCCCTTTGCGATGCCTTCACTACGCTTCTCAAACCATAATATCATATGAGATTAGCTAGGATTGATGACCCTAGAATGGATCATGTTTGGGAATGATACAAGGGAGGTACCTTAGTTTCCCAATATTGCTGTTTGAAATGGACTGATAATAACTTGGTAATCATGAGCATCATCGCACCGCATGTGCTTTGTAGATGTGGCGCACTGAGGGAGTAAGCATTCGCGAACGTAAGATGATGTCGCTTGAGGGTGGTTTGGCAAGGGCATACAGCATCATGTCATATCATTTTTATACTTAACAAGAGTAATTAGAAATGTTTGATTTGTACTGCGTTATCATTACTACTTGATTGATTTGATAACATGTTAACCTATGCTTTATTGTTCCACTGAGTTAGCTACTCACTCCCATGTTACGGGACGGTGTTTGCAACACCCACCAGACTCTGTCGCAGGTGTAGATGGCGCCTACGTTCAGGAGCCGGGAGTCTCGACTTTGAGGAGGATCGGGAGGAGTTCTCCTTTATGCGATACTCGACGGCTATGCTTAGGTCGATGCATCATGGGATTCCAGGGCTTATCTACAGAGTTGTATTTTGATTTTTGACTTAGAAACAATACATGTATATTGGTACTCGGTTAGTACTCATACTGGAGTTCACAAAATTTTGATACTTTATATATTTTGAATATAAAAATTTCGATCTTCCGCTTGCCTTTATACAATTGAATCTGAGTATGAATTAATGTTTTGGTATAATCTCATTCATGTTTATTATTGCGCTAACTCGACAACATTTAACCATCATTGTGTATGTTGCATAAGTGATGCGTTGGAACTCGGAAGTTGAGTTCATACTCGACCCCCGATTTTCAGGGCGTTACAAGTTGGTATCAGAGCATGATTTTGATTAAACCGGACCTGAGTTATGTCCGCACTACGTACGCTGACGTGTTGCAACTTAGGAGGGTGCGCAAAAATATAGAAACAGTCTTAGGGTCTCCCGATTTCACCGTACGACGAAATTCACTAAAAACGGACGCGTTGATTGAGTTTGTACTCGATCCTGACTGCACATACGTACCCTAAATCACTCCTAGATTGTCTAATGATGTGTCCAGGTCACAATCCACCAAAAATTAGTTGTTAAAAATCAAAAAAAAAAATCAGATTAGTTCAGAAAATTTTCGGAACTAGCCGTTCTGGAGCTGAACTGAGTTCGGGGGCCCCCCACGTTAATCCATTAAAGGTTCCGATCGAACCAGGGTGCATTTGGCACCCTGGACACATGGCAAACAGGACCCCACCGCGGCGGCGTGGTTCTGGCCAAGTCCGACCGCGGCGGCGCCGCGGCACCGGCGGCGGACCGCGGTCCGGTCAGCTTTCCGGTGGGATTTCAAACACGAGGTTGGTCGGCCTGACCCCCTCTACCCCCTGGCACGTGCGGAATTCCCTTAGGTTTGGGTTTTAAGGGGCTGGAGCACCCTTCTCCCTCATTTCTTCCTTTCCAAGCACCCCCAAACCCTCATTTCTGATTTTTCTCAAAACCCATCCCTCCAAACCTTCAAATCTTCCATTTCCTTCCATAACTCACACACCCCTACCTTCCACAACATCCCTAGCTTCCTCCTTTCCCCATTTTCACAAGTTGGAGCTCTCATACCCCTCCTTGGAGCTCAAAATCGGGCAATCCCCTAACCCATTCCATTTTCTTCTTGGTTCTCCTTCATTTCATACCTCCAGTGCCCCCTCCACACCTATTGGATCCTTGTTTGTGGGGATTAAAGAGATCAGCCCCTTGTTCCTCCATTTTGGCAATTTTTCATGGCCCTCCTTGGTGTGGTGACCACCATTTTCTCCATTTCCTCCATCCTATCTTTCATGGGAAAGAGGAAAACCGCGGCCGATGACGCCGGCCCAAGTAGGCCAGCCCATTCCCGAAGAAGATCCGACGTTGGGGCCGGCACAAGCACCGTGCGGGAATTTAGGTCGAAGCGAGACCTGGATCCTGACCATCCCGCCAGAAATGCTTATCCGATAGGCATTGAATATGGGTGCTTCGCGGGCCGCAAGGTTGTGTTTGAAGCTCATGTGGATGAAAGGATGTTCGGGCTACACCCGATGATGGACCACTTGGTGGATATCGGATGGAATTCTATTTTTGAAGGCGAGTCTCCCGCATGTGAGAACACGGTTCGCGCTTTCTACGCTCACATCGTGGACTCATCAGTAGAGCCTCTTCAGTTTACTGTCTCTGTGAGGGGCATAAGGCGCACAATCACTGTGGATGAGGTGGTTCGAATCACGAAGATCCCGCTTGGTCAAGTGCATCCTAGTGATGACTTCTCTAGAAGTGCGCGGGAAAGGGATCGTCGCACGCGATTTCTCTGTGGTCGCCGGGTTACTTGGAAGCGAGGAAATTGTATTGCGGCGACAAAGATGACCGAAGACTTCCATTTACTCCATCACATTTTCACATACAATGTATACCCACGGTGGGGTAACCGCACGGAGTGTACTCGGGTGATGGTGGACTTTCTGTACAAGATGGGACGCGGGGACAACATATGCCTACCCACATTCATCCTATCCCAGATAGTTCATGTTGTTCGTTCTGCCAGGAACGATCTTTCGCTCCCATTTGGCCGTCTGATCTGCAGGATGGCTCGTGATGTAGGCTACAGATTGAATATGGAGGATCTTGCACCAGTCCGAGTCATAAGTGAAGCGACACTCAAGAATATGAAGATCGGCCCTCAACAGCGGCAAGCCCGACTCGACGAGTCTGGAGATGAGTCGGATAGCGCCGGCGAGGAGAGTGTTGACCTCCAGGCAGAGAGTGATGAGGAGCGTGGTGATGACATACATGAAGAAGAATCTGAGGCTCAGGACACCGAGGAGAGTTCACCCCCTACGGCTCAGGGGCAGGGTGTGGATCGAGATGCTTTTGATGCGCGATTGGCCCGTCTTGAGGAGGGGCAAGCCGCCCTGCAGCAAGAGATTGGTCAAGTTCGAACCAAGCTTGAAGAGAATGAAGCCTACATGAAGAAGAGTTTCAAGAAGATGTCCCGTACGTTGAAGGTCATCCTGTGCTGTGCGCAGGATAAGAATGCTCCTCCTCCACCGCCTACTTCGGATGCTTAGTCATCCATGTTGTTGTATGTTGTGTTTGCTTTGGTTACCGCGATAGGCGGTTTGTGTTTTCGTACAGATGTTGTATTAGGTAGTAGCATGTTTTAGGTGTTTGATGTAGTAGATGTATTGGCTATCATGTGATTTTCTGTCGTGATTCATGTAACTCTGTAGTCCATGTATTATGACAATTTTGGGTAAATGGAAAGCATATAGCCTCTTTTGTTTTGATGATGTGTGGAATGCTTAAGTGCTTTATGGAGCGTATTGTGCCTTATCTCACAAATGATTCTACCCTATGTTGTATAGGGCATGCCGCGACAGTATACGCGGAGCACGGCACATCTTCTTCTGACCGGCTCTATGGACCAGACTCCTTCACAGTAGTAGCGGTCCCACGGGACCGAGGGTTGGGATCGATCGGCCTCTCTGTGGTCCTATCGGTGGAGCCGACCACCTTATACGTCCCCCGTCCGTGAGCGATGCCATTTGTCTTCTTCGCACAAAGATGACTCTCGTGGCCGCTCCGTCGATCGATAGGTTTGAGCGGTGATGATGATGATGCATCGGCGGCAGATGATGCAAAGAAGAAGAGCGATGGCAGATATCTGGCCTTGACGCCAGCCTGGCTGCTTATGGCCACTATCGCTGAGGCCCTGTCCCGTGGTGGTAGTGCGACTCCACCTACGACATCTGCACATCTTGATGCGCATTCTGAGCCTCCTGCTCAGGTTGAGGATGTGCCTCTGCCCCCATCCGTCGCACCTCCTACTGGAGAGGTCGGTACACGCGGTCTACTTGAGCGATTTCAGCGCTTGAGGCCTCCCTCATTTATGGGTTCTCACAGACCCGAGGAGGCGGAATTCTGGTGAGACCGCATCTCCAAGATGCTACGGATCTTTGCCTTGTTCGGAGCGAGCAGTCGAGCCGCTTCCTTCATGTTTGAGAGGGAGGCCAGTTTATGGTGGGACAGTGTGCTGCGCACTGTCGCAGTAGATTTCGTGTGGACCTGGGAGGCTTTCGAGTCTCGGTTCCTGTAACGCCCTGAAAATCGGGGGTCGAGTGTAACTCAACTCCCGAGTTCCAACGCATCACTTATGCAACATGTTTAATGATATTTAAATGTTGTCTGTGTTAGAGCAGTAAATATGAATGAGATTATACCAAAGCAGTAATTCATACTCCAGATCAGTTGTATAAAAGCAAGCGGAAGACTGAACTGTATATATATATGTATGTAAAGAAACAAAATAAATGATTCATTATCCAGAGTATGAATCCTTCTGAGTCACAATATACATGTCTGTGTATATAAACAAAATGTCAAAATAAACTAGATACAATCCCTGTAAATCCCATCAGTCCCGGCAGCCTAGTCGAAGCCGCCAGCGAACTGCATATACGAGAACTCCTCCTGGTCCTCGTCATAATCGGGCTCCGCCTCCAGAATAGTCGGATCGCCTAAACCTGAGACAGAGTCTGGTTGGTGTGCGCAACACCGTCCCGTAACGTGGGAGTGAGTAGCTAACTCAGTGGAACGATAAGACATAAGTTATCATGTTATCAATACAGTCAAGCAGTAATGATAAAGCAGTAAATCAAACACTCCTAGTTACTCTGATTAATGCAAGTATGAATGCAGGTATGATGGATGCCCTCGCCGACATACTCCCTCAGGCGACACCATCTAACGTTCGCGCATGCTTACATCTCACAGTGCTCCACATCTTCCAGGCACATGCGATGCATGATGAGTATGATTACCGGGTTTTTAATTAGTCCATTTCAAACAGCAAGATTGGGAAACTAAGGTACCTCCCTTATATCATTTCCAAACATGATCCAATCTAGGGTCGTCAGTCCTAGTTAATATCAGACGATGGTGTGTTTTCTAGGTCACTGCAGAGGCTGCCAGGGCTGTTACGCACAAAGGTTGCACCACTCCCCATCACCCCTTAAACGATTCATCACGATACAACTATACGAAACAGGCCTAGTTCATACTCTATATATCGCGGCGAACCCTAAGGCACGCCGCAACTTCGAGAGTATGCTCGCGGTCACTACAAAGGGCCGCTGTACAGTTTACGCACAAAGGTTGCACCACTCCCCATCACCTTATCAATGTAGGCCGACAACGCGAATATAGTGTCCCATACCACCATAATCGGCTCACGAGTTGAGTTGCTCACTTTGGTCACTACGGGGGGAGGCACGTAGCCCTCGAGGCCGACAGGCTCGACCACGGTGTCCCATACCACCATGCCCGGCTCATGAGTCTTAGCGGATCGAGGTACCATGGTTAACGGGATTATCACTGGTAAGTTTGGTACCCTAGGTTCAAGCATTAGCGACCAAACATGGTGAACATACATAAGGCACACGGTTTACTTGACGTGTTCGGCTGGCTCGAGCGCACAACAAGTTGGACGATATGAGGCGCAGAAGCACCTCGTGTGGCCAACCACTATCGCCAACCGAAGTACGACACGGGTTCGCCAACACATCATGCGTGGCGGAACGAATCCCAACCACATCTTCAAGTCTGATACCGGATGCCTGGACTATGAACATAGTCCCAAGCTCAGTCAAATTCTAACCATAGCATGTGAAATACGGCATGATAACATGGTAATTCAAGAACACTAGCAAGCATATTATAAAGCATAACATGAAGCATGTTAATAAACAAGTCACAAAGCATGTTCAAAAGCATGTTATAAAGCATTATGTAAATAGGGATACAAATACTTAAATTTCGTAGGCGAGTGGTTAGAGTGAACAACCACATGGAGAGTATCATATGTAACTCTAAGGTAGCCGAGAATCCCATCTCAGTACCTACCTAAGATTCTAACACTTATGCACTTACACTCACAAGTGAATTCACCAACACTTGGAATGCAATAGTTCAACATACATGACGTATGCTAGGGAAGTGTGTACTAGGGTTGTCCCTTTACCAAACTAGTATTTTATACATATACATCATATTCATACAGCAATTAAACATGGCAATCACATCAGCAAATTTTATACGTATAGGGTACTTCCACGTATACCCAATTTCAACATACATAGTGTTTACAAAGGAACATAGATTTCGGCGATTCCTTTCGCCAAGCTAGTATTTTAATCATGTATTGTATAATCATACATTAAATACATATGTCAAATATTATTCCAAAAGAAATACGTATACGGTATTTCTACAATACGTAATTTCGACATACGGCGCATTTACAAGTAAACATATATTTTGGCGATTCCTTTCGCCAAACTAGTATTTTATTCATATGTTATATAATTATACATTAAATAAACATGTCAAGCATTTATCCAAAAAAAATACGTATACGGTATTTCTACGTATACCTAGAATATGTGAAATTCCATATTTCACACCGTTAATCAAAACAGGAAACGGAAAGCACTTTGTACATGTGCAATTGCAAGCAGATCATGAATCTACCATTATCTGACATTGAAAGCGTTGAAAACCGTAACTTATAAGCTTAAAGTCCTCACCTTTGCCTTTGGAAACGGAACGAATCAGCAAGGGTAATGGAACTTCCGTCTACGGGCGATTTCTAGCCTAAAGAGCGGAATCGGTTAGTCGGTACACATCCTACATCGATCCCACCTCAAATCAGACCTAGGGTTAGGTTTTCTTACCTTCAAATGAGGCGGAATACGCCGGAAAAATGCCTAGAATAAGGCGGTGTAGGCCGTATAACAAGTCAAAGCAGGAGGATGGAGATCGGCAACAATCTCCAAGCCTTTCTCTCTCTTTTCTCTCTCTTCCTCTAGGGTTTCCTCCAAAATTCGTATGGCTGTGAGAGGGGCTGTTCTAAGCCCCTTTTATAGCCTCAAACATTACAAAAGTAGACTCAGGTTCAAGGGGTACTGCTGATATAGGATTTTCGCTGCTTTTCCAGCTCAAAAGGGAAGTTCTGGTGGCCCTCTTTGAACCAAACGTCAGACTTAAACTCACCATCGATGGATCTACGTGGGATTACGTTTTTGACTCGATCGGATACCCAGATCACACGTGGTGGACCACTTTCAGTTCGACGGTCAGTGGGCCACGATCAGAAATTCCAAGTACATGTAAATGTTCCTGAAATTTTTCTTAATCCGAGGGTGTAATTTGGTCTGATTCTGACGGTCAGGTTGTTTAATACTGACGCGTCAACAAATGATGCCAGATCACTATTCCAGATATTTATTTTGGCATATGAATAGTGTTTTTCACACTACCTCGCTCCGATTCGAAACGAATGACCGTGGGACATCGGATGGAGCTGATTTTTGAGATGATTGTTAAGTCCAGTGGGGCGGTCCTAATTCCTTAGCTTCGGGTTAATCGGACTCCCGATGTGCGATCTAGACCTAATACGAAGTTTCGTTTCATTCCCGAGAGCAGACGGGAAATGAGTTTGGTTCTAAACTTTAGGGTAACCTAGCATCAATGATTCTACAATTTTTGGGTCTTGCAGATCGTATTTAAAGCGATCCTAACGGATTTCATGGCTAATTGAGTTTAGCACTTAGTTAACTTTGTTAAATTTCTAAAGGATTTAATCCTACGTGATTTCTGGTCGAGGTGGTACTCGACCCAATGTACGAAAATTTTCAGGTCGTTACAGTTCCACGAGAAGTACTACCCGCAGACGTATCGGCATGAGTGGGAGGAAGAGTTTCTGCGCCTCAGGCAGGGAGGCATGACGATCACGGAGTACGAGCACCGCTTCACAGAGTTAGGCCGCTTTGTCCTGACTATACTGGTGGATGAGCAGATGCGGATGCGCCGTTTCTCCTTGGGTTTGCGACCGGAAATATGGTCGAGGATATGCTGCCACAGTATTCCTACATATGCGGCGTTGGTCCACATGTCTATGACGGCCGAGCAGGATGTGGACTGTTTGGCCAGATCACGTGGTACTATGGTTGCGAGACCGCGGCAGGATTTACAGAGCAGGCCTATTTTAGGCAAGAGGCCTCGGGCTGATTGTCCCCCCAGGGCCGCAGCGCCAGTTATTCCTATGAGACGCCCGTTGGTGACCTGCACGTTTTGCGGGAAACCTGGACACCCTGCTGAGAGCTGTTTCTCGCGCATGAGGGCTAGTGGATTTGCGCCACCGCAGAGATTGGGTCGCCCTTATCCACAGGGCATATCGGCTCCGCCGCTACAGACCGTTCCTGCACATCCTTCATTCCGACCTCCCATGCCGTCCTTCAGGCCGCCACAAATGACCCTTGGCTCCTCAGCCCGAACCGCCGCCAGACAGGCTCGCGTTCATACACTTGTGGGCCGAGGCACCCGAGACGCTCGGTTTCGGCTCCGACGGCTTTCGAGGGTACGGCTTTTATTCATGGCACTCCCGTTTCTTTATTGGTGGACATTGGGTCCACCACTTCTATTGTTTCTTGTGGGGCGGTTAAACGCCTATCTTTGCATACGATTCCCACGAAGGGAATGAGACTCACTACGGCTACTGGGACCTGTTCGGATGTCACACGGTTATGTGAGGGTTGCTCGTTTTGGGTAGCAGCACAGTGCTCGTCGACCTCATTGTTGCTCCACTATGGCACTACGACGTTATCCTTGGTATGGATGGGCTCACCAGGATGAGGGCGGAGATAGATTGCGATACTCGGATCGTGACGGCCTAAGTACCTGACGGCACAGCTTTTACGTTTCCAGTGCAGGTCAATTGGCCCTGCCGTGTTGATTGTTACGCTGCTTTACTTATGCCGATTGATGGTCCGACAGTAGATGGTACGCCGGTGGTTCGAGAATTTGCAGGCGTGTTTGAGACTATCCCTGGTTTACCTCATCGGCGTGAGATTGATTTTACGATTGACCTTACGCCTGGTGCGACGCCCATCTCGTTGCTGTGACTTATCGTATGCCTCCATGTGAGATGGAGGAGCTGTGGAAACAGATTGACGAACTTGTAGAGAGAGGTTTTATTCGACCTAGTGTGTCTCCTTGGGGAGCACCTGTGTTGTTCATGAAGAAGAAGGACGGGTCGCTACGGTTGTGTATTGATTACCGTAGGTCGAACCAGGTCACGGTGAAGAACAAGTATCCTTTGCCCAGGATTGATGACCTGTTCGATCAGTTGAGGGGGGCGAAGTATTTCTCGAAGATTGACCTTCAGTCAGGGTACCACCAGTTGCGCGTGAGAGAGGAGGACGTGCAGAAGACAGCCTTCAGGACGTGCTTTGGGCACTATGAGTTCTTGGTGATGTCGTTCGGTCTGACGAACGCACCAGCCGTGTTCATGGATCTGATGAACCGGGTATTTCGGCCCTTCCTTTACCGATTCGTCATCGTCTTTATTGATGACATTTTGATATACTCTACGAGTCGTGAGGAGCACGAGGAACACTTGCGAGCGGTATTGGATACACTGAAGAAGAACCAGTTGTTCGCGCAATATAAGAAGTGCGACTTCTGGCAGGAGGAAGTCAAGTTCCTGGGACATGTAGTGTCCAATGATGGGATAGCAGTGGACCTTGCTAAGGTAGCTGCGGTTTAGGATTGACGGCTGACTAATCGAATCTTCGAGGTGAGGAGTTTCCTTGTCCAGGCATTTGGTACTACGACGCTTCATTAGGGATTTCTCGAAGATCGCCAGGCCATTGTCTTAGTTGACTCGGAAGGACCTGAAGTTCGCCTGGAATGAGAAGGCGGAGGCAGCTTTTAAGGAGCTAAAGGACAAGTTGACGTCTGCCCCTGTGCTAGTATTGCCAGAGCAAGGGGTGAAATACACGGTGTATACTGACGCATCTCGCGTTGGTTTGGGTTGTGTTCTGATGCAGAAGGATAGGGTGATTTCATATGCCTCGAGACAATTAAGGAAGCACGAGGAGAATTACCCTACACATGACCTGGAGTTGGCAGCTGGCATCTTTGCATTGAAGCTCTGGAGACATTACCTCTACGGTGAGGAGTTCGAGCTTTTCTGCGACCACATGAGCCTTAAATACATATTCACGCAGCGGGATTTGAATATGAGACAGCGCCGATGGATGGGGACCTTGAAGGACTTCAAGTTCGACGTTTCTTACCATCCTGGCAAGGCGAACCTTGTGGCAGACACGCTGAGCCGCAAGAAGGTGATTGCATTTGCGGCACCGCTGATGATAGCCGAGTGGGACATGATGGAATTTGTGCGAGACTTCGAGCAGAGACTCACTGTCGAGGAACCTTTTGAGTGTGTTGCGCACGTTCGGGTGCGGCCACTTATTGACGACAGGATTGTTGAGGCCCAAGAGGGCGATATACGGCTGTATGAGCTTCGAGAGCAGGCTAGCGACGCCGTGGACTCCGAATGGAGAGTTGGTTCTGATGGGGGTTTACGATTCCATGGCCGCCTATGTGTTCCTGATGTGGCTGACCTGAGACGCGAGCTTCTCGAGTCCGCCCATAACTCAAAGTTTGCGATGCATCCTGGTAGCACGAAGATGTACCAGGATATGAGACGGACGTATTGGTGGGATAACATGAAGGCCCACATTGCTGAGTATGTGTCTCGATGTCGACGTGCCAGCGGTCGAGGCGTAACATCGCCGACCTCCTGACTACTTCACCATGCCTATAGCGGAGTGGAAGTGGGACTTCATCTCCATAGACTTCATATCAGGGCTGCCGAAGACGAGGAAGGGGCACGATTCCATTTGGGTGATTGTGGACGGGTTGACCAAATCGGCCCATTTCCTCCCTATCAGAGTTACGAACTCTGCCGAGCCGCTGATTGTACATCAGGGAGATCGTCCGTCTGCACGGGGTTCCTTTGGAGATCGTGTCGGATAGAGACACGCGGTTCACATCCATCTTCTGGACTCTTATCCAGGAGGCGATGGGTGTGAAGTTGAAGTTCAGTATAGCGTTTCATCCTCAGACTGATGGGCAGATAGAGCGGGTGAATCAGATTCTGGAGGATATGTTGCGAGCATGTGTGTTGGACTTCAAGGACAGCTGGGATGACTGTCTTCCGTACACAGAGTTCGCCTACAACAATAGCTTCCAGGCGACTATTGGCATGGCCCCATATGAGGCTCTATATGGTCGACCTTGTAGGGCACCGCACTTTGTTGGGCGTAGGGTTGGCGAGCGTAGTCTGATTGGCCCGAGTTGGTACAGGCGAATGCGAGAGAAGGTAGACATTATCAGGCGTCGATTACTCACAGCGCAGAGCAGGCAGAAGAGTTACGCCGATACGAGGCGGCGACCGCTGGAGTTCGAGGTCGGTGATCATGTGTTCCTTCGAGTTTCCCCTATGAAGGGAGTCCTTCGGTTTGGGAAGAAGGGGAAGCTCACACCGAGGTTTATCGGTCCATTTCAGATACTGGATCGAGTGGGTGATGTGGCGTATCGTCTCGCCTTGCCTACACCACTTGCTTCCGTACACAACATATTTCATGTATCTATGCTGAAGAAGTACGTTCCCGATCCTTCGCATATCATCAGATGGGAGCAGGTACAGTTGAGTGACGATGCTACGTACGAGCTGCGCCCGACGCGTATCCTTGATAGGAAGGAGCAGGTACTACGTAGCAAGGTCATCCCACTTGTGAAGGTGCTTTGGACACATCATTCCGAAGAGGAAGCTACCTGGGAGACTGAGGCCGAGGTCAGGAAGAACTACCCTCAGCTTCTCGAGGAGTACGAAAAGGTATAAATTTCGAGGATGAAATTTTTTGTTTAAGGGGGGTAGATTGTAACGACCCGTAAATTTCCGTACATTGGGTCGAGTACCACCTCGACCAGAAATCACGTAGGATTAAATTCTTTAGAAATTTAACAAAGTTAACTAAGTACTAAACTCGATTAGCCATGAAATCCATTAGGATCGCTTTAAATACGATCTGCAAGACCCAAAAGTTGCGTTAATCATTGACGCTAGGTTACCCTAAAGTTTAGAACCAAACCCATTTCCCGTCTCGCTTCGAATGAAACGAAACTTCAGTATTAGGTCTAGATCGCACATCGGAGTCCGATTAACCCGAAGCTAAGGAACTAGGACCGCCCCACCGGGCTTAACAATCATCTCAAAATCAGCTCCATCCGATGTTCCATGGCCATTCGCTTGATCCGAGCGAGGGTGTGTGAAAAACACTATTCCCATTCCAAAATAAATATCTCGGAATAGTGATCTGCATCATTCGTTGACGCTTCAAGATACAACCCGACCGTCGTAATCGGACCAAATTACACCCTCGGATTAAGAAAAATTTCAGGAACATTTACATGTACTTGGAATTTCTGATCGTGGCCCACTGACCGTCGAACTGAAAGTGGTCCGCCACGTGCGATCTGGGAATCCGATCGAGTCAAAAACGTAATCCCACGTAGATCCATAGATGGTGAGCTTAAGTCTGACGTTTGGTTCAAGGAGGGCCACCAGAACCTCCCTTTTGAGCTGGAAAAGTGACGAATATCCTATATTAGCAGTAACCCTTGAACCTGAGTCTATTTTGGGAATGTTTTTGGCTATAAAAGGAGCTTAGAACAGCCCCTCTCACAGCCATACAAATTTGGGATTAAAACCCTAGAGAGAGAGAGAAAAAAGAGGGAGAATAGTTTGGGATTTGTGGGAGATCTTCCTCCTACTGCTTTGGATTGTTACACGGCCTACACCGCTCCATTCCAGGTGTTTTTCCGGCGGTTTCCATTCCGTTTGAAGGTAAGAAACCCTAACCCTAGGTCTGATTTAAGGTAGGATCGATGTGGGTTGTGTAACGACTAACCGATTCCGCTCTTTAGGCTAGAAAGCTCCCGTATACGGAAGATTTACTACCCTTGCTGATTCGTTGCGTTTCAAAAGGCAAAGGTGAGGACTTTAAGTGTATAAGTTCTGATTTTCAACGCTTTCAATGTCGATAATGGTAGATTCATGATCTCGCTTGCAATTGCACATGTACAAAAGCTTTCCGTTTCCTCGTTTCGATTAACGTTGCAAAATATGGAATTTCACATACTCTAGGTATACGTAGAAATACCGTATACGTATTTTTTTTGGATAAATGTTTGACATGTTTATTTAATGTATGATTATATAATATATGAATAAAATACTAGTTTGGCGAAAGGAATCGCCAAAATACATGTTCACTTGTAAATGCGACGTATGTTGAAATTGTGTATTTTAGAAATACCGTATACGTATTTCTTTTGGAATAATGTTTGACATATTTATTTAATATATGATTATATAATACATGAATAAAATACTAGGTTGGCGAAAGGAATCGCCGCAATCTATGTTCGCTTGTAAACACTATGTATGTTGAAATTGCGTATTCTAGAAATACCACATATGTATAAATTTTGGAAATGTAATTGTCATGATTATTTGTCGTATGAATATGGTATGCGTGGATAAAATAACCACTTGGCGAAAGAATAGCCCTAATACGCATTAGCTAATATACGTCGTGTATGTTGGAATAGCGTATTCTAAGTGTTCGCGTAGATGTTTGTGTGTGTAAATGTTTGAGTGTTAGTGCCTTAGAGAGGTGCTGATATGGGATTCCCGACTCCCTTAGAGACATGTAGGACCCCTCTCCATGCGGTGGTTAGCTATAACCACTCACTTGAGATGTGGATGTAATTGTATCCCTATGTGTATAGTGCTTTACAACATGCTTTACAACATGCTTTACTTCATGCTTTATAACATGCCTGCTAACATGTTTGTATTGCTTGTTTATCATGCTTTACTCCACATGCTATTGATGAGAATTGTTTGAGTTTGGGACTATGCCTATAGTCCAAACATTCGGTACGGACTTGCGGTTGTGGTGAGATTCATATCGCCACAACGGACGTGTCCGGGCGAACCCGAGTCGTACTTCGGTTGGCGATAGTGGTTGGCCACACGGAGTGCTTTGCGCTCCATATCGCTCAACTTGTGGTGCGCTCGACCTAGTCGGCCGTCAAGTAAACCGGAGTGTATATGTATGTTCACCATGTTTGGTCGCTCTTGCTTGAACCTGGGGTACCAAACTTACCAGCATGATCCCGTTAACCATGGTACCTCGATCCGCTAAGTCGCATGAGCCGGCATGGTGGTATGGGACACCGTGGTCGAGCCGTCGGCCTACGCCTCTGGGGCCATGTGCCTTCCCGTAGTGACCATTGCGCAACCAAACTCGTGAGCCGATTATGGTGGTATGGGACACTATATTCGAGTTGTCGATACTTACTTGGTGAGCCGAGTATGGTGAGACCCAGTGCTCGTGGCTTGACGGCGATGAGTCCTCCGTAGTATCTTCGAGTATACTCCAAGTGTATGCGTGATTGGCGACGAGTCTTTCACAGTAACTAGAGTATGAGTTGAGCCGAGTACGGTGAGACCTGTACTTGAGCTGACGGCTAGTGATTGAGCCAAGTACGGTGAGATATGTACTTGAGCTGACGGCCAGCAATCGAGCCGCATACGGTGAGATCTGTATCCGCGCTGACGGGTGACGAGCCCTTTGCGATGCCTTCACTACGCTTCTCAAACCATAATATCGTATGAGATTAGCTAGGATTAACGACCCTATAATGGATCATGTTTAGGAATGATACAAGGGAGGTACCTTAGTTTCCCAATATTGCTGTTTGAAATGGACTAATAATAACTTGGTAATCATAAGCATCATCGCACCGCATGTGCTTTGTAGATGTGGCGCACTGAGGGAGTAAGCATTCGCGAACGTAAGATGATGTCGCTTGAGGGTGGTTTGGCAAGGGCATACAAAGACATCATGTCATATCATTTTGCACTTAACAAGAGTAATTAGAAATGTTTGATTTGTCTTTACGTTATCATTACTTGCTTGATTGATTTGATAACATGTTAACCTATGCTTTATTGTTCCACCGAGTTAGCTACTCACTCCCACGTTACGGACGGTGTTTGCAACACCCACCGGACTCTGTCGCAGTGTGTAGATGGCGCCTCTGTTCGGGAGCCGGAGCAGACTTTGAGGAGGATCGGGAGGAGTTCTCCTTTATGCGACTCGACGGCTATGCTTAGGCCGACTGCATCGCGGGGATTCCGGGCTTATCTACAGAGTTGTATTTTGATTTTTGACTTAGAAACAATACATGTATATTGGTACTCAGTTAGTACTCATACTCTGGAGTTCACAAAATTTTGATACTTTACATATTTTGAATATAAAAATTTCAGTCTTCCGCTTGCCTTTATACAATTGAACTGGGGTATGAATTACTGTTTTGGTATAATCTCATTCATGTTTATTGCGCTAACTCAGACAACATTTAACCATCATTGTGTATGTTGCATAAGTGATGCGTTGGAACTCGGGAGTTGAGTTCATACTCGACCCCCGATTTTCAGGGCGTTGCATCTAGCTACGGACAATATCCGTAGCAATAGATACAATTAGCTACGGATCTTTTCCGTAGCAATAGAGACCATTAGCTACGGATAATATCCGTAGCAACATACAACAATAGCTACGGATTATATCCGTATCAATAGATACCAATAGCTACGGATTATATCCGTAGCAATATACACCAATAGCTACGGATTATATCCGTAGCAATAGATACCAATAGCTACGGATTATTGCCTGTACATGCACTGTAAACAACCCCTTTTTTTCTTCTCACCATATAAAAAAGCTACAATGGATATCTCCCTTTTTCTCACTCCAATCCTCTCTTTCTCAATGTGGCTCCAACACCAAGGAAATCAATGAAAGGGATGCTAATCTTCTCTCTCTCATGATCACTCTCCCCATGCAAATAGAGCCTGTTTCTCAGACTTAGACGTACAAGAACTCAAGCTGAATCTAAAGAAAATCCGTAGCAACTGCATAATAGATGAATGCAAGATCGCTGGATGTGGTATAAAATGGACCTGAATTTACTTAGAAATGAATAGCAGTAAACCATCTAAGAATGCGGTATATTGCATGATTTTCCACTATCTCTTCAATATAATACACTCTGAATGCCAGGTTTCTCAAAATAGATTTCTCAATTCTAGGTCATCTTCATATATATAGAAGTTAGTCATGTGTGACCCAAAGAATGTGGTATTAGTCAGTTCACTTTACCCGTACGTATTACAATCACCACCACAACTCCAGATAAACTGTGAAACATGAACTTTTGAATTAGGCACAAGATCAAAGGTTCAAATCCTTAAACATATGTTTTACAGAGCAAGAATGAGGATAGAGAAAAGGTTAATCTAGTTGCATGGGAGCAAGTGTCAGATCGAAGAAACGTGAAGCAGGCCGAGCCACATCAACTGGCCCCCCAAGCCCCACAATTGGCCTATCAGCAAGGAGACCCAAGCCTCCTAATTAGACAACACAATCTAATCAGCCTACTACGCAAAACAAATCAGCCAGCCATGCAATAGAACCCCACTAAATCTTTCTTATCTATTTAACATCTTTCATTGATTAGTCTTCTATTTCTGTTTTTGGAAAAGCATGCAGCAAAGATTTAATTAAAGAAGAAGAAGAAGAAGAAGAAGAAGAGAAAAGGACATAAACCAGCAACAGAAACAAAGGAACAGAGGTGACATGGAGGGCTATCCTCCCCATTGATTAGTCTTCTATTTTTATAATAAATCCTCAATTGTTAATGACACTAAGAAACTTTCCTTCACTGTACATCTAAGAAGTCTATTTAAGGGCCTCACATGAGTATTCTCAAGTCAAGACACTTCTTAACTCAATAAATTTCTAGATTTATTCTCTACTTTAATTATGATTTTTGTGTTAAGCTTAGCTTGGAAGTGCTTGTATTGGGTGGATCCTTTCCCATTCAATCAGTTGCAATAGGCTACCCAAAAGGCAAGGAGTTACTATCTGTATCTGGGAGTTTTCTAACATTGTCTTCATGACCTTTTTTTTTTGTGTAGATTGTGAGGAACTAAGGGCTAAGATTGTTGGAACCAAATATGAAAAGAACTGCAATTTAGTCTTCTTCTTCAATGCATAAAAGGAAAGGTTATACATCTCCACTCAATGAATTATTTTTTTGGCTAGGATTACAGTGTGTGCACTTTTTTTTTTTTTTTTAGGGGTTAAAAGTTGATGCCAGGGTTAAAAGCTGGAAGTTCAAAATGGTAAGGAAAACCCTGACCTTCCACTGACCGAAGTCTTTTCATCAAGATTTGTCAGGGGTTGGGCTCTTTGCATGATCGATCAATTAGAGGTGCCCCATGCCAGTCACTTATGGATCCCACATGGGCAACTGATGGGCCCGCATGATGGTAGGTTGCCTAGTGGACCCTACAGGGCCACAAGGTTGGAGGGACCAACTGTGGGGCCCAAAACGATCCTCTAGTCACATGATTGGACCATTTAACAGAAGGCAGTTCCTATTGCATGGTAGTAGTAAATTAGCAGTTTCCATATTCAGGTTGTAGTGTCCTTTTTCTACTTCAAGCCTGTTTGACTAATCTAGCACGTTACCTACTTAGTATTGATTTGTAATTAGAATTGGAGTAGGAAATTGGAAACAAAACACTATATATACAGAGCCACATGTATGGAATATTTTGGGGTGGGCCAATTTGGCCCTGTATTGCATATCATATCCAGATGATATGGATACAATACATATTGGCTGATACGATACCTATAATATGACATGCATGTGACACACATCAAAGTTAATCATTATGTCAAATAACAAGAAGCAAAAAAATTGATTTTTTTTTTTCCTAGTTCCCTTAGATGGATTACTCGATTTTAATTAGGAATTGTTCAAATGAAATTGACATGAACAAAGAAATGACAAGATGAAAGTCAATCACGTGCCCTGAATCTAGTTTTCCCCTAGCTCCTTCAGTTATAAATGAATGGGCGCTGGCTACCAACACATATAACATGACCAACAAGAAAGTTCATAAGTGAATCTCATTCAGCATCATCTTCAAAAGTAAAATTTGCAACTCAATATTGGACATAGTAGTTCATACCTTAAGCGAGATGGGCCAAAAGCATCAACAAAAGATATGAGATCATCTGAATTATCCTCCTCATGATTCTGTTACAGAAGCTCGAGCATATGCCATGGCTTGCTCTTTCCAAAGAACAGCTTTCCGAGTTTCCAAAATTCGCTGAAGTTGAAACCTGGTAACGCGTAACACCATCAAAGGGGTAACCAAACAAAAGATTAAGACACATTTTGACATGACTGGCAGTCTTTGATGAGAGTTTTTCTCCACATAACACATTTACGGTGGAATCTTATCGATGAACAATTTGGATAATCATGTTTTTTATCATTCTAACATGGACCAAAATCAACATGATGAACATATGGTTGTTACACCAATAAATATATCAGGATATATCAGAACTCTAACTATAAGAACAATTATAGCATCCAAAACAAATTGCAGCTCTAGGAAAAAAAGAAAAAATCAACCTGCAATTTTCATTTCTGTTTGTTTCTTTTGCAAACAATGAATGTTTGCCCAATCAAATCATTTGAAAATGCCTTACACCTAAATTTCTAATGGGCATCAATATTCAATACCTGTAAAGAAATCAGCTTTTGAACAGACTTAAAAGCTTTCTAAATTAAAGAAGGACAGAAAATACAAGAAGAATGTGAATTTTGAACTATGTTAAACATTTCAATGCATTGGAAACTTTAAGTAGATGCATTGCCATGGTGGAAATTGTTCACAGATCGTATTCAAGATTTTCTGGTGAGAAAAGTACACTGTACCTTTCACAGCTCCATAGGGCAAAGAGGATCGCTAACATCCGACATTTATAATTGGAGTTTCTTCAACATGGCCTCAACAGAAGCCTGAACCCTGTGCATCTTCCTCTCTGATTCGGTCAAAAGCTGGAAATTTGAAACTCTGTAACAAAAATAGGTTTTCAGGGCTCCTTTCACTAGCTTGTCCAGTTATGCAACATCACAAATAAGAAATTTCCCAGGAAATTGGAAACCAGATTCAATCTAGATGGAGATCCTGCAAGGATGGGAAAACTTATTCTACCCCAGAAGGAAATTGTGGACGAGCAACTCTCTTAAGATTAAAGATTTTTATGCACCTACGGTAGATGGCAAATCTTTTCTTCATGTGGCCCAAATTCATGAATATGCTTTACATGTCTGGGCTTCAGTTATTTGTTCTTTAGGCTCCAATCCAGGAATCTGCCCAATATCATGCCCATCAATTGGTTGAAACTCATTCTGTAGACCAATAGCAAATTCATCTGGCCTCATCCGCCACTCTGCAAATAATCTGCAATCTGCTTTCAAATCCAGTCAGTAGTTTGAAGAGTGCAATCATAGGGAATATGCAAGACCATCAAATCAATCTCCCTTCTTTGAAATATTGAAGTAAAGAAGAGATTTGAAGGTCAACATCGATTATGTCACTACATAGAGATCAAAACATTGAAGATACAAAGGGAAACTTCAGATATTCATCAAAATCATAACAATAGATCGTAAATGAGCCAAGATTGCCACTTTAATGAGAACTGAAGATAGATTATAAAGGGTCCTACAAACTGCAACTGACCAATACGACTCTCAATTCTGAAAGATGTTTTTATGCTCAAGAAAAAAAAAAAAAAACTTCCACATTATCTTCTATATTCATTTATTTCACATAATTTCTTCGCAAAAATCTAACATTATCTGAACAACAGTGCATGCCTTTAAATGTACATGATTTTGTTGTCAAACTGTGCATCTTTAAACTTATAAAACAACAGACCCGATTTTAAGTTAGGTCTGCATTTTCTAACCCGAATGTGAGCCAAGGGCCTTGTCACTTGTCCTAAACTCGATTTGGGTCAATCAGTTTTTGGGTGGACCAAACCCAAGTGGCAGCCACAACAGGGATGATTGATATACGATTACAATAACCACAACACAATGTAGTTGCTTACCTCTACAAACTTGCTGATGACACTCGAATCGCCCCCATTGATGGAATCAGCATCAACACCGATGCTTTCCCTCTTGTGTAGAAGAGAGAGGGAGAAAAGATCGGAAATGGGAAATAAAAATCCTAACCCTAGAATAAGAAAAGGGGATGATCAGAAATTTAGAAGGAGAGAAAAGGGCAAAAGAAATGGGAATGAGACAGGGCATTTCAAAGCAGAAATTTTGGAAAAATGTGAGAGAGAGAGAGAGAGAGAGAGAGAGGTGGAGGTGCGGCTAGGGTGTGGGGGTGAGGTGGAGGCGTGAGAGGGATGTTTGAGAGAGAGGGAAATAAAAAAAAGGGTCCCGCGTCAACGAAATAGAAGGGGCCCGCGGGCTTTTTTTTGTGAATTTAGCTACGGTTTATGGATTTTAGCTACGGATAATATCCATAGCTATATAGCTACAGCTTTAAACCGTAGCTAAAATCCGCCATAGGCTGCATCCTTTGTCCGATTTTTTGGTAGTGTGATGTCGAAGCGTGGAACTTCTTTGAAACCTTGTGCGAAAATTCCCAGCAATGAGACTATTCAAATAGAGGTGACAGAAGTCCCCAACCACAA
Organism: Magnolia changhungtana; assembly: GCA_030180095.1. Lineage (NCBI taxonomy): Eukaryota > Viridiplantae > Streptophyta > Magnoliopsida > Magnoliales > Magnoliaceae > Magnolia > Magnolia changhungtana. The sequence goes on along the minus strand of JASAUF010000361.1, from coordinate 9,404,448 downwards.
AAGAGAGGTGGTATATATGAGATAGGAGTCATGCCAGATCTGTGCGCCAAGCTTGATAACCTAACAAAGAAAGTTGATGCTCTGGTATTAAATAATGGACCTCCACAAACAACTCAAGCCGAGGCTTATGCCATATGTTCGAGTCCTGCCCATCCTATGCAGTCTTATCCATCTGGTGCAGCATCCCCAGAACTTCTCTCTGAACAAGTACATGCTATGAACACTTTTAAAAAACCTGGGAATGATCCTTACTCGAACACATACAACCCAGGGTGGGCTAGACATCCAAAAATTTCTTGGACAAAAGGACCACAACAAGGAGGACCATCTGGAAATCCTCTCATGCAATCGCACCCCCAAGTTGGCAGTCAACAACTTCAACAGTTTCCGCAATATCAACAACTGCCTGCACAATAAAGGAAACTATCTCTTGAGGATACACTCAATCTTTTTATGCAGAGTTCTCTCCAATTCCAAAAAGACACCCAACAAACCTTACTAGCCAACCAGCAAAGCTTACATGCAGATGCGCAATCCATTGCCAAGCTGGAAGTACAATTGGGTCAACTTGCTACCACATTGAGTGAGAGAGAGAGAGAAGGGCAAGTTCCCTAGCCAACCTGTGGCTAATCCAAAGGGACAGTATGATATTGGCTCTAATTCCAACTAAGGACAATATCATGAACAGGCCAAATCGATCACTACCCTTAGGTCAGACAAACAGATTGACAACAGAATAGAGATGCCTAGGGATGAATCAAATTTTAAAGCAGAAGATCTTGATGAAGCAGAGAGACACACCAATGCATCTAAAGCCCAAAAGCTCTCTAACTCTCCAAGAGCCACTAATGTGCCACCCTACGTGCCCAAAGCACCCTTTCTTCAACGTCTGGCACCAATAAAGAAAAGAAACAACTTTGATGAAATCTTGGATGTGTTTAAAAAAGTGCAAGTCAACATTCCGTTGCTTGACGCTATCAAGCAAGTCCCTGCGTACGCTAAGTTTCTTAAAGATTTATGCACTCAAAAGCGTAAGCAAAATGTTCATAAGAAAGTCTTCCTTGCGGAGCAACTCAGCTCCATGATTCAACATAACACCACTCCTAAATTTAGGGATCCAGGAGCCCCCACTATTTCTTGCAGCATAGGAGATCATAAGATCGGGAAGGCATTGCTTAATTTAGGGGCGAGCGTCAATTTGTTACCATATTCGGTTTATGAGCAGCTAGGACTTGGTGAGTTGAAACTGACTAAAATAACATTACAACTAGCTGATAGATCTGTCAAGGTGCCCCGGGGTGTTATTGAAGATGTGCTAATCCAGGTTGATAAATTTTATTTTCCAGTGGATTACATAGTTATAGATACTCAGCCTATCTAGAATCCTCATAATCAGATCCCAGTCATCTTGGGTCATCCATTTTTGGCCACATATAATGCTATTATAAATTGCCGAAATGGAGTTATGAAGTTGTCCTTTGGTAACATGAATATTAAACTCAATGTCTTTAATGCAGGACAACAATCTGCAGATTTGGATGACATATCTGAAGTGAACATGATCGAGAGTCTAGTGCAGGACTCCTTCCGTAAATCTTTTGAAGATCCACTTGAGACCTGCTTAGCACAATATGGCATGGATTTTGACATAGATAGTCCCATCCACGAAGTCAATGCACTGCTCGACTCTACTCCTATATTGGAGACTGAAAAATGGAGAGCGAAAGTGGAACCTCTTCATTCCTCTGAGACTCTTCCTGACAGCACAGTTTCTAACTCTGAGAAGGCAAAGGAGAGCAGGTTGCTTAATGTTCTTAGAGTATATAAGGCAGCAATTGAACGGAAGATAGCGAAAATACAGGGAGTATGCCCCACTGTATGTATGGATCATGCTGTGGAAATGTCGCGTGAAATGCAAAGGAAGTGTGATCCTAACATGGAAGAAGTCGTTCGAGCAGAAGTCCTTAAATTATTTGACGACAGTATCAGTTACCTTATTTCAGATAGCACAGTTCATGGGAACTCACATCACTTGTTTGGGATTGGTTAATCAAGATGTTGAGGTAATTTCTTTGGCGGATCCTGGTTATAAAGGTTAGTTAATTCATGGTCCGTTCTTGTCTAGTTGAAGACGTTAAACTTAGCGCTCCTGGGAGGCAACCCAGTTTTTTATTCCATTTATTTTCTTTTCGTTAGTTAGTTCAATGTTTGTGGGTAATATTACTGTAAACCCTCACAAGACTACAACTCGTCCACTAGGGGTAACCTAGGGGTTTAAAGGCTTGTTGCATACGCTAAATGCAATCGAGAGCACCTGCGAAAGTGGTATAGGTAGGATTTTCTTTTGCTGATTTTATGTTGCTTTTGTTGATTTCTCTCTTATACTGACTCATTTTTACATTGATATTTTTGAGAAAGCCTCTTGATTCTCCATCCAGGTATTATCTTTCCCTCACTCCTCTTTTATTTTCGTTGTCCCATGTGCATTGCATGCTTATTTCTTTTACATTAAGGACAATGTAGATTTTAGGTTGGGGGTGGGAGATTAGGTTACCTAATAAGTATTTTCTTGGTCTTGAGCAAAATTGTGAAAATTTTTAAAATTTTTCTGGAATTTCTGATGAATTCAAAGTGATTTTGACGGATAGTCGAGAATATGAGTAACTTATGACTCTTGGATTCAGCCATCTACTTGATTTCACAGTCAATTTTGAATTGATAATCCATGCTTAGAAGTTGTAAACATTGATTGAACCATGATCTCAGATATCAGATCTCGCTTACACATTAAGTTTTCTGGTTCGATAATTGAATGATTAACTTAGTAATCACTAAGCATGAAAGGAACCAGCCTGAAAAACAAAATTTTTAGCATCAGTTTATAAAGAAGAATTGAAAGAGTAAGTCGCATAATCGTCATCATAGGTTTGCTCCCTATAGATGAAGATTCGATTCCCCATAGTTGACATGAGAAAAGAGTTAGGCGACAAGTTTTCACCATAGGTTTGCTCCCTATAGGTGCCGATTTGTTTATAAAGGAAATCAAAGGCTGATAGAACGAAAAGATGATCTAAAATGCTAGTGTTGGTTTCAGGTTAGGTTGTCACGAATTACTAATGATATCATGAAATTGACAATTGGATCTTTTAATGATTGTAAGCCGAGATTACACTATACACTCATGGAACTCAATGTTTAAAATTGTTCTAATTAATGGATTAATATTTTGAACTTGATTATGAAGTTTACTGTAAGCTTGATTTCAGGAGAAAAATCTTCTCACCATTCACGAATTTTAGAATTTTCACATCTCAACTATCTGTTCACAAGTCACTTGAGTTTACAGGAATTGTCTTTTATTTCTGAAATTATTTTTCACATGTTTTGCTTGGGACTAGCAAAATGCTGGTTGGGGGTTGTGATGAGGGACGAATATTGCATATCAGACCCCAGTAATTGCCTAATGATACGTACATGATAAGGTTTAATGGAGTGTTTTAATCGTGCTTTCATTGCAGGACGTAATAATGAGCGTTACACTGAAAAGAGAATTAAAAGCATGGATTTGATGATCTAAAGTCACCGGAGCATGGGATGGACTCCAGAGGACCAATATTGAAGAATTTACATGTTGGGGATCCGAGGAAATCAAGCCGTTCACGTTAAAGAGGCCTGAAATTGGTGAAAATTGCAAGATCACAGGTTTCCCACCGTCCGATTGGATCGAAACTTCATACATGTGATGAAGGCTATAAATTAACCGTACATATTAAATTTCATCTATTGAAGATCTCGGAAAGTGGCCCAACGGACAGATCAGCCCATTAATCTTTAATTTGGGGCCCACCTGATATCTAGAACTACCTCAAATTTGGTTTTGACAGTTGAAATAATATGAGGAAAAGGATGGACGGTGCAGATTTTGCACAAACATTACAGTGGGCCCCGTACGTGATGCATGTACACCATGCACATTCAACGCCCGCCGTGCATGGGACCGGCCAGCTGGTCAGTGCAGCTGCTGACCCGCGGCTCTCTCTCTCAAAACGGCAGTTGCCGTTTCTAGCGTCCGCAAACGGACGTCTGGTCGTCAGTTGTGGGCCCCACCCATTGCCCAAATGGACAATCTAAACCGTCCATCAGAGTCCCTAGGTATCTCTCATCCACGCCAAGGTGACAGAAATGGAAAATACAATGAAGACTAGTTTTTCAACCGTTCAATGGTAAAACGGACGGTGAGTTTAAAACTCTGTGGGCCACACAAAAATGGAGAAAAATTATATATTTCCGACCGAAATTCCGATAGAAATTCGGTGAACGGAGTGGATTTCGCTGAAGGTTTTGATTACGGACCCCACCATCACCACAGCGATCCGTGCGCAGTCCCTGTAACGGACGGACACTGTCTATTTTTACGGATGACTGTGGGCCCCGTCCATGGTCTGTCCGGTCGATCCAAGCCATTCATCGTGTAGAAGGCTTCGAGCACTACAAAACCATGTTGATATTTTATGTCCATGCATGTACACGTGTGCGGTACAGAGACCACAAAAGGGCTGCCCTGCAACATTCAAATATGATCTTTTTGTGTTTTCTTCTCTGGGACGCGTCAATGGACGTTCAAAACTACATATTCTTGACTGAAATTTTGTCCTAAATCCAATGGACGGGGTGGATTTTCCAGAAAATACTTCTGTGGGGCCCACCGATCACGACAGCGAGGGGTGCGAAAGGTTTCGCACATATTAGAAAATCCAGTTTTTCAGGCGGTTGTGGGCCACTATCTTTGATCATATGGCAGATCTGAACAGTCCATCATATAGAGGACCCAAGAAAGTCCTAAGGGATGGTGTTTGTTTGAAATTTGAGCGAGGAAAATGCTATGTTTCGAGGGCCCAAACTGGGCTGCGAAAAGGCTTTCGCTGCGCGTGCGACAGCTTTCCAAATCCGATTTTCACCACTCCATCAGCTATAAAAAGAGTTACAAAACGTGAGGAAGGGCATCCAAAATTGGAGAATTCCAGATCCAGAGGAAAATAACAGATCCAAAGAAAAGAAGAAAGGAGAGAAGAGAAGAGAAAAGAGAGAGATAGAGAGAGAGAGAGATTGGTTTGATGTTCCCTTTTTATGAATTTTATTTATCCACCTTTTTAATGAATTTTATGGGTTACTAATCCTTCAGTTAGGGCTGAGATGAAGCCCCTAATTTGATTAGCTCTTTTATTTGTTGAATTTACTTTAACTTGATTGATTTGTTTTTTTCTCTAAGTGGGCTTGATTGGTTTGAATTATGTACTTCTCCATCTTTGAACTTGACCAAAGTATATATATGGATGTTGTTTGGATGCTTATTCTAGGTGCTTGTGTCTGATCATGAACAAGTTTCCTATAGAGGAAGAAATAGGGTGCTTTAATGAACTGTACATTCCATATGCCTGACCAAGGACATGGGATATGTTATTCATGGCATTGTTTCAAGGAATTACACATTCTGTATGCCCGATTAAGGACACAGATTGTGCTTTCTCTATATAAGTGGTATCAATCTAGATTAAGGTGAATCACAGACAAAACAAGGGTTAGGATAATTAGGGGTGGATTCGAAAGTCCTAGTGCTCTTTCTCTTATTGAATTTTCTTCCCTATTCTCAATTGTTTTTTTTATATATATATATAATTGTGCTTAGTAATTCGCTCCATTATTTGTTGGATTAGTTAAGGAGAATCACAGATTTGAATTGTGACGACCAGTCCTCGTGGGAACGATCTCGTAATACGTACCATATCTACATCTGATTCGTATACTTGCGAGTTTAAAAATCATTTAAATCATGTTGGTTTAAATAAAACATCGATACGCCAGGTTCCGATCCTGGGATGCTACAAGGAGGATTTCAACATTAGATTAGTTCGTAATAAGCATAACCAAAGGCATAACCCACAAACAACAATAAAAAACCCCATCACATTTCCACTATGATAAAAAACTTTACAAGTATAATGAACATAAAAGGAAATACAATGATGATAGACAAAAAGCTCCAAAATTATCAGATCTGCGCTCCTGCCTCAGCGCTGCTGCTGTCCAACGTCACTTGCACGTAACGGTCCTGCATAAGCTTATAGAAAGCTTAGAGGGTGGTGAAAGTGTGTGCGCAAGGTAGTAATGCAATTATGAAATATCAGAGTAATACGAAACATGCTGGTGAATCCATGAATACCATTAGTCGTACCAAGGCTATGCAATGCAAGGCTATGCGATGCAAGATGCAAGTCAAGCATACAAACCCTCATCTAAACCCACATATCAATACAGCTCAAATCTGGGATATCACCGGGGTCTAGTACACTCTAAACCAAATTGCCGCCCCATCGTGCACAATAAGGTAAGTGGAAGAGACCTCACTACCCGCTTGCCAATAGCGGGCTCGGCTCGTCGATAGCGGAACCATTCCTCAAGCTGGTCAGACTCAGCCTAGCTTTGCCCCCTCCTCTTGGGCGGGTAAGGCCGTACCCCTTCCAACCGACCACGACATAGTGGAAAGCGCAGCCGTCTGGTAATCGACACTCAACGCTCCTGCACCCACTCGGTCTAGACGTTGGAGCAACCTCTTTGTACCATAATGGTTTAAGGACTTTCACCCAGGGATATCTATAGCACCCCATGTAGAACAAGATTTTCGGTATCCAATCCTGCCAACCATGATACGCTTGTGGAGGCTATGACCCTGATGTTGCTATGGCGTACAGTAACCATATCACTCAATGTGAAATGCATGAATCACACTATCCAGTCATGTGGCAATCCTACACGTATCGTGCGCTCATGTGGGGCAACACCGCCTAACCAGGAGCCCCTAAACAATCTGCCCGAAGGCATATGCCATGATCAATCACTTCTCATATCAAGCATACCTATGATGTGTATGATCATGAATCATGGAACTATACTAAACATGTTATACGGTGATGGATGCCGTTCATAACGAAGGTGGGCCTAGATGGCCTACAAGTATGGGCCTAACAATGGGCCCTAGGGAGAATCATAATGCGAACATTTAACCAACACTATACTTGCAATGTGAACGTCAAACCAACATTGCTCCCAAGGCATGGCCCGTCGTAAACCTCATTACATAGCCCATGTTGGGATCACACATTATAATGGACCTTAGGTACATCCCATTGGGCCTTAAATACATCAATGGGTCGTATCACATGGGCCTTACATTCATTAAATGGGTCGCATTAATGGGCCTCACCAACAGACCTTATGTACATTGCAATGGGCCATAACCCATGGGCCTTAGAATGCATCAAAAATGGGCCTCGTAACATGGGCCTTACATCCACATCAAAGTGGGCCCCAATGGACTACCACAGATAAATCAAGATGGGCCTCATAACATACCAAGGTAGGGTCCACTTGAACTATGGATCTGGCTCATCGTTAGCTCATGCCATAAAATGATCTTTTAAAATGGATAGACGGATTGGATGCAACATAAGCATCATGGTGGGGGTCCATTGATAGATGGTGGGGGTGAGACAATGGGACCCACATACTAGCTACTATAATAGAGGGAGAGAGAGTTAGAGAGAGAGAGAGAGAAAGATAGAGTAAAGAGACATAGAGAGATATAGAGAGAGATAGAGTAGAGAGTGAGATAGAGAGAGAAATAGAGAGAGAGGGTGCATCACGTGGCTGCACCTTTTCATTTCTTTCTTTTTTTCTTTCTTTTCTGACAACACCACAGGGGTGGGTCCCAAATAGGGCCCACCATATATATATATATGTGTGTGTGTGTGTGTGTGTGTGTTTGTGTGTGTGTGTGTGTGTGGGAAAAGGGACAGTGCTCGAGTGATTTTAACATCCCATGAGGTCGATCGGTGTGGGCCCCACCATTGATGTTTGCCAACATCTAACCCATTGGTCAGATGCACCATGTCAGCGTGGCCCTAGGTCTCAAAAATCAAGTCAATCCGTGACTTGTGTGGGCCACACCCGATACAACAGCTGAGAGGGTTCCCTTCCATTTAAAACATTCATAACCATTTATTGGGCCCACCGAGATGGGGTCCACAAATCCAGCCCACCCATCATGGGTGTCTCACTTGAATGAAGGGTCCGACCAAGTTTCAGCCTCACCCAAAGGTCAGGTGGGCCCCACGTCAGTGGTCACATCACCATTAGCCACCCCACAAGGACGGTATCGAGACCTCAGTGTAAAACGAGGTATCTCCACTCCGCTGCCAGTTAAGGTGTGGAACTGGGTGTCCAACGAGGGCCCGCACGAGGTGAGTCCCACCATCTAATGACGGTGGACACCACACATGATGGTGTGGCCCACCAAAATGGTTGGACGGTGTGGATGGGGTCCCATGGACCCCACTGTGTTCACACTTCACAGTCAGCCACCCCATTGGGGAAACCAAGACCTCAGTGTTTGAAATGAGGTATCTTTCACTCCGTCTGCCCCGTGAGCTGGGACTCACCGTTGAAACCAAGGACCTCCACTCAGTCCGTCAGCGAGCTATGGATCAGGGTGCAGAAGTGGGTCCCACAGGGATATGGCCCACCGTCTAGAATGATGGACGGTGTGGATAAGCCACATATATCGTAGTGTGGCCCGTTGGAGGGGTGGAGGATGAGAGTGGGTCCCATGGACCCACCGTCAGTTCACTTCACTGTTAGCCGCCCTCCCTTCACTTTACCAATGTCCAGCATCCCTGGACACTGGACAGTGTGGGTATAGCACACGCATCATGGTGGGCCCCACAAGGACGTGGCCACCTATCTTTGGATCAAGCTGCTATTTGTGTTTCCCCCTTTCATCCGAGTGGCCCACCTTTGGATGGCCCATACCAAAAACAAAAAGGCCAAGGTGGCCCACTATGTGGATGGTGTGGATGAGATACATACATCAAGTAGGCCACAAGTCATCATACACAAAGGAAAAGGAAGAGAGAGAGAGAGAGAGAGAGAGAGAGAGAGAGAGAGAGAGATCGGTGAGGATGGAGGGGCCCCGCTACTATGGGCCCCTCTTGCATACAACATACATCAAGGTGGGACCCACATATATGGACCCTTAAATCAACAAAATGAATGAAAAGAACAAAATCTAGGATCACCCACCGCTTTCTTCTTACACCAAAGGCTTCCTTAGCTCCTTAGCTTTGATTCCAATGGGGGAGATGAGGTTTCGATGGTAGAGATGGGAGATGAGAGGGTATGAAAGGAGGGCCACACTTATTGCTTGGGAGAGGTGGGAGAGTCTTGGACGTGTAGAGGGTTTGGGTTGCTTGAAAAGTGTTTTGAAAAAAAGAGAGAGAGAAAGACTTGTAAAGGGAGAGATGGGTGATGGATGTGGTGGTGATGGGTGTAAGAGGCTCTTTTTGACTTTTGGGGTAAAAAGTGTAAGAGAGGTATGGGTTTTGTAAGAACTTTTTGACTTTTGGGGCTTGCTTAGGGAAGAGTGTGAGGTGATGTGTACTTGACATGATGGGATTGATTGATGGATGATTGATATGACATCTCGTTGAGATTCTCTTGGGATTCGTATGACTGGCGTTTTCTTCACACCGACGCTGACCCTCATCTCTTGACTAGAGAATCGGATCGGTGCGCGAGTCGTGGCATCAGAACCGCGGCGATGGTGCGGTCGCAAGGGTACAAGTCTTGGGTTGAGTCGACTCGGGTTGACAGCGTGTGAGTCAGGGTCGAGCGCAATTACCGGTTAAGGGTCGAAGTTGCCAGAATTCGACCGGGAAGACCGCGGAAGTCTACAGAACGGTATGGTCTAGGATACGGGTCTTACAAGCTCCACATGAATGGATGGTCAGGATGGTTGGAATCCTTTAGCATGGGGTCCATAGCAATGTCTGATGGATGGACGGTGTGCGAGAAACACATGCGTCACCATGGGGTGCACCGTCCTGGACAAGTAGGGAGTGAGTATAGAACATATACATCATAGTGGGTCCTACACGAATGGATGACATGCTGGGACCCTCAGAGCTCGGAGACAAAACACGTATATCATGGTGTGGTCCACTGCACGGATGGTGCAAATGGAGTGCATGCATCACGGCTAGCCCCACTACCCAACGTCTATGTAAATGGACGGTGTAGATGGCGGATGGGACTTACAAAGCTTGGTGACGTCACTTACGGTACCTACTTAGCTAGGATGAGGTACACCAGCCAATCCACTCCCAACATGTCCAGACAGATGGCTGGGATGAGGTACATCATGTTAGGCTCCATGCAACACACCGTCCAGAAGGACGGTGTGGATTCAAGACACATACATCAAGATGGGTCCCTCCCCACACATGTCACACGTGTGGGATGGGCCTCACGCATCCAGATATGGATGGACGGAGTGTATATAAAACACATTCATCAGAGGTAGTGGTCTCACGGACCTGGCCAATGGACGATGTGCAAAATAGCACACGTACATCAAGGTGGGTCCCACCCCCACATGTGTCACACGTGTGGGTGGCCCCACACCAAAAAAAAAGAAAAAGATGGGCGGTATGGTATAATACATACCTCGTGACAGACCAACATAACTTGTTGTTGTCAGTAACGACAGCTGGTAATTGTTGGCGTGACGTGCTCCAGCCAATCAACAGCCAGGTGGGTCCACACGTGTGTGGACCACCAGTTACTACACCAAGCTGGCATATATAGGTCGCCATGTACATCAGGATGGGTCCACGTGGTGGCCCACCCAAGCCAAAATCAAGCTGATATTTGTGATTCCCCTTCATCCAGATCTGGCAGCGGGGCTTAGCTCAATGGCTGGACGGTTTGAATCACACATGCACAAAATAGGTGGGCCATATCACAAGGAAGGAGAGAGAGAGAGAGAGAGAGAGAGAGAGAGAGAGAGAGAAGCACCCACCTATGATCTTCTCCTCCTTCCGCCAAAGTATGCTAGAGCTTCAAAGGGACAATTCTAACGGTTGAGATGAAACTTGGATGGTGGAGATGGGAGATAGAAAGTGGGCCACACAAAGCTCCTCCTATGGAGAGCCATGGACGTGGGTTGCTTGGGAGGAAATGAGAGAGAGAGATATAAGAGAGAGAGGTTGTAAGAGAGAGAGAGAGAGAGAGAGAGAGAGATGGGTGAGTGATGGAAGAGTTGACTTTGGGGTTGCTTGGGGATGGGGTTGTACTTGACATGTTAGGTAATAAGTACTTGATTGATGAGATTGATGGGATTTAATGTGATGTTCTCTTGGGTTTTGCAACACGTGGTGTTTTTCCTTAAACTGAATTTGGGCCCACATCTCTTGGCCTAGGTATCGCCTCGGCGCAAGAGACGTGGTAACGGAACCGCGGCGACGGCGCGGTCGCACTGGTACAAGTCTCGAGTCAATCCGACTCTGAATAACGGGATATGACTCAGGGTTGTGCGCAAACCCCAATAATAGAACGCGGGTCACCAGAATTCGACTGGGAAGACCACGGAAGCCTACAGAATAGTACAGGCTTGGATACGGGTCTTACATGCGGTGTGTTGATTCGTTGTGCATTGTGGGACCTGACTTGATATATTCATTTTATATTTGCCATCCATATGTTTTCCCCCTCAATTTTTGGCAAGAACCAAAAGAAAACAAAACAAATCCAATCCAAGTGCTTTGTTTATTTCTATTTTACCTGATTGAATGTGTTTTCATTTCATAATTGTGGATGATTTTATTTTATTTATTTATTTTTATTTTTTCCCGTAATTAATCTGTGTATCACCTCATTTGGTGAAATCAATTGCTTTATGGACATTTAAAAAAAAAAAACTTGTGCTTCATTTGGGCCAAACACTTTAATGAGGCCCTCTGTATCATGAAAAGTTGATTGTCCATTTGTTGGGTCGTTTTTTATTATCCATTTCTGTGTTATTGATAGGAAGCTTAGGATCACCTGAGTTGCATGATTTTCGCACCATGGCTTACTCCTAGTTATGAATGAATGAATGGTTCAGATCGATAATAGGTCACCCCATGTGCCATTTAGCAAAACCCATATATATATGTATGTATTTATATTAATATATTTGAGATATATAGGCCTGGACAGGATCAGGCTAGGCTAGGGGTAGCCCAAGCTCGGTGCAAAATTGTTGAGGCTTTTATATCTAAGTCTAAGCACTAAAAGGCATGCACAACTTGGCCCAAATACCTGCCTAGCCCAAAAGCGCATGTGCCAGTCCGGACCATTAATAGCCCTGTGCATCGAAGGTTTGTGCAACTAAGGTCCACCAGTGACCAAATCAAATCAATCACCCGATGCTCTAAGACTTCTATCTACATACCTGTGGTTCAGCACAACTATCTTCCCGTCCTTGTCTTTAAAAATTCAACAGTCATATATTTTCCAATTAGTGGATTTTGCTCAACTTCTATCAAAATGTAAGCCTCCTTGAGAGAATGACATTTCTAATTGGTAAACATGCTTGTGAACTCTGGGCATGTTTGAAGAATCATGATCTGTCCATGAACAGTTTCTCTAGAAATTCTTCGATCCCCCCCCCCCCCCCCCCCCCAAAAAAAAAAAAAAAAAAAAATCACATTACTCAAGCGAACCTAGATATTTGTTGACGGTGGCATTCAATCATCGCTCTTTCCAATGATGTGCTCCACTTGGTATTGAATCTGCCACATTTTTGGCCTCATGCCCTAATATGAAATGGATAGACAACATGGATAAAACACATCCATCATGGTGGGCCCACAATTTTTTTAGTAGCATACAGTACCAACGTGGGTGTTGTGTGTTGCCTTTGGCAATCTGAGTCTTAAAAAGGGAACATGCCTTTGTTGTAACCCATGTATCACCATGCAGGTGGAACATGATGGTGGGGCCCAACTTAATACGTTGTATATTTAGGCCAGCTAATCTCTTTGCCCGTTTATTTTAGGGAATCGAAAAAAATGAAATTCATCCAAATCTTAGGTTGACCACATCACAAAAAACAATAGTCATTATCTGTTAAAATCTATTTTGGGATGCATAGGTTTTGGATCAAGCTAATATTTGTGTTTTTCCTTCATATTGGTTTTCGAGTGACCTTATCAACAACAGGTTACGCCCCACTGTAATGTTCCACCTGCATGGTGGTACATGGGTTACAACAAAGGCGTGTTCCTTTTTTAAGACTTAGATTGCCTAAGGCAGCACACAACACCCACATCGGTACTGCATGCTACTAAAAAAACTGTGGACCCACCGTTGGACCGGTGGCTAGGGTCATTTGATTAGTGTGATTTTGGCATATGCTTCATCCGTGGTTGGGTAAAATATATGAACAATCTGGATCTCATGTATGCTAGTGGACTGAGATTGAGTACTTGACAACAAACTTAGATATTAGTATGTAGCACTGGAATTTGGATGCTTTCTTTTAAAATAAGAGAAATATTAAAATGTCTAAAAAAAGTCTCTAGTAACAACACTATTAGAAAAGTTGGCATGCCATTACATATTATAGTCTTATATGAACAGTGAAGCAGCAAGTGCCATGCTGGGTCTACTGTCCATAGTCCATATTAAATGCTAATGATCAGATTGTTACAGTTTCTAAATTGGGCTGGTATATGCATCTTATTGTATGACATATGTTGGATCCAGTGGATAGGCTAGATTTTTTTAATTGGATTGTCTAAGTGTCCAAATGAAACTACGAGCACCATAACTTGTAGTACTATGAGAGCACTAGAGCATTTTTCTTAGATGATACTTATATTAAAAGGAATTTTGAGTTGCATTTTTAGTGATTTTTCTTTTCAGTATGGGACTATGGGAGTATTCAAGGAAGAGCTGGCAGGGTGTGGTGGATGATACACTGGCGTAGAAAGTTCCAATCAAACAGTCTAGTTTAAATGGATCCTTCTATCAGGGAATTAATGCCATCCATTTGCATGCACCCATTTATTATTATTATTTTTTTACGTCAGATGTAACAATCTGTAAATTTAAAATGGGTGTATGTAAATCAATGAGAGTGTGTATAAACATCAATTCCCTAGATAGAACGATCCATATAAACTGCACTGTTTGATTTGAACTACTTGTATCTTTGCATATGCAATTTCATAGTAATTTCTCAGTATTAAACACTAATTCCCTAGATAGAATGATCTATCTAAACTGGACTGTTTGATTTGAACTACTTGTATGCTGTATATGCAATTTGTAAGTAATTTCTCAGTATTAAACATCAATTCCCTAGATAGAATGATCCATCTAAACTGGACTGTTTGATTTGAACTACTTATATGTAGCCAATGCAATTTCTAAGTAATTTTTAAGTACCTAAAATGTGTGTTGGACCTACTTGAAAATCTAGATAGATACACTGTTGAAGTGTACCATTGCAACTCAGAGCACTGAAACTTATAGTGATTTAAAAGCACTATAGCAAATTCCAATAATCTGTTCGACAAATGCTTTAGGGATAAAATTATTGTCAATGAGCTGTGTTTGAGCTCGCCAAAATCAAAATTTTGAATAGGACTGGCCCATCAAGCCCGGCTCAAAAAATTCAAAATCCATGAAGAAGTCAACCCTAAGCCCGTAAATTAGACATCCAAATCCCAACAAATGTATAATTAACTAATTGTATTGCATTGCTGCTTCGCTTTTCTCATTATTGTGCATTGTATATAGTTAGCTTAATATGTATTATATTTTTTTCTTAAACTATTATTGTGACTTGTTAGTTTAGAGTTGTAACTTGTGAGGTAGTTTTTCTCTCAAAAGTCAGGTAGTTTTACTGCTCGGTGGGCCACAATATGCAAAGTAAACTGACAATCAAATGGATGTTTTCTATGCATCCATTTATTCAATATGGTTTAGCCCACCTGAGTTTTGAAAGAGCATGACCCACCTGATGGAGCATACCCAGATGTGCGTCAGAGTTATCTGGATGTTGAGCGGTGGTCCCCAGAAGGTGGGAACCGCTGTTATGACCATGATGAAGTTGTCCATTTCCTATGGACAACAATATGGGAGGCCTGGCCATTTGGACAAGCTCGTGTTTATGTATTAGCTCGAAATTGATGGAGCAGACCCGAATGTGCGTCGGAGCTATTCAAATGTTGAGCGGGGGTCCTTGGAAGGTGGGAACCACTGATATTTATTTTTTTCCCCTTCATAAATGTCTGTATGATCTTGTGAACATGTTGGATGATAAATAAACACCATTACATGCCCTAGAAAGGTTTCAATGATGGAAATCATTATACCCACTGTTTCTTGTGGTATGGTCCACCTGAGTTTTAGATATGATTCAATTTTGGTTTCAACCCCTTAAATGATCTGGAAAAGCAGATAATTTATAGTGGGCCCAACTTAGCGTACTGAGTAAATCAGGACGTAATCTGATTTCAGGCATAACTAGCTTAGTGGATTAGGCCTTGACTATGGGACCCAACTCGATTTATGTGTTGTGCATCTATGTCGTCCATCTGCATTTGCGGCAGCTCATTTTAGAGGATGTCCCAAGTTGAGGCACATCCAAAGGTCAAGTGTGGATCACACCATAAGAAAACAATGGTGATTGAATGCCCAACGTTAAAAACTTCATCGAGCCCAGTAAAATGTTTATTTGGCATCAAACATGTTGATAAGGTCAAACAGATCCCTAACCTAAACCTAAACCTAAACCTAAACCCAAACCCAATCCCGAACCCGAACCTGAACCCGAATTCCTAAATCTAAACCTAAACCGAAACTCAAATCTCTAAACCTAAACCTACACCTAAACCTAAACCTATAAACCTAACCTAAACCTAAACTTAAACTCGAAAACCTAAATCAAACCCAATTCCGAACCCGAACCCAACCCGAACCCGAATTCCTAAACCTAAACCTAAACCGAAACTCGAATCCCTAAACCTTAACCTACACCTAATCCTAATCTCAACTCCCTAACCTAAACCGAAACTTAAACTTGGAAACCTAAACCTAATCCTATAAACTCCTAACCTAAACATAAACCTAAACCCTAACCTAAACCTAAACCTATTCTCAAATCCTAAACCTAAACCTAAAGCTAAACCTAAACCTATAACCTTAACCTAAACCTAAACTTAAACTCAATTCACTTAACTTAAACCTACACCTAAACCCAAACCTATAACCCTAACCTAAACCTAAACCTAAACCTAAACCTAAACCTAAACCTAAAGCTAAACCTAAACCTATAACCTTAACCTAAACATAAACTTAAACTTAATTCACTTAACTTAAACCTACACCTAAACCCAAACCTATAACCCTAACCTAAACCTAAACCTAAACCCGATCCCGAACCCAAAACCGAACTCGAATTCCTAAAACTAAACCTAAACTAAAATCTCTAAAGCTAAACCTACAGCTAATCCTAAACCTATAACCCTAACCTAAACTGGAACCTAAACATGAAAACATAATCTAAAACCCGATCCGAACCTGAAACCGAACCTGAATCCCTAAACCTAAACCTAAACCTAAACCTACACTTAATCCTAAACCTGTAACCTTATCCAAATCTTAAACCTCTTTCCGTAAACTAACTCTAATCTTTTCATTGTAGAAATGGATAAGAGTTGATGCAGGCTAAGAACAGGTTTGGCCCAAAGTATAAACAAGGGGTTCAAGAGTTTATGGAATTTGCACTTAATAACAAGCAGTGCAGGACCCATGATGAGGCCATACTGTCCGCACCGCTGCACGTGACTATAAACGACTAGCGGATACTCTGCGAGAGATTTTCATCTAAGGCTTTTTAGGTAATATTTACATATTTATGATATCTTAAAGTAACAATTAAATTCACAATTAATTGAAAAGGCCAAGCTATATGTCCTAGAGGGGGTGAATAGGACAATGCCAAATTTTAACTTTAACAGTGGAATTTAAATGAATAAAGGAAAGATAACACTTTAAATAAATCACAATACGGAAATGTAAAGTGTTGAGGGTCAAATATTGCATATTAGACCCCAGTTATTACTTGCTTTTATGAACATGATACTGTTTAATACCTTGTTTTAATCGTATTTGTGATGCAAGGTGTATTTATGAGCGTGGACTGAGAAAGGGTACTAAAAGCGTGGATTTGACACTCTGAAGTAACCAAGGCAATGAACGAGAATCCATGGGATCAAGACTGAAGAATTTACACGCCAGGGATCTAAGAAAATCAAGCCATTTAGGCTAAAGAGGCCCAAAAGTTGTCCAGAATGCAAGTTCACAAGGTTTCCACCATCCGTTCGTGTTGAAACTTTATATCTAACCTGAGGATCATAAATTAACTGTACACGTCAAAATCAGCCCTTGGATCAGTGTAGAAGTGACTCGATGGGCAAGATCAGACAATAACCATTAAGAACGCATCTTGGACATCTTTAGGAGATCGGGACCCAAACTGAACCGATGGAAAGAGCATGAAAAATGGGAGATACCTGCCAAATTTAAGAGAATTTGGACAATGCACTCTGATATAACAGACGTCGGAAGATAATTGAAGAATTGATGGCAAATCCGTAAATAGAGCTAGAACCATGCATGCCACTGTTCAACAAATAAATTTAAGGGTCATTGCCAATTTTCATTTATTTAGATGGTACGACCCACCTGACCTATAAAACTTCCTCATCTTTTACCCTGTATCATAACATAGTGGGACAAAGACGGTGAGTGGAGTAGATCCCTGAGAATATCATCAGAAGTGGGCCCCACCTATTTTTTGAAGAAAGCATCCAAACAAGTCACTGTGCTTATTACTGGGTTTTGATAATGGACCCCACCCTTCATAAAAAACATTGATCCGGACCGACCATTGCATCGAGAGAAAAATTCTAACCAAAACCTCCTATTACCTTGCAACCATCCATACAGATAAGATTGCCAGGGTTGGATCTTTTGCCACACGTTGATCCACATGGTGGCCCACAAAAAGCTCAGATCCGCTTCAAATTTGGAATGATCTCCTAAATCAGCTTCACTGAGCTAATGGACATAGTGGATTTCTAAGATACCTAGTATGTGGACCCCACCGACTCTCATTCAAAAATGGAAACTTTCGTTTCCAGCTTCGCGAAAACATGAAATAGGGGTACCGTTTGATCATTAGTGGGCGTTCATCATGGCCCATGCAAATGATCCGAGCCGTCCATCATGTAGAGGGGCTCGATATGGTTAAATTCATGATGACCTTGTGCACTCATGTAAGCACACGTGCTAATTTCAATGGTCACAAACGGACTGCTCGACAACTTCCGTAGCTGATTTCTTCCATGGGTCACACAGAATCCGATAAAAAATCATCCCTTTCGAACCTAAATTATCATGAAGAATCAGATGGTCAAAGTGGATTTCTCAGAAAACTTCCATAATGGGCCCCACCAAACAATCAGCGTTCTTTATTACGCACACTCTGTTACAGTACGTCCAAAGACCCAGAAGATCTGGGCTATTTTGCAGACGTGGCCAGGATCAGTCTAATGATCCTAGCAGTTCAAAATCCTCCCCCGGGCCAACCGACCAGAGTTATGAAGGTTGAATGGCTCAGATCTTGCACTGAGAGCCCCTGTAGCTGAAAATTCCATTCCAAACGCAGACCGGTTGCCTTCTTCTGCGTAGACTTACGCACACCCGCAATGACTTTAATAAAGAAAGAAACTCCTCTCCACCAACCTTCATCATCTTATAAAAGGGAGATTAGAGAGAGAAGGGGGGGATCAAATCCTTGGGGCAGCCGTGGAGTTGCTGGGAACGTGGAGCTGGACGTGGAGCAGTTGTCTTAATAGAGTTTTCTTTTCTTCCTTTTGTCTTATGTTATTTTTTACCCTAATCATGTTTAGGTCAGGATAAACTTCTTAGCTAGTGCTGAGATGAAGCCCCTAATTTGAATCATTATTGTTTCTCGTTGATTTCATACGTAGTTGTGATTGATTTATTTCTTTCTCTAGTGTGATTAAATGAAAACTCCATTCCTCTCCAATCTATGAGCTTAACCAAAGTCTAGATGTGGATGTTGTTTGGAATCTTACTCTAGGTGTACTTGTGTCTGATCATGAACAGGTTTTCCTACAGAGAAAGAAATAGGAATTTACATCTATTCATGCCTGACCATGGATGGAAAGATGTGATCCTTGTGCTTTAAGGGAATTATACATCCTGTGTGCCCGAACAAGGACACAGAGTGTACTTTATTTATTAAATTTATATCAATCAGAATTAGGGTGAATCAACAAGTAAAACAAGGGTTATGATAATTAGGGGTGGATTCAAAAGTCCTAGTGTTCTCTTTAATTGAATTTTCCTTATTGTTCTCAGTTATTTTTCTTTATTTTTTGTTAGTTTACTTAATAAACTATTTGTTGGATTAGTTAAGAAGAATCGTAAAATTCCAATTGTGACAACCAGTCTTCGTGGGAACGGTCTCGTAATACGCACCGTATCTACATCTGATTCGTATACTTACGAGTTTAAAATCATTTAAATCAGATTGGTTTAAGTAAAACATCAAGTTTTTGGCACCGTTGCTGGGGATCGAACCCGGGTCACCCGCATGATAGGCGGGAATACTCACCGCTATACTACAATGACCTTCATCTGCTTATAAAAGGGAGAGAAGAGAGAGAAGGGGGGGATCAGATCCTTAGGGCAGCCGTGGAGTTGTTGGGAATGTGGAGCAGCTGTCTTAATAGAGTTTTCTTTTCTTCTTTTTGTCTTATTTTTTTTTAGCCTAATCATGTCTAGGTCAGGCTAAACTTCTTAACTAGGGCTGAGATGAAGCCCCTAATTTGAATGACTATTGTTTATTATTGATTTCATTCGTAGTTGTGATTGATTTATTTCTTTCTCTAGTGTGATTAAATGAAAACTCCATTCCTCTCCAATCTATGAGCTTAACCAAAGTCTAGATGTGGATGTTGTTTGAAATCTTATTCTAGGTGTGCTTGTGTTCGACCATGAACAAGTTTTCCTACAGAGAAAGAAATGGGAATTTATATCTATTCATTCCTGACCATGGATGGAAAGATGTGATCCTTGTGCTTTAAGGGAATTATACATCCTGTGTACCCGACCAAGGACACAGAGTGTGCTTTATTTATTAAATTTATATAAATCTGAATTAGGGTGAATCAATAAGTAAAACAAGGGTTATGATAATTAGGGGTAGATTCAAAAGTCCTAGTGTTTTCCTTAATTGAAGTTTCCTTCTTGATCTCAGTTATTTTTCTTTAATTTTTGTTAGTTTACTTAATAAACTGTTTGTTAGATTAGTTAACAAGAATCATAAAATTCGAATTGTGACAACCAGTCCTCGTGGTAACGATCTCATAATACTTACCGCATCTACATCTGATTCATATACTTGCGAGTTTAAAATCATTTAAATCAGATTGGCTTAACTAAAACATTAAGTTTTTGGCACCATTGCCGGGGACTGTTTTGGTCAATTGGATTTAAGATTCTCTCTTATCATAATTCATAGCCTTAAGATTTTTCTCGCATTATTTTAGGAAACTTAATCTATTTTTATTTTTATTTTGCAGGAATTAAGGAAGGAAGCTGAAAATAAAATTGTCTTCAAAGTGAAGGAGCTCCCAATTCTTCAAAAATCAATCATCTCCTTTTCCAGGTTCTTTCTTCCAATTATTGTTTGCGTAGTTTCATCTTGTTTTTAGGAATTCATGATTTTTAGCTCTAGTTTTATTTCTCTTAGGTTGCATCTTAGTTTAGCTTTCTTTCTTGCATTGCAATAACTTAGTTTATGGTAAGACGTAGATCTCTGAACATAGAACTAACACCTTTTGATCCTGAAATAGAAAGAACATTTCGTAGAAGATTGAGAAACATCCTATTTGAAATAGCGGACGAGAATGGAATTAAAGCTCCTAGAGATTACTCAGCTCCTGTCCAATTAATGCACCTTCATGCATAGTGTTGCCAGCCACCACGGCAGCACACTTTGAACTTAAACCTGGGGTCATACAATTGTTGCCCTCCTTCTAAGCTTTAGATACGAAGGATCCATATCATTATGTGAAAGAATTCCTAGACATTTGTTTTCAGATGATTCGATCCATTTGTACCTTTTTCCTTTTTCTTTGAAGGATAAGGCGAAAGCATAGTTGAATTCTCTATAAGTTGGGTCTATCACTACATGAGACCAACTGTCTAAGAAGTTCTTAAACAAGTTCTTCCCTATTCACAAAACTAATACTCTCCATAGAAAAATTACTAATTTCACACAAAAAGAGGGTGAGCACTTTCATGAATGTTTGGAAAGATGGAAGGACTTGCTTCTTAAATGTCTACACCATGGTTTTGAAAAGTGGCAATAGGTTCAATACTTCTATGACGGTCTGACATCCCAAAACCGTCGCATGGTTGATGCCACCAGTGGAGGGTCATTCATGACCAAAAGTGATCTCAAAGCTTGGAATTTCTTTGAAACCTTGTGTGAAAACTCCCCGCAATAGGACTATTCAAATAGAGGTGATAGAAATCCCCAACCACAGAAGAAAGGTGGCATATATGAGATAGGAGTCACGTCAGATCTTTATGCTAAGATTGATAGCCTGATAAAGAAAGTTGATGCTTTGATGTTAAATAATGGACCTCACAAACAACTCAAATCGAGTCATGTGCCATATGTTCCAGTCCCACCCATCCTACGTAGTCTTGTCCATCTGGTGCAACATTTCCAGAATTTCTCTCTAAACAAGTGCATGCTATGAACACTTTTTGGAGACTTGGGAATGATCCTTACTCAGACTCCTACAACCTAGGGTGGGCTAGACATCCAAATTTTTCTTGGCTAAAAAGACCGCAATAATGAGGACCATCTTAAAATCCTCCTATGTAACCTTACCCCCAAGTTGGTAGTAAACAACTTCTACAGTTTTTGCAATATCAACAACTTCCTGCACAATCAAGGAAACTATCTCTTGAAGATACACTCAATCTGTTTATGCAGAGTTCTCTCCAATTTAAAAAAGACACCCAATAAACTTTACAAGCTAACCAGCAAAGCTTACATGCAAATGTGCAATCCATTGCCAAGCTGGAAGTACATTTGAGTCAACTTGCTAGCACATTGAGTGAGAGAGAGAAGGGCAAGTTCCCTAGCCAACCTGTGGCTAATCCAAAAGGACATTATGAGATTGGCTCTAATTCAAACTAAGAACAATATCATGAGTAAGACAAATCAATCATTACTCTTAGGTCTAGCAAACAGATTGAGAACAAAGTAGAGATGCGTAGAGAAGAATCAAATTCCAAATCGGAAGATGAAAATGAAGCGGAGAGACATACTAGTGCATCCAAAGTCCAAAAGTACTCTGACTCTCCATGAACCACTCACGTGCCATCTTATGTGCCTAAAGCACCTTTTCCTCAACGTTTGCCACCAATTAAGAAAGGAAACAACTTTAATGAAATATTGGACATGTTTAAGAAAGTGCAAATCAACATTCCATTACTTTATGCTATCAAGCAAGTCCCTGCTTATGCTAAGTTTCTTAAAGAATTATGCACTCAGAAACGTAAGCTGAAAGTCGACAAGAAGGTCTTCCTTGCGGAGCAACTCAGCTCCATGATTCAACACAACACCCCTCTTAAATTTAGGGATCCAGGAGCTCCCACCATTTCTTGTGTCATAGGAAATCATAAGATTGAGAAGGCATTGCTTGATTTAGGGGCGAGCGTTAATTTGTTGCCATATTCTGTATATGAGCAGCTAGGACTTAGTGAGCTGAAATCAACCAAAATAACACTACAACTAGCTGATAGATCTGTCAAGGTGCCCTGTGGTGTTATTGAGGATGTACTAATCTAGGTTGATAAGTTTTATTTTCCAATGAATTTCATCGTTCTACATACTCAAGCCATCCAGAATCCTACTAGTCAAATCCCTGTTATCCTAGGACATCCATTCTTGGACACATCCAATGGTATCATAAATTATAGGAATGGAGTTTTGAAGTTCTCTTTTCATAGCATGAAGATTAAACTCAATGTTTTCAATGCTGAGCAACAACCGGTAGACTCAGATGATATATTTGAAGTTAACATGATTGAGAGTCTAATGCACGACTCTTTCCTTAAATTTTCTGAAGACACTTTTGAGACTTGTTCCATCCAAGAAGTCAATGGATTGCTTGACTCTAATCCTATCATGGATACTATGGAATGGAAAGCTAAAGTGGAACTTCTTCCACCATCTGAGTCTAAACTAGTCCCGTCTATTGAGGAACCACCCAAACTTAACCATGGTTGACTTAGATTGATTGATTCATGATCCATGGTTGCTTGCATTGCTTGTCTGGTTGAAGACATTAAACTTAACGCTCCTGGGAGGCAACCCAGCCTTTCATTTAATTTCTTTTTCCTAGTTAGTTAGTTCAATGTTTGTGGGTAACATTGCTGTAAACCCTCACGAGACTACAACTTGTCCACTAGGGGCAACATAGGGGTTTAAAGGCTTGTTGCATATGTTAAATACAATCGAGAGTACTTGCGAAAGTAGTGTAGGTAGAATTTTATTTTTGTTATTTTTGTTTTTCTTGGTTAGTTTGCTTTTCTTGGTTTCTCTCTTGTGTTTACCCGCTCTTACGCTGATATCTTTGGAAAGCCTCTTGATTCTTTCGTCCAGGTGCTATCTTTCCATCACTCCTCTTTTACTTTCGTTGTCCCAGGTGCAGTGCATGCTTATTTCTTTTACAACGAGGACAATGTAGATTTTAGATTGGGGGTGAGAGATTAGGTTACCTAATCAGTATTTTCTTGGTCTTAAACAAAAATTGTGAAAATTTTTAAAATTTTCTGGAATTTCTTGTGAATTTAAAGTGATTTTGACGGCCCCCTTGGATTTAGAATTACAAGGTACATGATGTTCATAATTTATGACTCTTGGATTCAGTTGTCTATTAGATTTAACAGCCTCAAAATTCTCGTCTTGAGAGGTTGATACAAATATTGTTCTAAGGACAACCTTGCACCATAAAAACCAAGGGTTTATGGCAAGACAACCTTACTAGAACGAATTGAGTATCAATATCTCAAACTGAAGAGGAATAAAAGGAAATAACAAGAATTAAAATCTACACTATTACAATATTCCCCACAATGCTTGAAATGTAAATATTATAACATTCACATCCACACATACATCCCAAAAACTTTGAATGATAAATGATATAGAAAATAAACAAACATTCAAATCACTAAACACAAAGAATTATAGTGGTTCACCTGTGTGTTCACCAACTGTTAAACAACAGCCACACAGCTTGCTACTCCACTCCTAATATCCTCACACAGGGGATATTAGCGTTCACTATGAAAATAGGATTTTCTTAGGTTCACCTAAAACCCTCACAATTGTATCTTTCAAGTGGGCTTACACAATTCAAAAAACTCCACACTCTGAGTTTTCTGGCTCTCCTCAGATAACCAACACTTAGAGATTTTTCTGGCTTAATCTCAAAGAAACCAAATACATCGAAGATTTACAAAAATGTAAAATACCTGGATTTCTGCTTTTATTACAGCCCGGAAGAACCAAGTCGGAGTAGAAGAATATTGAAGTTTAATGTCCAATACTCACTTAAGAAATGGTTCTAGGTTCTAATTGATTTTAAATTAAATCAAGTTGGGCTAGCTCTATTTGATTTTGATTCCAAGAAGTGGAATATCACAATTCCTCTTTTAAATCAGATTGGAATGCAGAAACAAAATCAAATATAAAAAGCTAACAAAAGAGAATATTAAATATACACGATGTAACTTAAAAAGAACAAAAACTTATCTCTCAGAGTGATGCCTTGATTTTACTTGAATTGGATATCAAACTCTGAAATTCGTGCTCTATTTATAGATGTAGAAACCATGTCTACGACTAGTAGTGTGGCCACCACAACTGGTCGTAGGATGAACTGCATTTTGAAATTTTAAGCGCGATCGGATAAAACCGTTCCACGACTGGTCGTAGGCACTTCACGACCGGTCGTGAGTCCTCCACGACTGGTCGTGACTTGTCCACAACTGGTCGTGAGACACCAGAATTCATTCTTTGAAGATTTGAGTCGTAGGCCATAGGGCCGGTCGCGTGAACAAG
Source organism: Magnolia changhungtana (assembly GCA_030180095.1). Classification (NCBI taxonomy): domain Eukaryota; kingdom Viridiplantae; phylum Streptophyta; class Magnoliopsida; order Magnoliales; family Magnoliaceae; genus Magnolia; species Magnolia changhungtana. The sequence goes on along the minus strand of JASAUF010000361.1, from coordinate 9,379,319 downwards.
TCGGCACTGTTCACACGACCGGTCGAGCAGTCTCCAGGACTGGTCACAGCTTAACCAAAATATTTAAAAATTTTGCAACAACTTAGGACTGGTCTTGAAATTTCTTGGATTGGTCGAGCCAATTCTAGGACTAGTCGAACAGGGTCTAGAAATAGTCTTAAAACAGACCAAAAACTTATAAAAAGATTCAATTTGAATTATATATACAAAATGACCTACCCTAAGGTCAATCTAAGGTCTTCCATACCTGAAACATGAAGTATGAACATTGAACATTCTTTTCTTCAAATGATTAGTGATCTTTGAAGTTCATGAAGCTTGAGATCTCGACACATGATGAAGCTTAAACTTGAGATCTTTAAAACCTTGAACTTGTAGTTCTTGATATGTACTTCACCTTGAGTCTTGAACAAGATCTTATAGCTTTAAAACTCTGAAGCTTTAGAGAAGAGAACAATGTACTTGATCTTGCATTTCTTTGAAGAAAATCTTTGTACTTGACTTGAAGCATTGATATGCAGTGCCTTAAACATATATCTATCAACGTGCTACATAAGACACAGATTGAGGTTTTGGCACAACGAAATATGACAATCAAAGGAGCATGAAATCATAGCACTTACAATCTCCCCCTTTGTCAAATTTGTGACAAAACATACTAAACAATAATATATCTATATCATGCACCAGTTATAAAAGAAAAACTAGTTATAGCCCATGCACCAGCTATCATTAACAACTAGCTCACATCATCATCATGAAGTATGCAAAACACCTCCTTACTTACTTCCCCTGAGTAGCACACATATATCCATATCCATAAAAATAATGCTACTACACCCCACAATCCATATCCATAAGCAATCAAACCAAAACTAAATATTCTTTCCTTTTTTGTCACAATATGACAAAGGAAGCAAATAAGAAGTGGAAGAGGAAGACTAACAAGAGTGTAATAAAGGAGTTAACTAGGCATGATATAAAAGATATATAAGCAAATTCAAAGTTCACATATCATTTACTAGCAAATTCAAAAACTGAAAGAAAGCATAGTTGTATAAGAGTTATTACAAACCATGGAACAAAAACACCTAATCAGATACTGAAGAATGAGCAGGTATGGTAGGATCAAGTTGATGAAAGCCTTTGTTAAAGCGCTTAAGATACTTGCGCATATATTTAAATTGTACATCATGGGCAACATTCATGTTCTCTACCTTCTCCTCAAGCGCACGAAGACGAGCATCAAAATTGGATGGCTCATAGTCAGGATCATTTGCGGAGTCTGGTTCAATTTCATCAAAAATGTCATCCATATTGATATCATCAGGAGGAAGATCGCCACCTTTTTCTTCATTCCCTGCTTCAGCTCCACCACCACCAACATCTACTTGGCCAGGAGCCAATTCCAATTTCATTTTATTTATATTAGAATTGTTGAAAATAAGATGATGAATAGGAGCCTCTCCAACAGGCATAACAACTAGCATGTGAGTAGCTAACACAGTCATAAGATAGGCAAATGGAATATCACTGTGTCCTGGATGAAGACGAAATTGAATGATGGAATGACATATTAAAGAAGGCAGACATACTTGAGTACCAAAGTTGATGAAATGCAAAACTCGAACCATAAAAGAAGTCAGTTCTGTTTTGTTATTAGAACATGGATAAAGATTTGAAATAAATATTCGATGCAAAACCTTGTATCTGGGTAATAAGAACTTTGAGGCGACCGCATTCCCCTTATGAGTCCATTGCGCATCTACATTACACAAATCTCTAGTTAGCATACGTTTTTCTGATTCTGACGATTTTTCAACTAGATTATGAATCAGAATACCCTCGTCATTAACAAGTATGTCTATTAGAGCCGAAATTAGATGACGGTCTATTTAAATGGTCCTTCTCTAGTTGCGATTGAAAATGTTAAATTCTTAGTCGAAAATTCAGAAATACAGGCAAACATAGCCTACGCAATAGATTAGTATGTCGGCCCACCCCAATGTAGAATGTTAGCCCATCCTACAGCTTGGAGAAGAGAGAGGAGACCAAATGGAGAAATGTGTGCAAGATCAACAGGACGCTCAACAATAACATTGCACATTCTTAAATCCCACACATATGAAGGATAATCTTTGGGTGACCAAAGATGGCGCCTTGTTAAAGGAGTCAATTTAGATGAGGAAGCACCATGGGAAGTTTTCTTTTTTCCCTCTAGCGTCCATTTGCAACAAGAAAAACAAAGAAGCAAGAAGTTACAAAAGATGTGAAATGGGTTTTCTCAAAAAAGGATTTGGGTGAAGAAAACCCCAAAATCTTCAAGAAAACATGAAATCAATCACTCCAAGAAAGAACATGAAGAGATTAGAGCTTGAATCTACAAGGATAACTAAAATAATACACTAACCTTAATGAATCAAATAGTTGGGTACGACTAGTCGTGCTATGACATGTTGGAGAAGAAAGAGGAAATGAGGAAGAAAGGATTTTTTTTCCTCAATTTTAAAAGGTCAAGCGCGCTACATGACTGGTCATGGGACGTCCTTAACTAGTCGTGCCACGACTGGTCGATCATGTCCTCGACTGGTTGTGTATCAGCAAAAACATGCATTTTTCATAAAAATTTAAAATTTAAACCAATAAATTATCAAATATATATACACTATGATATAAACATGTATGAATAATTTATTAAACCTGCTTTTGTCGAGCGGTTTAGTGAAAATGTCAGCAAGTTGAGTCTCTATTGGAATGTATTCCAAATATATCAGCTTTTCTTCCACTAATTCACGAATTTAATGAAATCTAATGTCAATATGCATGGTACGTGAATGCTAGATTGGATTTTTTGAAATATTTATTGCACTGGAATTATCACAATATAAAACCATTGAATCCTATGCAATTCCATAATCGTTTAACATACGTTTCATCCAAACAAGCTGAGTACATGCATTTTCAGCTGCGATGTATTTAGCCTCTGCAGTAGAGAGTGATATAGAACTATACTTCTTGCTAAACCAAGAAACTAAATAATTTCTAATATAGAAACAGCCACCACTGGTTGACTTTCTATCATCGATATTACCAACCCAATCAGCATCTGAGTACCCAACCAACTAAACACTGGTCTCATGTGGATACCAAAGACCCAATTTTATTATACTTGCGACATATCACATAATCCGCTTAACAATGGTTAAATGTGACTCTTTAGGATCAGACTGATATCTAGCGCAAATACCAACACTCAAAGCAATATCAGTCTACTAGCATATGATATAATTTAGGATCCACTTTTTTAGTTGTAGAGTCCTTTGAGAGTCTTAAGGTTGTACTCATACGAGTATCTAATTTTTTTTTATTAAGTTCAAAGTATATTTGGTTTGAGAAATAAAAATACCATCAGGTTATTGTTTTACTTGCAACCCAAGGAAATAGTTCAATTCCACAACTATGCTCATTTCAAACTTAGATTTCATTAAATCTGCAAACTTAACATTCATGTTAGTACGAGCAGATCCATAAATAATATCGTCAACATAGATCTGCACTATTAAGGTATGATCGTTATATTTCTTAACAAAAAGAGTTTTATCAACACTTCCCATTTGAAAATTATGACTTAGTAAAAACTTAGTGAATTTCTCAAACCATGCCCTAGGAGCTTGTTTTAAACTGTAAAGAGCCTTTTTTAGGCGATAGACATGATCAGCATTCTTAGGGTCTTCAAAATCTGTTGGTTGTTCAACATAAACTTCTTCATGCAGATCGCCATTTAAGAAAGCACTCTTTACATCCATTTGATAGATTTTGAATTTTCTAAAGCAAGCAATGGTTATAAATAGTTTGATTGATTCAAGATGAGCTACTGGGGCAAAGGTTTTATAATCAATGCCTTCAATTTGAGTATACCCTTATACAACCAGCTTGGCCTTGTTTCGAATTATATTACCAAGTTCATCAGACTTATTTTTTAAAATCCACTTAGTTTCGATAATATGTTTATCTTTAGGTTTAGGAACTAGGTACCAAACATCATTTCTCACAAATTGATTAAGCTCTTCTTGCATAGAAACTATCCAGTTTTGGTCAGTAAGAATTTCTTTTACGTAGCCGATTCGTTCTGGGATGTAAAGCATACGTAATTACATATATCTTATAATTGTCTACGAATGCGTACACCAGTGAAAGGGTTTCCAAGAATTTGAGTGGTTGGATGATCTTTGACAGTCCTCTGTTTAGAGTTATTTTGATTTGATGAAGTATTGGTTTGTCAATTAGAAGAACTTCATCATTATCTAAATTTAAGGCAGGTGTATTCATGTGATCATCAATGACCACATTAATGGACCCTTGAATAACACCGGTCATCTTATTCAGTACTCGATATCCGCAACTATTTAATGAATATCTTAAAAAGATCTCTTAATCACTTTTAGTGTCAAACTTACCCAAATTTTCACGATCACGTAAAATATAACACTTGCTGCAAAAAACTCAAAAAGTATTTGACAGTAGGCTTCTTATCGATCCATATTTCATAAGTCATTTTATTATTATATTTACTTGTATAAACCCAGTTGATTATATAGCAGGTAGTATTTACAGCTTCAACCTAAAGATTTTTAGATAGCTATATACTATTCAACATTACATTAGTCATTTCTTAATGCACTATATTTTTTCTTTTAACAATTCCATTTTGTTATAGTGTTTTGGGAGTAAAGAATTCATGCGATATTCTCTGATCACTATAGAATTTCTCAAAACTGCTATTCTCAAATTCAGATCCATGATCACTACGAATCTTACTGACTTGAGAACCTTTTTCCATTTGAATCCGTTTGGTTTCTGATTTATCCCTAAGAAGGCTACCCATGTGAATCTAGTAAAATCATCCACGATTACTAAAATGTATTTTTTGCCACCTCGACTCTTCATCTAGGTAGGTCCTATAAGATCCATATGGATAAGCTCGAGTGGTCTTGATGTGGCATTGGAGTTCACCTTTTTGTGAGAGTTCCTTGTTTGCTTGCCAATCTGGCATTCACCACATATTTTTTCTACTTTCTATAATTTAGGTAGACCTCTTATTAGTTCTCTTTTGCTCAATCTATACAAATTATGCTAGTGTACATCTCCAAGACGTTTATGCCATAAATCAGTCTCATTTGTATGGACCATGTAACATGATTGACTAGATGAGCTGAATTCACTAATAATATAGTAGTTTTTAGAAGTTCTGCGACTAGTTAATATTACTAAACCCTTATTATTTAGAATTTCACAACCTTGGTTAGAAAATTTTACACTATTATTGTTATCACATATTTGAGATATGCTTGACAGATTATGTTTTAACCCTTTAACGTATAAAATATTTTTAAACAAAGGGAGGTTATAGAGTTGAACCGTACCTTGGCCAATAATTCTGCAGTTGCTGCCATCATCGAATGTGACTAAACCATCAGCCATGTCTTTAAGATCGGTGAATAGACCTTTATCACCAGTCATATGCCTTAAGCATCCACTGTCTAAGTACCACTTTGAATGACTTGTAACTTTGAAAGCTGTGTGGACAACCAAGCAAGTAACCTTAAGAACCCATTTTATAACTGTTTTGGATTTAAGAGTATAGTTGGTCTTCTTATGTTTGTAGTTGTTGTAAGAATGACCCACTAAGTTAGATTTTAAGAGATCCTTAAGTAAATCAACTATTTTCTTAGCTAAAGGGTTTCAGTTCTGATTTTTATAGTTGATATAGTTACGTTTAGGTTGAAAAGGTTGAAACGTTTTGGTATTTTTAGAAAACTTTTGATTAGCACTTTTCCTTTTTGAGTTTGAGGTTTCTTCTTTCACAAACTTGGGAGGAGTATTCTCCTGTTTAAGAGGAATATTTCTATCGTAGCCCAAGCCAGATCGGTCACCACATTTTCTTGATCTAAATAAAAGTTTTTCTAACTTTGGATCTCCTTGGGCATACCTCCATGTATCCTTTAAACTCAAAAGTGAAGAGACTTCAAGTTTAATTTTTTCATTTTTAGATTTAAGATTTTCAATAAGGGAGGTTTTGAATTATAAATCGCATTTAGTCTTTTCGAAACAATATGAAATATGGGATTTTTCTAAAACAAGAGACTCAAAATTTTTCTTTTTAAAGTTTGACTTTGACAATAATTTTACAACTTTCCTTGTATAGGGCATTGTAAGCATCTTGAAGATCATCATCATTTTCACAATCACTATTCAAATTTTCTTCGCTAGTTGAATCATCATTATCTGAAAAAGTGAACTTGGCTAAGGTCATAAGGGCTTTAACTTCCTTGCCGGACTCGATTTTAGAATCTTCTGATTCAGAAGAGGCTTTAGAATCAGAGGATTCATCCCAAGTAGCCAACATACCGTTCTTTTCGGGTTTGTCCTTTTTAGGACATTTGTTTGCTAAATGCCCTATTCATGGTAGTTGTAACATGACTGTCTTTCAATGATTTTTGAGTTTTAGGTTTAGATTTCTTCTAATCATTCGATTTTTGAAAATCAACCCTCTTTTTACTTTTGAAAATTTTATAAAACTTTTTCGCTGAAAGGGCCATATCATCTTCAGAGTTTTCTAAATCATAATTATTATTATTTTCTTTAAAACTATTTTTAAAATATTTAAGAGCAATAGATTTACCTTTTGGAGCTTTAAAAGTTAACTTATAAGTCTCTAAAGAGCCAACTAATTCCTCTACCCTCATATTGTCCATATCACGAAGTTCCTGGATCGCAGTTACCTTAGAATTGAACCGTTCAGGAAGTGAGCGTAGTATTTTTGTACATACTTTACTTTCAAGTATTTTATCACCAAGACCCTACATAGAGTTCATAATGTCATTTAATATAGTGTAGAAGTCCATAAACATTTCATTTTCTTCCATATGAATTTTCTTAAATTTAGTTGTGAGGATTTGAACTTTAGATTTCTTGACAATTGATGTTCCCTCGTGTGTCATTTCTAATATATCCCAGGCTTGCTTTATAGAATCACATGATATAATTCTTTTGAATTCATCCGGTGATAGTGCGCAAGGGATTGCATTTAGTACTTTTGCATTTGCACTACTCTCACTTTTCTGAAGATTGGTCCATGAAGAATAAGGTGTTATTCTCATTGATTTTGATCCATCAATACCAGTTACTTCAGTGGTAGGAGGGGTCCATTCAGTCATTGTGGCTAGCCACACACTCCCATCCATGGATTTTAGGAAAATCCTCATTCTAGCTTTCTAATAGGCATAATTGGTGCCACTACAAGAAATACCACTTTTAGCGACGAAAATTTTTGTCAATAAAAGTCAAATTTTTGCAGCTAAAACCTTTTAGCGACGAAAATTTCCGTCGCTAAAAGACCGGTGTAGAAGGGTTTTGTCGGTAAAAAATTCAAATCGTCGCTAAATGTAAGCTTTTTAGCGACGAAAATTTTCGTCGCTAAAAACAATCTCAAAGACTTTTAGCAGTGAAAATTTTCGCTGCCAATACAATTTCCAAGACTTTTAGCAGCGAAAATTTTTACTACCAAAAAAAAAAATTTCAAGACTTTTAGCAGAGAAAACTTTTGTCGATAAAAAAAATTTCCAAAACTTTTAGCAGCGAAAATTTTCACTGCCAAAAAAATTTCCATGACTTTTAGCAGTGAAAAGCTTCGTCGCTAAAAAATATTTCCAAGACTTTTAGCAGTCAAAATTTTCACTGCAAAAAAAATCCAAACTTTTAGCAGCGAAGATTTTCACTGCCAAACAAAATTTCCATGACTTTTAGAAGCGAAGTTTCGTCGCTAAACAATATTTCCAAGACTTTTAGCGGCGAAAATTTTCGCTGCAAAAGAAACTTCCAAGACTTTTTAGCAGCAAGAAAATTTTCGCTGCAAAAAAAAAAACTTCCAAGACTTTTTAGTAGCGAAAATTTTCGCTGCTAAAAATAAATTACAAAACTTTTAAACTTTTAGCTACAAAAATTTTCATCGCTAAAAGTCTCTTTTTTTTATATATACAGCTCAAAATTCCGCACAAAATTCCTGATATACACCTGTTAACAATATATTTCATCATATTCATCCTGATATACACCTATTATACAATATGTTTCATCATATTCACATTCACATCCATCTAAACCCAAACATAAACTACATTCATCCAAACACAAACAATCTTATCCACATCACATTCATTCACGCATAAATACATATAAGTTTAACATCATAAACAAAAATACCCTAAACCTAAACCTAAAACCTATAACTTAAACGTAAAGCCTAAAACCTTAACCTATTACATATAACCTATAAGTTTAGGTTTAGGAAATCGGGTTCGGATTCGGGATCGGGTTTAGGTGTGGTTTGGGAGTTGAGATTAGGATTAGGTGTAAGTTTAGGGATTTGAGAATACGTTAAGGTTTAGGTTTAGGAAATTAGGCTCGGGTTATAGGTTTAGGTTTAGGTTAGGTTATAGGTTAAGGTTTAGGAAATTGAGTTTAAGTTATAAGTTAAGGTTATAGGTTAAGTTTTAAGTTTAGGTTAAGGTTATAGGCTTTGAGATTTGAGAATAGGTTTAGGTTAAAGTTATAAGTTTAGGTTTAGGAAATTGTGTTCGGGTTCGGGAGCGGGTTTAGGTTTGGGTTTTCAAGTTAAGGCTTAGGTTTAGGTTAGGGAGTTGAGATTAGGATTAGGTGTAGGTTTAGGTTTAAGGATTTAAGAATACTTAAGGTTAAGGTTTAGGTTATAGGTTAAGTTCTAGGTTTAGGTTAAGGTTATAGGTTTAGGTTTAGTTTATAGGTTTTGAGATTTGAGAATAGGTTTAGGTTTAGGTTATAAGTTTAGGTTTAGGAAATCGGGTTTAGGTTTGGGTTTTCAAGTTTAAGTTTAGGTTTAGGTAAGGGAGTTGAGATTAGGATTAGGTGTATGTTTAGGTTTAGGGATTTGAGAAGTTTAGGATTTGAGAATACGTTAAGGTTTAGGTTTAGGAAATCGGGTTCGGGTTATAGGTTTAGGTTTAGGTTAGGTTATAGGTTAAGGTTTAGGAAATTGAGTTTAGGTTAGGGAGTTGAGTTTAGGTTATAGCTTTATGTTAAGGTTTAGGAAATTGAGTTTAGGTTATAAGTTAAGGTTATAGGTTAAGGTTTAGATTATAGGTTAAGTTTTAAGTTTAGGTTAAGGTTATATAGGTTTAGGTTTAGGTTATAGGTTTTGAGATTTGAGAATAGGTTTAGGTTTAGGAAATCGGGTTCGGGTTCGGGATCGGGTTTAGGTTTGGGTTTTCAAGTTAAGGTTTAGGGATTTGAGAACACGTTAAGGTTTAGGTTTAGGTAAAGGTTATAGGTTAAGGTTTAGGTTATAGATTAAGTTTTAGGTTTAGGTTAACGTTATAGGTTTAGGTTTAGGTTATAGGTTTTGGGATTTGATAATAGGTTTAGGTTAAGGTTATAAGTTTAGGTTTAGGAAATCGGGTTCGGGTTCGGGTTCGAATCGGGTTTGGGTTTGGGTTTTCGTTCAGTTTAGGTTTAGGTTTAGGTTAGGGAGTTGAGATTAGGTTTAGGTGTAGATTTAGGTTTAGGATTTGAGAATACGTTAAGGTTTAGGTTTAGAAATCGGGTTCTGGTTGTAGGTTAAGGTTTAGGTTAGGTTATAGGTTAAGGTTTAGGAAATTGAGTTTAGGTTATAGGTTTAGGTTTAGGTTAAGGTTTAGGTTTAGGTTTAGGTTTAGGTTATAGGTTTTAGGATTTCAGAATAAGTTTAGGTTAAGGTTTATAACGCCCTGAAAATCCGGGATCGAGCATAAACTCCACTCCCGAGTTCCAACGCATCACTTATTCAACAAAATGAATGATGATTGAATGTTGTCTGTATTAGAGTAGTGAACATGAGTGAGATTAAGCCAAAACAGCATATCATACTCCAGAGATAGTTAAATTGTAAGCGGAAGACTGTGATAGATATATATAATGTAAAAACATTGGTGAGTCTCCAGAGTGTGATAATGTTACCAGGTTAAATAATTACAAGTACAGTTCTAAAATATACCAAATGTGAGGAAGTGTAATGTCTCCTATCCCAAGTACCATAGCCCCGTCAATACAATACCAGGTCTTCATAGACCTGTCAGAGAGTTACATGTAGGAGAACTCCTCCTCAACATCATAGCAGTAGTCCGACTCTGCTTCATAAGCATCGTCATCACCTGAAACTCAACAAATATGGTTGGTGTGTACAACATTGTCCCGTAACGTGAGAGTGAGTGATCAACTCAGTGGAACAGTAAAGCATAGGTTAACATGTTATCAATTCAGTCAAGCAATAATGATAAAGCAGTAAAAATCAAACACTCCTAACTACTCTTATTAATGCAAGTATGAATGCAGTCATAATGTATGCCCTCACCACACACACCCTTGTACGACACCATCTTACGTTCGCGGCATGCTTTCATCCCTCAGTGCTCCACATCTTCCAGGCACATGCAATGCATGATGAGCATGATTACCAAGTTATTATTAGTCCATTTCAAACAGCAGAATTGGGAAACTAAGGTACCTCCCTTGTATCATTCCCAAACATGACCCTTTTTAGGGTCGTCAGTCCTAGTTAATATTTTACGATGGTGTATTTTCTAAGTCGTTGCAAAGGCTACCAGGGCTATTACGCACAAAGGTTACACCACTCCCCCATCACCCTTTTAACGATTCATCACTATACAGATACAGGCCTAGTTTCATACTCTATACACTGCGGTAAAACTCATCGCCTCATCGTAAATTCAAAGTATGCTCGAGGTCACTACAAAGGGCTCATCACCAATCAGTGTAGGCCGACAGCTCGAATGTAGTGTCTCATACCACCATAATCGGCTCACGAGTCTGGTTGCTCACTGGTCACTACGGGGAGGCACGTGGCCCCAGGGTAGGCCGACAGCTTAACCACGGTGTCCCATACCACCATGCCCAGCTCATGAGTCTTAGTGGATCGAGGTACCATGGTTAACGGGATTTCACTGGTAAGTTTGGTACCCTAGGTTCAAGTAGTAGCGACCAAACATGGTTAACATACATTAGACATATCGGGTTACTTGACGAGCCAGACTAGCTCGAGTGCACAATCAACTGAACGACATGAAGTGCATAAGCACTTCGTGTGGCCTAACCACTATCGCCAACTGAAGTACGACTTGGGTTCGTCAAACACATCTTACGTGGCGACACGAATCTCAGCCACGATCTCAAATTTGGTACCGATTGTCTGGACTATAAATATAGTCCCAAACTCAATCAATCCTTATTCGTAGCATATAGAGTAAAGCATGATAAATAAAGTAATTCAAGCAAGTTAACAAGTATGTCATAAAGCATGTTATAAAGCATGTTGTACGGCACCATATAAACAAGAACTACAAGCACATATATTTCATAAGTAAGAGGTTAAGGTAAACAATCACATGGAGGAAATCACACATGTCTCTGAGGTAGTTGAGAATCCCCTCTCAACTCCTACCTAAAGCACCATCCTCCAAACACTTGCTCTCACAAGCATTTTCACAAACACTTAGAATACACTATTACAACATACATAGTGTATATTAGTAAAACATGTACTAGGGCGAATCCTTTCGCCAAGCAAGTATTTTATGCATATATAATATGTTCATATAGCAAATAGTCATGGCAAACACATTTGCAAAATATATACGTATACGGTATTTTCTACGAATACCTAGAATATGTAAAATTCCATATTCTTCATCTTTAATCAAAACAGAAAAATGCAAACTGACAAAGACTTTGTACATGTGCAATTGCATGCAGATCATGAATCTATCATTATCTGACATTGAAAGTGTTAAAAACCATAGCCTATACACCTAAAGTCCGCACCTTTTATCGTAGAATCGAAACAGAGTCGATAGAATTGCTAAGTTTCTGTATACGGCAGTTTGGTAACCTATAGAATGAAATAGGTTAGCTATTTCATAACCCACAACCTATACAACCCCAAAAGAGATTAGGGTTAGGGTTTCTTCCGTAGAAACGGAGCTGGAATCGCCAGGAAAGCGATTAGAATGGAGTGGTGGAGCTCGTGGAGTGGCAGGGAAGCATGACAGGGAGATTCTCCCACATCTCCCATACTCTCTCTCTTTTCTCTCTTCTCTCTCTAGGGTTTCTCTCAAATTCGTATGGCTGCAATGAGAGAGGGTTTAAGGTCCTTATATAGCCTAAAAACTCACCGAAATAGACTTCAGGTCAAAGTATACTTAGGTTATAACCAAAGCGGACCTGTTTCAGCTCAACGGAGGACTTCTGGCGGGCCTCCTTGATCCAAAGGTCGGACTTAAGCTCACAAACTATGGATCTAGGTTCCATTAAGTTTTCGTTCTAGTAGAGTTCTCAGATCACACGTGGCGGACCAGTTTCAGTTCAACGGTCAGCGGATCTCGATCACAGATTCCGAGTACATGGATATGTGTATAAAATTTCTCCTAATCTGAGGGTGTAATTTGGTCTGATTCTGATAGTCTGATTGCTTAAAACTGATTCGCAAGCGAGAGGTGCCAGATTATATTTGAGATATTTTATTTTGAATTAATTTCATATTTCTCACACCCCCCACTCCGAACTCAAGCGAATAGCACTGGGACAATCTGGATTTGATTTTCGAGATGGTTGACGAGCCCAGCGAGGCGGTCCTAATTCCTTAACTTTGTATTATTCGAATTTCTGACATGCGGTCCAAATCTGATACGGAGTTTCAAGATGCTCCCGAGAGCAGCCGGGTGATGAGATTGATTCGAGATTTTAGGGTAACCTAGCGTCAATGATTCTACAGTTTTGAGTCTTACAGATCGTATTTAAAGTGGATCAAGCGGATTTCGTAGCTAATCTAGTTTAACACTTAGTTACTTTGTCTCATTTCTAAAGGATTTAGTCCTATAAGATTTCTATTTGAGGTGGTACTTAGTCCTTTGTAGTTTGTATATAAAGTGATCCAAGTTATACTACTTAGCTAGTTTAAGATAGTGTCTATGGTGAAAGTACTTAGAAAAATTGAAAGATCAAGGTGGTGAAGGGTGGGATTTGTGAAGGAAATGGGTTCACGAGCAATTTTAGACTGTGGGATTGAGTTCTGACAAGTTAATAAGGCGTTAGGAGTGACACATTGCCTAAGGACGTCTAATCCCAGGTTGGCAAAAATCTGGGCTGTTACAAGGTTATAAGTTTAGGTTTAGGAAATTGGGTTCGGGTCCGGGATTGAGTTTAGGTTTGAGTTTTCAAGTTTAGATTTAGGTTTAGGTTAGGGAGTTGAGATTAGGATTAGGAGTAAGTTTAGGTTTAGGGATTTGAGAATACGTTAAGGTTTAGGTTTAGGAAATCGGGTTTGGGTTATAGGTTTAGGTTTAGGTTAGGTTATAGGTTAAAGTTTAGAAAATTGAGTTTAGGTTATAGGTTTAGGTTATAAATTAAGGTTATAGGTTAAGGTTTAGGTTATAGGTTAAGTTTTAGATTTAGGTTAAGGTTTTAGGTTTAAGTTGAGGTTATATGTTTTGAGATTTGAGAATAGGTTTAGGTTAAGGTTATAAGTTTAGGTTTAGGAAATCGGGTTCGGGTTAGTGATCGGGTTTAGGTTTGGGTTTTCAAGTTTAGGTTTAGGTTTAGGTTAGGGAGTTGAGATTAGGATTAGGTGTAGATTTAGGTTTAGGGATTTGAGAATACATTTAGGTTTAGGTTTAGGAAATCGGGTTTGGGTTATAGGTTTAGGTTTAGGTTAGGTTATATGTTAAGGTTTAGGAAATAGTGTTTAGGTTATAAGTTAAGGTTATAGGTTAAGGTTTAGGTTATAAGTTAAGTTTTAGGTTTAGGTTTAGGTTAAGGTTATATAGGTTTAGGTTTAGGTTAAGGTTATAAGTTTAGGTTTAGGAAATTGGGTTCGTGTTCTGGATCGGGTTTAGGTTTGGGTTTTCAAGTTTAGGTTTAGGTTTTAGCTTAGGGAGTTGAGATTAGGTTTAGGTGTAGGTTCAGGTTTAGGGATTTAAGAATACGTTAAGGTTTAAGTTTAGGAAATCGAGTTCGGGTTATAAGTTAAGGTTTAGGTTATCAGTTAAGTTTTAGGTTTAGGTTAAGGTTATTGGTTTTGGTTGAGGTTATAGGTTTTGAGATTTGAGAATAGGTTTAGGTTAAGTTTATAAGTTTAGGTTTAGGAAATCGGATTCGGGTTCGGGATCGGATTTAGGTTTGGGTTTTCAAGTTTAGGTTTAGGTTTAGGTTAGGGAGTTGAGATTAGGATTAGGTGTAGGTTTAGGTTTAGGGATTTGAGAATACATTTAGGTTTAGGTTTAGGAAATCGGGTTCGGGTTATAGGTTTAGGTTTAGGTTAGGTTATAGGTTAAGGTTTAGGAAATTGAGTTTAGGTTATAGGTTTAGGTTATAAGTTAAGGTTATAGGTTAAGGTTTAGGTTATAGGTTAAGTTTTAGGTTTAGGTTTAGGTTTAGGTTATAAGTTTAGGTTTAAGAAATTGGGTTCGGGTTCGGGATCGGGTTTAGGTTTGGTTTTCAAGTTTAGGTTTAGATTTTAGGTTAGGGAGTTGAGATTAGGTTTAGGTGTAGGTTTAGGTTTAGGGATTTGAGAATACGTTAAGGTTTAGGTTTAGGAAATCGGGTTCGGTTATAGGTTAAGGTTTAGGTTATCGGTTAAGTTTTAGGTTTAGGTTAAGGTTATAGGTTTCGCTTGAGGTTATAGGTTTTGGGATTTGAGAATAGGTTTAGGTTAAGGTTATAAGTTTAGGTTTAGGAAATCGGGTTCGGGTTCGGGATAGGATTTAGGTTTGGGTTTTCAAGTTTAGGTTTAGGTTAGGTTGTAGGTTAAGGTTTAGGAAATTGAGTTTAAGTTATAAGTTATGGTTATAGGTTATGGTTTAGGTTATAGATTAAGTTTTAGGTTTAGATTAAGTTATATAGGTTTAGGTTAAGGTTATATAGGTTTAGGTTATAGGTTTTGAGATTTGAGAATAGGTTTAGGTTAAAGTTATAAGTTCAGGTTTAGGAAATCGAGTTCGGGTTCGGGATCGGGTTTAGGTTTGGGTTTTCAAGTTAAGGTTTAGGTTTAGGTTAGGGAGTTGAGATTAGGATTAGGTGTAGGTCTAGGTTTAGGGATTTGAGAACACGTTAAGGTTAAGGTTTTGGTTATAGGTTAAGTTTAGGTTTAGGTTAAGGTTATAGGTTTAGGTTTAGTTTATAGGTTTAGAGATTTAGAATAGGTTTTGAGATTAAGGTTATAATTTAGGTTTAGGTTATAAGTTTAGGTTTAGGAAATCGGGTTTAGGTTTAGTGTTTTCAAGTTTAGGTTTAGGTTTAGGTAAGGGAGTTGAGATTAGGATTAGGTATATGTTTAGGTTTAGGGATTTGACAATACGTTAAGGTTTAGGTTTAGGAAATCGGGTTCGGGTTATAGGTTTAGGTTTAGGTTATGTTATAGGTTAAGATTTAGGGAAATTGAGTTTAGGTTATAGGTTTAGGTTAGGGAGTTGAGTTTCGATTATAACTTTAGGTTAAGGTTTAGGAAATTGAGTTTAGGTTATAAGTTAAGGTTAGGTTAAGGTTTAGGTTATAGGTTAAGGTTATATAGGTTTAGGTTTAGGTTATAGGTTTTGAGATTTGAGAATAGGTTTAAGTTTAGGAAATCGAGTTCGGGCTCGGGATTGGGTTTAGGTTTGGGTTTTCAAGTTAAGGTTTAGGTTTAGGTTAGGGAGTTAAGACTAGGATTAGGTGTAGGTTTAGGTTTAGGGATTTGAGAATACGTTAAGGTTTAGGTTTAGGTTAATGTTATAGGTTAAGGTTTAGGTTACAAGTTAAGTTTTAGGTTTAGGTTAAGGTTATAGGTTTAGGTTTAGGTTATAGGTTTTGGGATTTGATAATAGGTTTAGGTTAAGGCTATAAGTTTAGGTTTAAGAAATCGGGTTTGGGTTCGGAATCGGGTTTGGGTTTGGGTTTTCAAGTTTAGGTTTAGGTTTAGGTTAGGGAGTTGAGATTAAGTTTAGGTGTAGATTTAGGTTTAGGGATTTGAGAATACATTAAGGTTTAGGTTTAGGAAATCGGGTTCGGGTTATAGGTTAAGGGTTAGGTTAGGTTATAGGTTAAGGTTTAGGAAATTGAGTTTAGGTTATAGGTTTAGGTTTAGGTTTAGGTTTAGGTTAAGGTTTAGGTTTAGGTTTAGGTTTAGGTTATAGGTTTTGGGATTTGAGAATAGGTTTAGGTTAAGGTTATAAGTTTAGATTTAGGAAATTGGGTTCGGGTTCGAGATCGGGTTTAGGTTTGGGTTTTCAAGTTTATGTTTAGGTTTAGGTTAGGGAGTTGAGATTAGGATTAGGTGTAAGTTTAGGTTTAGGGATTTGAGAATATGTTAAGGTTTAGGTTTAGGAAATCGGGTTCGGGTTATAGGTTTAGGTTTAGGTTAGGTTATTGGTTAAAGTTAAGGAAATTGAGTTTAGGTTATAGGTTTAGGTTATAAATTAAGGTTATAGGTTAAGGTTTAAGTTTTAGGTTTAGGTTAAGGTTATAGGTTTAGGTTGAGGTTATATGTTTTGAGATTTGAGAATAGGTTTAGGTTAAGGTTATAAGTTTAGGTTTAGGAAATCGGGTTCGTATTCGCGATCGGGTTTAGGTTTGGGTTTTCAAGTTTAGGTTTAGGTTTAGGTTAGGGAGTTGAGATTAGGATTAGGTGTAGGTTTAGGTTTAGGGATTTGAGAATACATTTAGGTTTAGGTTTAGGTTTAGGAAATTGGGTTCGGGTTATAGGTTTATGTTTAGGTTAGGTTATAGGTTAAGGTTTAGGAAATTGAGTTTAGTTTATAGGTTTAGGTTATAAGTTAAGGTTATAGGTTAAGGTTTAGGTTATATGTTAAGTTTTAGGTTTAGGTTTAGGTTTAGGTTATATAGGTTTACGTTTAGGTTAAGGTTATAAGTTTAGGTTTAGAAATTGGGTTCGGGTTTGGGATCGGGTTTAGGTTTGGGTTTTCAAGTTTAGGTTTAGGTTTTAGCTTAGGGAGTTAAGATTAGGTTTAGGTGTAGGTTCAGGTTTAGGGATTTGAGAATACGTTAAGGTTTATGTTTTGGAAATCGGGTTCGGGTTATAGGTTAAGGTTTAGGTTATCGGTTAAGTTTTAGGTTTAGGTTAAGGTTATAGGTTTCGGTTGAGGTTATAGGTTTTGGGATTTGAGAATAGGTTTAGGTTAAGGTTATAAGTTTAGGTTTAGGAAATCGGGTTCGGGTTCGGGATCGGGTTTAGGTTTGGGTTTTCAAATTTAGGTTTAGGTTTAGGTTAAGGAGTTGATATTAGGATTGGGTGTAGGTTTAGGTTTAGGGATTTCAGAATACATTTAGGTTTAGGTTTAGTTAATTGGGTTCGGGTTATAGGTTTAGGTTTAGGTTCAGTTATAGGTTATGGTTTAGGAAATTGAGTTTAGGCTATAGGTTTAGGTTATAAGTTAAGTTTATAGGTTAAGGTTTAGGTTGTAGGTTAAGTTTTAGGTTTAGGTTTAGGTTAAGGTTATATAGGTTTAGGTTTAGGTTAAGGTTATAAGTTTAGGTTTAGAAAATTTGGTTCGGGTTCGGGATCGGGTTTAGGTTTGAGTTTTCAAGTTTAGGTTTAGGTTTTAGGTTAGGGAGTTGAGATTAGGTTTAGGTGTAGGTTTAGATTAAGGATTTGAGAATACGTTAAGGTTTAGGTTTAGGAAATCGGGTTCGGGTTATAGGTTAAGATTTTGGTTATCGGTTAAGTTTTAGGTTCAGGTTAAGGTTATAGGTTTCGGTTGAGGTTATAGGTTTTGGGATTTGAAAATAGGTTTAGGTTAAGGTTATAAGTTTAGGTTTAGGAAATCGAGTTCGGGTTCGAGATAGGGTTTAAGTTTGAGTTTTCAAGTTTAGGTTTAGGTTTAGGTTAGGGAGTTGAGATTGGGATTAGGTGTAGGTTTAGGTTTTAGGATTTGAGAGTACCTTTTAGGTGTTAGGTTTTGGTTTGGTTATGGTATAAGGTTTAGGAAATTGAGTTTAGGTTATAGGTTTAGGTTATAGGTTAAGGTTTAGGTTATAGGTTAAATTTTAGGTTTAGGTTA
The DNA here is from genome assembly GCA_030180095.1 of Magnolia changhungtana. Classification (NCBI taxonomy): domain Eukaryota; kingdom Viridiplantae; phylum Streptophyta; class Magnoliopsida; order Magnoliales; family Magnoliaceae; genus Magnolia; species Magnolia changhungtana. Next base: position 9,361,182 of record JASAUF010000361.1, on the reverse strand, counting down.
AGGTCATAGGTTTAGGTTTAGGTTATAGATTAAGGTTTAGGGAATTGAGTTTAGGTTATAGGTTCGTGTTTTAGGTTATAGGTTTAGGTTTAGGTTATAGGTTTTAGGTTTTGAGAATAGGTTTAGGAGTATTGGTTTAGGTTAGGGTGTAGGTTAAGGTTTAGGGAATTGAGTTTAGGTTATAGGTTATAGGTTTTTGGTTAAGGTTTAGGTTATATTTATAGGTTTTGGGATTTGAGAATAGGTTTAGGTTATAAGTATAAGTTTAGCTTAGGTTATGGTTAAGGTTTAGGGAATTGAGTTTAGGTTATAGGTTCAGGTTATAGGTTGTAGGTTTAGGTTAAGGTTTAGGTTATAGGTTTTGGGACTTGAGAATAGGTTTAGGTTATAACTATAAGTTTAGGTTAGGTTGTCAGTTAGATTTTAAGGAATTGAGTTTAGGTTATAGGTTTAGGTTAAGGTTTAAGTTGTAGTTATAGGTTTTGGGATTTGAGAATAGGTTTAGGTTATAGGTTAAGGGTGTGGTCCCTGCAAATACAGATATAAACACGGCCTGTCTAAATGGCTAGGCCCCTCCAATGTTGTCCATAGGAGATGGACAGCTTCATCATGGTCATAACAGTTGTTCCCACCTTCCATGGACCCCCGCTCATCCGGATAGCTCCGACGCACATCTGGGTCTGCTCTATTAATTTCGAGTAAATACATATATAAACACAGCCTGTCCAAATCGCTAGGCCACTCCAATGTTGTCCATAGGAAATGGACAGCTTCATCATGGTCATAACAGCGGTTCCCACCTTCCACGGACCCCCGCTCAACATCCGGATAGCTCCGACGAACATCCAAACACATAAATGGGTACAGTTTCAAAGAACATTACTAGAAATATTTTAAATGCATACCTCCTTTAGAAAGTCCTTCAGTTGATCCTCATGAAAGTCTTGATCTTTAAGAACCTTAATGGCAACATCCTGCATTCCATGATTGAATAAATAAGAAGATGCATAACCTTTACTTTCAAGTCAAACAAAAATGGGACAGAGAACCATGTAAGAAACATGAAGAAAAATGTGGATTTCTTTAAATATGATAGAGAGATTGGTCCAAAAACTGAACCACAAATTACTCTCATCTGGTTAGTTATCAGAATAACAATTTCGGAGAAGTTTCCTACATTAAACAATTGCCTATGTAATTCAATTATCTTCAGTAAAATATGATTACTGTCTTAAAAGAAATGCATGCCACGCATGCGAAACGTCATTTTCAAACCAAACTACACTCGCTATTTTCAAATCTCACACGGTCGCTTCATTCCCCCACTATCTCCCTCGATTTCCCCACTCTCACCTCTCCGTCTCTCTCTCTTGAAACAAAAAAGAAGAAAAAAAATCGCTTTTATGTTTTTTCAATCCATCTTTCATTTTCTTCTTAACAAGAAAATCCATATTTACTAATATTCCCATTTTTCTATTTTTTAAAAGAATGAGTTCGGACTCTGAAAGCGTCGGCTCCAACACTCGTACTTTCAGCCCAAACCCTAACCAAGGACTCCAAAATTATCAAGTACTCATAAACATTCATTGTAAGCATTTTCTGTCCATGACGACCATACTGTTAAGATCAATCCTCTTATTTGTGCTCCACTAGGTGTGGATTTTGATAAGGATTGCATTCATATGCTACTTCATAAATCATATTCTGAGATAAAAGGTGTCAATTATATAAAAAATTATAATTCAAAAACAGACAATAAAGAGAACAAATTCTTATTATAAAGGTGATATTTAGAGTTAAGCTTACCGTCATTGTCATGTTGAAACCGTTCCTTGAATACGGTGACGTCCCTTATTGATCTAAAACAATCAAAGAAGAATTTTGTTTCTGGAATAAATGTGCCTTCTTCTCCAATTACCTCTTTAACCTCAGAGTTATCATTTAAGGTCATCTCATAATCATTTTTGAATAGTTTTGAATTGTTGGTTTGCAACTCTAAGGGTTCCTCTAGAAATGAAGTAAACCTTTCCCAATTCAAACTTGGGGTAGAACTTGGTTGTAGCTCCATTAAACATAGTCGCTTGTATTTGGGTACCCTACATCAGAGATTTGAATTTTTTTTTTCAAATGTCATTTTACAATAGCCATTGTATGCTTTTGTGCTACTGAAGTAACATTTGATGGAAAAACAAGAAGGCTTCATCTATTAAAAGCATAGAGTGTGTGAGCTGGATTTGCTTACATCTTCATCTGTTAACTCTACATTGAAGACTTGGCCTTCACCTCTCGCATTCTTATACGTGTGCAAATTGTCTTTGCTTGTGACCCGAACCTTTATAGTCCAGTTGCCTTGATATGGATTCAAGGAAACAAGAGGGTGAACTCTTCTTGTCATGGCCATACTTGCAGCAGGAGCAGAACTAAACATGAATAGACAAGAATTAGATCATAATCTATTAGATTTAGTCTCAAAGGCTAACAAGTACAAACAACCAAACACATGAGAGAATTTTAAAAATAAAAATATTGTAGGGCAAGTAGGACCCTGGTGCAATGATCCATGCAATTTATCCGATGGGCCCATTGTGATGCCAAATGCCCCAAAAAACCTTCTATTAAACATGTGGGGACACATCTCCATGATCCAAACCGCTTATACAATGGCCTCACTGTAGATAGGTTACACATAAGAAAACTCCCAAGGTGATTAATTCAACCCTTTGATCATTGAACATTTTGCTTTGAATACCAACCCATGGCCACACATGTAGGGAATCCTGCCCCTCCACAATGTATGTTCACTTATGAGCAGTGTCCTATCATTCTTCTAAAAAATAGTATAGAGGTTCTTGGTATGGCACATCAATCCTTCTAATCTCTCTACAACTACATTTAAGCCAATTAATATTGTAAAAACTAAAAGTAGATCACCCACTAAAAGAGATCTAACATGCCCATAAATATCAACATTCTTTCAAGAAAAATTCTACATTGGACTGTCTATTAGTACAACACCAAGAATCAAACTCAAAAAAGGAACTGAAAGCATGGAGACTCACAATCGAGTAGCAGATTTAGTAATTTTTTCATGCTTTGGCTTCAAAACAATTCCTGTTTCTTCTCTTTTTATTTCAGTTTTGATCTCCATTTCGAGTGCAGGAGAAACCACTTCACATTTTGTGACAATCAAACATCTGAAACCATATATATGGAAAAAAAAACTCCCTAAAAAGGGATTCGACAATGCATTATTTCGACAATGCAAATCCCTAATTCGGGATTCGACAATGCAAGACGAACTGACAACTTCAACTTTTTTTAAAAACTGCTTTTTATGAGACAGCAAAAGACATTTAAATAATGGCCAACTTAATTAGAATTTTGGGCATGCAAAATTATACATTTTTGAAAGAGTTAGAAGAGTTGAATGGAACTTGAAAGTCTTGTTTGCAAATTTCACGAGAGCAACTACAAGAAATAACTCAAAAGGTTAATTGGATTGAGAACAACTATGCAATTATTGAAATACTTCATCCCGTTTTTTTTCAGATTCCAAGTAAATTAAGTTGTGCCTAAAAATTGACTCGTCTCAAGCAAGTCAAGCCAACTTGCTGAGTCTTGCCAATACATAAATTGACATAATAGCCAAACATTCACCAATGCTTTTGGGAAACACTACAACATATGACCATCAAAGAACAAACAAGTAAATTTTACTTAGACAGTTGTTGAAAAGGTACAATTAACTCAAAATACAAACATCCTTCCACATTCAACATGCAAAACTTGCCATAAATGGGTGATTAGAGCAGTCCAATCTTTGTCATTTTGGCTCATTACTCACCAATGTACTGACAACCAGCGAACAATCCCAATCAACATATATACTTTCCATATGCAGGATATACTTCATATAACTTCTATGAATTAGGTAACATGATAGCATTTCCTAACGGAAGAAAAATTCTTTCTGAACAATAATCATATGTAAGCATTTGTGCCATAAAAAACATATTTTAAATCAAGTTCAAAGGTCACATTGGGATGCTCATTTCAAATGAACTGCAATAATATAACTCAATATGGAAGAAATGACCAACACATGAGTAGAGCCATTTTTAGTTCATAATTTCAAAATGACAGCTAGTTGTGAGTCCATGCATTTGAAGTTGAACAAGAAACTATCCTCACTTTGGTCCAAATCCATTTTGGACCACATTTAGGCGTTCTAAAATAGCAACAAGGCAAATTGATTGTCTTTGTAAAAATACCACATAAACCGATCGGCACTTGATTTGAGTGGAATCTATATCTCATGCCAGCTTGACAGAAAACAAGTAGCCCAGCTTGACAGAAAACACAATGAAGGCAGAACTCAAGCTGAGTCAACATCTTACTAAAAAATTCAACTCATGCCTACTACACATTAGGATTTTTAAATTTATGCTTCAAGACTATTTCGTGTTTGTATTGGAAAGAAAGAGTGCTGCTGTATTTAAATGGTTTTAGAATTCACCTTGATTTTGGCACTCAAAGAATCAATCTTCTGAAAAATAAGGGGGTTCTACTTTTAATCTAAAAAGGGTATTTTTCTGAGTTAGGCCTGAAAGATTTATTTTATTTATTTATTTATTTTTAAGACAATGGAAGAAGAACAATATAAAATTACACGTTGGGGTAGCTTTTGATACCATGATTTAAGTTGTTGTTACTTGTTGCTAATAGAGTTTCTTCAGTTTGATCCGAAGCAAAACCCTAATGAATCAGATCAACCATTCACCCAAAAAGGAAAATGCAACCCACACTGATTATTGGATAAGACAAAATTTACATGATTCATCATAAGGTCGGCCAGACAATAAAAAGGCAATGTACATCACTCAAAATATTGGAAGTCATGTATATGTGTTGTAAGGTTGAAAAACCTAACAATGAAAACAACAAAGACAGAGGAAATTAGAAAAGGATATCCACATAGTTCAAATAAAAATAAATTAGTAATCTAAACTAACAAATAATTAGCTAATTAAAAACATTAAAATCATGCATGATCATTGGATTTATCATCTGTGGACCATCTTTTGGTGTTTTAAGACTCAATGACTTCACCAATTCATTCGGTTTTGAGTCAAGATGTATCTTGACTCAGCTGAGTCACCCTAATTTATATTACTGACTCAATGTCTGGCCAGATCAGATTTCTAAGAATGTGACATGTCAGTCACAGCAAGACCTGTGCCTTGTTATAATAAGCCCATGGGGGCCATCAAACGGCTATTGAGTCGGAGAAAATTTGGGAAAGAAGTTAGAAACAACCATATGTTCCAATTGTAGGGCTCACTATGCATGTGGACCAGAGAACGTGTATCTGGTGTAACTCCTCTTGGGCACTACACGTCCCAAGAATCATCCACAACAAAAACTCAAGTGGGGATATGGGAGGGGGAATGCACAATCACCCCTAAAATCACCCCTATAACATATCCGATCCATGCAAAGGTGAGACACACTATGATGATCGCTTGGTAAAAAACTAAAAAATACACTCAAAACTCGTATAAAATGAAAAAAAAACAAATTCCTAAAAACCCAACAAATCTCACGTCAGATTTAACAAGACCCATATCCCCAAATCCAACAAAAGTCAAAACCTATATACCAAAATCCCACAAAAACCCTTCCAGACCCTAAAAACCCCAATCTGGAGAATAAATGGGGAGGGAGAGAGAGTACCGTTCTGCAAACCGATGCTGGATTCATCGGTGTTGACGTTATAGAGGGCGCCTTTGTATCCAATTTCGTATTGGAGACTCAAAACCCATATAAAATGAAATGAAATAGAAAATTGGAATGCTATCACACAGACGTTAAATGAGGGATCAATGATTTCTCACTTGTTTTTCATCCAATGCTCTGAAATTCCAGCCGTAGAGTCCTTTGCTAGGGCCGATCAAACTAATAAAGTTTCACTTGAAAAGGATATGCAGAATCGTAGATGGAGAGAATCGAGCTCTCAGATTTTTGGGGCTGTGAAGCTCTGTGGCAAGAGAAAATAGGGTTTTTATAACCCATTTCCTAAAGGCTTTAAAGTTATAAAGCCTCTTATATCTTGCGAGTCTGCCACCATTTACAACAAAAAAAGCTTCTCCAACCCTAAATTTTGATATCTAAAATCAAAGGGTTTGGATAATCAGATGGGTGTAAAAAAAACTATATATATCATCTATCCACAATTGGGAGCACAGTTTGGATGGTCCAGATTAGCCATATGGAGAGTCATTTATGATCAATACGAGTCACCATCACTTTGAAATATGCATGTAACTTAATATATTAAAAAACTTTTAAAAATGCTTTAGTTGTTGGTAGAGAAATCTACCCGAGAAATACGCTACATGCACCATGACATGTGTCAAACATCAATGCCGTGCATTTGATGGGCCCCTTTAAATTATGTGATATCCCAAAAATCAGCCATATACGGAACTTAGGTGGGCCATACCATTTAAAATCATGTGAAGAAATGCCTAAAACATATAAAAGCACTTGGTGGGCCCCACCTGAAATTTTTATGCATTTGAAACTTGGTCTGACTCCTCATCCAAGTGGGACACACATAATGGATGGGCTAGATTTGTGAACGACATCTCAGTGGGCCTAACAAATGATTATGAATATTTTAATGGAGGGTAACCCCTCTCAACTTTTGTACGTGGTGTGGCCCAAAAAAGTCATGGATTGACTTGATTTTTAAGCCCTAGGCCCACCATGGAATGGTGCATCTGGGTGATGGGGTAGATGTGGGCCCACTTTGATTTATATATTGTATATCCATATGATCCATTTGTTTTGCCAACTTATTGTAGGATATTAGCCCAAAAATGAATCATAATCAAATATCAGGTGGACCACACGCATGAAAACAATAGTGATTGGTTATCTATAATTAAAATCATCGTAAGGCCAACTGTACTGTTTATTTTTTTTTTCCATGAGACTATAATTCTTCTTCGAGAGACAATGTTCAACAAGTTCAACTACTGCTACAACAAGGGAAAATACTTCATAACCATGAAGAATGAATAAATCTTTCTAATTTTATTTATTATTTTTTTTTTTATAGGAACAGGATTCCTTAAAATTTCACAAACAAAGGGAGAAATCCAAATTATAAAAGAGATTTTAACATCAAAGCTGGGAAAAAAGAAAAAAAGAAAAAAAGAAATGTGATACCCAAACACCCAAATCCAGATGGACAAAAATCATCAAATCCCAAAATAAAAAGATATAAATGAAGAGAAAACATAAACATTAGCTTGATCCAAAACTTTTATGAATGATATTTTTAATGGTGGATGTTCAGTCCCTACTTTGTAGTCCACTTAAGCTTTCTACCTGCCCCATTTTTTGGTTAATATCTTAAAATGATCTGAGAAAAGCATTGAACGGTATGGAGAAAGTCAATCCATGAGTTAGGTGGGCCAAGAGCTTAAAAATAAAGTCAATCATGACTTGGGTGGGCCACACCGCATAATATAATGGAGAGGGGTTTCCTTAAAACATTCATAATCATATATTGGGTCTGCCTAAATGTGATTCACATATCCAACTCACTCATTATGTGTGTCCCACTTGGATGAGGGGTCAGACCAATTTTTTGCAGCATCCAAAACTCATGTGGGTCCCACCAAGTGCTTTTAAATTTTTTAGAATGTCTTCACATAGTTTTAGATGGTATGGCCCACTTGAGTTTCGTATACAGATGATTTTTGAGATATCTCATTACCTAAAGGGGACACATCAAATCCATGGTGTTGATGTTCGACACACATCAAGATGGGGCCCACAAACTTACTAACATCAATTATTAGGTTCTCACGAGGTCAGTAAGTTGGGTCACAATTTTGACTAGAATATTTGGCCCATTTTATATGTCTGGTCCATTCACTCTAATTTACTGATCAATACCCTCAATTTGACTAGTTACTCGCCTCAATCAGGCTACATATGAGAAAAGGTATTGGGTATACTAAGATTGATTAACAATTTCAGTGAAATTTGATTTAAACATTTGAAGCTATGTACTTTTCAATTTGAACTGATTAGATTGTCCAAAAAAGGTTAAATGTTGTTCATAATATCAAAAATATATGAATGAATAGAAAACACAAACATTAGCTTGATCCAAAACTTTTATGGCCTCCAAGAAATTTTAAATGGTGAGGTTCAATCACACTATTTCCTGTGGTGTGGTCCACTTGAGCTTTGGATATGCTTCCTTTTTGTTCTTTAGACCTCAAATTTTTCGTTAACATGGATGAATGTAGTGGATAAAATAAGTAAATAACGGTGTGGACCCCACAGAGTTTACTCTGGTAAGGGTAATGAGTAACTCACCTAAATCCAGTGGATAAGGGTTTCCTTAAAACATTCATAATCATATATTGGGCCTACCTAAATGTGATTCACATATCAACCCACTCATTATGTGTGTCCCACTTGGATGAGGGGTCAGACCAAGTTTCAACCGCATCCAAAACTCATGTGGGCCCCACCAAGTGCTTATATATTTTTTAGAATGTCTTCACATAGTTTTAGATGGTATGAACCACTTGAGTTTCGTATACAGATGATTTTTGAGATATCTCATAACCTAAAGGGGACACATCAAATCCACGGTGTTGATGTTTGACACACATTATGATGGGGCCCACAAAACTTACTAACATCAATTATTAGGTTCTCACGAGGTCAGTAAGTTGGGCCACAATTTTGACCAGAATATTTGGCCCATTTTACATGTCTAGTCCATTCACTATATTTTACTGATCAATACTCTCAATTTGACTAGTTACTCGCCTCAATCAGGCTACATATGAGAAAGATATTAGACATACAAGATTGATCACACAATTTCAGTGAATTTTGATTTAAACATCTAAAGTTATTTATTATTCAATCTGAACTGATTAAATTGTCCAAAAATGATTAAAGGTTCAACTAGTGGATGTGCCTAATAATTTAGTAATTTTATTTTTCATAGATAAATTTTAATTTCCATTTAAAAATAACATTTTTTTTTCAAAATGTATATATTTTTTTCTTTTAACAAAATATAAGTTTTATTAAAAAATATTTCAAAAAAGATTTAAAATAAAAATTTTAAATTTTTATTTTCAAAATCTCAAAAATTTTCTCATATTTTAATTTTTTTTCTCAAAAATTTCAAATTGCCAATTTTTTTTCATCAAAAGCATCATTTTGTTCTCATTTTTTTTCTCAAACATTGTTAAAATTTCTAAACTTCTCAATATTCTTTTTTATGTGATATTACAAATCATTTAAATATTACCTTTTAATTATATATATATATATATGTATATATATATATATATATTTTCACTCGTATGATATATATATATATATATATATATATATATATATATATATATATATACACACATTTTTTACCGACAAAATTTTTTAAAAATTAAAACATTTTTACATTATTACCAACGGTTTTCAGTCGTCGGGAAAAAAGATTTAGTAAAAACACTTTTACCGATGAACATTTTCGGCGCTAAAGGTCTTACTGCGAACATTTCCAAGATAGCGCGATTTTTTTTCTAAAATTCAAAACAGCCTTTAGCGACGAAACTTTTCGTCGCTAAAAGTGTCACCCATGTTTTTTAGCTACGAAAATTTTTGTAGCTAAAAGTAAACCTTTGGATTTTTTTTCAACAATTGCTTATAGCCTTTAGCGACGAAAATTTTCATCGCTAAACGTGCCACCCACGTTTTTTAGCTACGAAAGTTCTCGTAGCTACAAGTAAACCTTTGGATTTTTTTCAAAAATTACTTATAGCCTTTAACGACGAAACTTTTCGTCGCTAAAAGTGTCATCCATGTTTCTTAGCTACGAAAATTTTCGTAACTAAAAGTCTTTGAATTTTTTTCAAAAATTGTTTACAGCCTTTTAGCGACGAAAATTTTCGTCGCTAAAAGTGTCACCCATGTTTTTTATTGTATCTTGATTTTTTTCTAAAAAAGTTGTTTGAATTTTTTTTCAAAATTTGTTTACAGCCTTTAACAACGAAACGTTTCGTCGCTAAAAGTCTCATACACGATTTGTGGCTACGAAATTTTTTTAGCTAAAAGTAATTCATTCAAAAATTTTGAAATTTTGTGTGCAACCTTTAGCGACGAAAATTTTCGTCACTAAAAGTGTCACCCACGTTTTTTAGCTACGAAAATTTTCGTAGCTAGAAGTAAACCTTTGGACTTTTTTAAAAAATTACTTACAGCCTTTATCGACGAAACTTTTCATCAATAAAAGTCTCATCATTGTTTTTTAACTACGAAAATGTTCGTAGCTAATATTAAACTTTTGAAATTTTTTCAAAAAGCCTTTAGCGACAAAAATTTTCGTCGCTAAAACTGTCACCCACGTTTTTTAGCTACGAAAAGTTTCGTAGCTAAAAGTAAACCTTTGAATTTTTTTCAAAAATTGTTTATAGCCTTTAGCGACGAAAATTTTCGTCGCTAAAAGTGTCGCCCTCATCTTTTAGCTACGTAAATTTTCATAGCTAAAAGTAAACGTTTGATTTTTTATTTTCAAAAATTGTTTACAGCCTTTAGCGACAAAAATTTTCATCGCAAAAAGTCTCATACACAATTTTTAGCTACGAAAATTTTCGTAGCTAAAAGTAATTCATTCAAAAATTTTGAAATTTTGTGTGCAGCCTTTAGCGATGAAAATTTTCGTCGCTAAAAGTCTCATCCACGATTTTTAGCTGCGAAAAATTTCGTCGCTAAAAGTTTCGTCAATAAAAACCCTCTTTCTTGTAATGTGCCATCAAAGGGTGTAGGCCTAGTGACTGAAAGGCTATCAAAATTTGACGTCTTATATATATCTTAGATCGATTAGCTCAGGAAATGAATCCAAATATAAAGAATTAAAAGCGAGCTATTAGGCTCTGATACCACTTGAAAAGGCCGAGCTATATGTCCTAGAGGGGGGTGAATAGGACAATGCCAAATTAAAACTTTAATAGCAAAATTTAAATGAATAAAGGAAAGATAGCACTTTAAACAAATCATAATACGGAAATGCAAAGCAACCTTAAACTTCTAGTCTTGAGAGGTTGATACAAATATTGTTCTAAGGACAACCTTGCACCATAAAAACCAAGGGTTTATGGCAGGACAACCTTACTAGAATGAATTGAGTATCAATATCTCAAATTGAAGAGGAATAAAAGGAAATAGCAAGAATTGAAATCTACACGATTACAACATTCCCCACAATGCTTGAAATGTAAATATTACAGCATTCACATCCACACATACATCCCACAAACTTTGAATGATAAATGATATAGAAAATAAACAAACATTTAAATCAAAAAACACTAAGAATTATAGTGGTTTTCCTGTGTGTTCACCAACTATTAAACAACAGCCACACAGCTTGCTACTCCACTTCTAGTATCCTCACACAGGGGATATTAGCATTCACTATGAAAATAGGATTTTCTTAGGTTCACCTAAAACCCTCATAATTGTATCTTTAAAGTGGGCTTACACAATTCAAAAAACCCTACACTCTGAGTTTTCTGGCTCTCCTCAGATAACCGACACTTGGAGATTTTTCTGGCTTAATCTCAAAGAAACCAAATACATAGAAGATTTACAAAAATGGAAAATACATGGATTTCTCCTTTTGTTGTAGCACAGAAGAACCAAGTCGGAGTAGAAGTTTGAATATCGAAGTTCAATGTCCAATACTCACTTAAGAAATGGTTCTAGGTTCTAATTGATTTTAAATTAAATCAAGTTGGGCTAGCTCTATTTGATTTTGATTCCAAGAAGTGGAATATCACAATTCCTCTTTTAAATCATATTGGAATGAAGAAACAAAATCAAATATAAAAAGCTAAAAAAAGAGAATATTAAATATACACAATGTAGCTTAAAAAGAACACAAACTTATCTTTCAGAGTGATGACTTGATTTTACTTGACTTGGATATCAAACTCTGAAATTCGTGCTCTATTTATAGATGTAGAAATCATGTCTACAACTGGTCGTGTGGCCACCACGACTGATCGTAGGACGAACTGCATTTCAAAATTTTAAGCGCGATCGGATAAAACCTGTATTATGAATAATGTGTTCTAAAGAAGAGCAGAATAAATTTTGCGAACAAGAAAAAGTTATAAGTGAACCACGTAGCTGGTTCAAGTCATTTGTACGACATCGTTACGATATGGTAAGAGATTACTAGTGATTATTAAGTTGATATATTCTTTCCATGCATTTATATTAACTCTATTGTCCTTTCAATTGCGCGACGAGATTCTGTCACCGGCCAGGAACCTGGACTAGTAGATCTCCACAGAGAGACTCACTGTCAACATGCAACATGATCTTAGGTTCATCTTAGAGCCAACAAGAATTGGATAAAAATCCTTACACTATAAAACTTAATTGCATTAAATTATAATAATGTCATTCGTTATAAAAATTCATATGTTTTCATTACATGCGGTAATGAAAACCATACACAGTCATCCCACTCTCGATGGTAGTCAGCGGAGTGATCCAGATATCCTGAGCGAGGTGCTTAGCACCCATTCTGGATATGTGCGTGGGCTTAACCATGGTGCCAAGCTCATGACACCTGCTAGAGCTTCCTCCAGCCAATCCGTCGCTGGGGAGAGCGCCCTACGTCGAGCTGATATCACAGAGAGAGAGAGTTTCAGTAGCTGCGGCTCGTCATTGATGAGATCAAAGAGCAGCTGGAGAGGCAGAGGGAGGAGGAGCAGAGGCGTATGGAAGAAGAGGAGCAGAGGCGGAGAGAGGAGGAGAGGCGACGGGATGAGCAGGAGAGAAGGATCGAGGAGATGCAGATGGAGCATGAGCGACAGATACATGAAATGTTTCAGGCTCTCGCTACAAGCTTTGTTATCGATGCCCCACCACCTCTGCCTTCATCTTCGTGATTTTTATTTTATTTTATTTATGATTTATTTTATATACGAATGTTAAACTTATATGTATTTGTGCGTAGATGAATGTGGGTTTATGTGGATGTGGATAAGATTGTTTATGTATGGATGGATGTGGTTTGTGTTTGGATGGATGTAGTTTGTGTTTGGATGGATGTGGATGTGAATATGATGAAAATGTATTGTAACAGGTGTATATTAGGAATTTTTTTCCTGAATTTTGAAAATAAGTGAAACTAGGAAGAAACAGACTATTACCGACGAAATATTTCGTTGGTAATAGTAGGTTGAAAACTTATACCGACAAAATATTTCATAGGTACAAATTAATACAAAAATTTATACCAACGATCTATATATGAGATATACCGACGATTATTTCATCAGTAATAGTGGGCTTATGCCGACGAACAAACTCGTCGGTATTATTGTTTTACCGATGAACATACTTGTCAGTAATGTCGTCTATCCACAGTTTTACTGACGAAGATATTCGTCGATATAACCTGTGTTTACCGATGAAATATATTATTTTTTTCTACCAAAAGTAACATGTTTGGTTGACGATTTTAGTCATTGGTATTTGTTTTATCATTGTCGACGAAATCATATTTTGTAGGGAAAAGCCTTTAGCCACTGTCTTATTGCAATGATCTTAGTGACGACATATTTCGTCGGTAATAATCATTACTGACGAAAAAAGATAAAATAACGACGAATTATGTCATTGGTAAAAGAGCAATTTCCTATAGTGACTAGTGCAAGGTTTTCGGCCAAAAATAGTGAGTGTCCTATTTGGCTTCACCAAGCTATTCTCCTAATTATTTTAAGCTCTTTTCACCAAGCTCTTTTCATGTTATAATCAAACTAAAACTTACTATATATAGTAAAAATGGAATTAAAATAGGTAAACGACCGTCGATCCAAGTGTATTTCAAAAATTTGGCTTGCACAACCTAGCATAGTGGGGTTGGGTGGCTAAAGTAGATTGTTTTACCCCAAAATCATATATTTTCCGCCCGATAACTCATTCTGGATTGTGAGATATCCCCAATCTAAGGTCCGACGGTCCAGATCACTTCTATCATCGACCGGGCCTTTTTTGATCCATCTTGGCCATGCAATTGTCCGCAATCCTCTCTACATCAGATAGCTTAGATCGCTATTGTCTAGCGTCATCATTGTAGTACACTTAGGAGTAGTATAAATATCTACAACCTTTTATTGCTAGATCTCGATCAATTGAGTCCTTACTTGGAAGATCAAACCCTAGTTATATGCTGTTAAACATTCACCTTGATCATCTGTCCACAAGAGCGATTTAGGTATTTATCTCTAATTTTTATTTCTTTTCTCTAGTTTTTATTTCTTTGTCGATTGTACTGAGCATTATACATCAATAAAATCGACATTGTTTCTAGCCTCTTATTTTTTGAATATTTGTTCATCTTCGTTTCATGGAAAAATACAAAGGTTGCAATTACTGGTAAAAGAAGAAGTTGTTAGGACACAAGGTAAAGAATTTATTCAGAAGGACTAATCCCTACCCTTCTATAAATCGCCTAACCATTGTTACAACTGGTGGTTAAGTTTTTGAATTTGGTCGTAGTACCAAATGGAGCACCTCGTTCAATCAAACTTGAGGTGAGTTGAGTATGACTTTGGCATTTCCATTGTATCATAATCACAAATGCTATCCAGCCGAATACCGGGCCTCGCTAGCATACATAGACTTATCTTTAATTGAATTGAGCGAAGGCTGGAATCGGTTTGTTGTTTGATTGAATTGCGCAAAGAGTAAGATTCAGGGTAGCTCATGAACACTGGGCATAATGAACAATCTAGATCAATGAACTACAGTGACTAAATGCCCTAATGGAGCTGGGAGAACTTTAAATTATAGTTCCTATGGGTGTTGAAATTTGTGGTTTTTTTTTAAATTTTCAAATTTTCAAATTTTTGGGATTTTGCCGCCAAAATGGTTTTCGAAAATTTCAAATTAAAAAGTGCAGTGTGTGCTTTTAGTCCCACATTATAATTGGTAGAAAAGTTTTTGGGGTTTATATGTGGATGTGTGGTTAGTATTCTTACTTGGATGTTTTAGAGATGGAGATGTTCGGGTTGCACACGCACAGGCTCGGGCTAGGGCACGGGCACGATCGTGGGCAATGTGGCTGTAGTGGCACTAGTTGGCGCACTTTGCACTTTAAGGACAGTATATCATTTTACGTTATTCATCCTAGTGAAACAAAATTCATGTTTTATTTTATTCTATTTTTCAATGTATCCAACAGATTATTTTCTAACAATCTTAAAGTGTGATTTATGGACAATGAAAGCCTTGCATCAGTGAAACTGATGAACCAGGATCTGATCCGATTGGACCGATTCGATGGTTCAAATTTCACTATGTGACAGGACAAGCTAAAATTCCTGTTAACTGCTCTGAAGATCATCTACATCCTGGACCCGACTCTCCAGCCTCCACCTGAAGCAAAGGACACTGATACTCTAGAACAGGTCATTATTAGAATCAAGCGACAATAAGATGAACTGTTGTGTCGTGGCCATATTCTCAACGTTCTCTCTGATCGGTTGTACGACCACATCAGTGAAAGAAATCTAGAGCGCACTGGAATACAAATACAAGGCTGAAGAGGAAAGTACACAGAAATTCTTAATTAATAAGTATTTCGAGTTCATGATGATAGATAATATGCCATTGTTAGCCTAAATCCATGAATAAAGGCTTTAAAACTAGACCTACCTGAATCCTTTTAAGTCGGACCTATTATCGCAAAATTGCCTCTGAGCTGGAAAGACTACTGGAAGAAGCTATTGCATAAATTCGAAGATTCACCCTGGAACAAATCCAAAAGCATCTTCATATTAAAGAAGAATTCCGTAACTGAGATAGGAAGAATGACGCTAATGGTGCATCCTCATCCAAGGTGAATACAGTAGAAAGACCATCCCAAAAAATAACTATGAGAAATCTGATTCCCTTAAACCTAACAAAGATCAAGGAAAATTCAAGAAAATCCAAAAAAAGAAAAACGACAAACCCAATGGATATTCCTATGTTTACGGCAAGACCGGACATTACGCCCGAGATTGTAGGGACTACAAAAAGCCTAAGAAAGAGGCTAATGCAATAAAAGATGATATCGTAGCAATGGTCATAACAGTGAACTTAGTTAAAGAGAAAATTTCCGGTTGGTGGTATGATACCGGTGCCACAGTACATATATGCAACAATCAATCTACCTTCAAAACCTATGAAGATGTGACCAATGGTCAAGAGGTTCAAATGAGAAATGAAGGTCGATCAAAAGTTACATGCAAAGGCACCGTGTAATTATTCTTTACCTCTAGAAAGAATATAATCCTGACCAACGTACCGCATGTCCCAGACATAAGGAAGAATTTAGTCTCAGGGGATTTCTTAAGCAAACTTGGGATTTACGCCTGTCTTTGAATCGGGCAAGCTGATCTTGTTCAAGAATGGAAACTTTGTGGGCAAGGGTTATGCTTGTAATGGGATGATCAAATTTTCTTTGAATGAAAAGAATTCTTTTGCTTACATGATTGAGTCTGTTACGCGATGGCATGGTAGACTAACCCTTATTGGCTACGGTGCCATAAAACTCATGGGTAAGAACAGCCTAATATCACACAATGATAGTGATAAAGATAAATATGAAGTATGCATATGGTATAAAATAACTAAGAAACCATACCCTAGTATTGAGAGATCATCTCAAATATTAGACTTAATGCATACTGACATATGTGAACTAAATGGCGCTCTTACGCATGGAGGGAAGAGGTACTTCATAACGTTTATAGATGATTGATCAAAATATATATATGTATATCTGTTAACATCAAAATATGAAGCATTTAATGTATTCAAGATCTATAAATCTGAAGTAGAAAATCAATTAGTTAAAAAGATTAAAATCCTTCGTAATAACTGAGGAGGAGAATATTTCTCTAGTGAATTTTCTACTTATTGTGAAAAACACAGCATAATACATCAGTGTGTAATACCCTATACACCACAACAAAATAGTGTAGTAGAGAGAAAAAATAGGACCTTAGTTGAAATGGTCAACTCAATGATAGTACAAGCACAGTTATCATTTAACCTATGGGGAGAAGTGTTGTTAACCGTATGTCATGTTTTAAATAGAATCTCATCTAAAAAAACCAAGACCTCTCCATACGAAATATGAAAATGAAGAAAATCAAACATAGGGTATTTTAGAGTGTGGGGGTGTCTCACATACTGTAGAACTCCAGAACCTAAAAGAACTAAGTTAGGACCAAGAGCTATCAGGTACATCCTTGTAGGATATGCACAACATAGTAAGGCCTATAGACTTAAAGACTTAGACTCCAATGTAATCATAGAGTCTAGAGTTATAGAGTTCTTTGAGAACTCTATATTCACGGAGAAAAAGAATATTGAGATTCAATCTCCTCATGAAACCATAAAAGAAAAATAACTAGAAGTAGAAATACCAAGTGAACCTCGTAAGAGTCAAAGAGCAAGAGTAGAGAAGAGTTTTGATCCTGATCAAATTGACTCTCAACGACTCTTTTTTCATCTAGTTGAGGGTGATCAAGAGAAGGTCATTAAAAAAATACCTATGGTTTTAACTATAAAAGATGAGCATAAAATCTTTAGTGAAGCTATGACTTCAAGAGACTCCGCTTTTTGGAAAGAGGCCATTAATGATGAAATGAACTCAATTATATCTAACCAAACATGAGAAATAGTATATCTACCTCCAGGTTCTAAACCAATAGGTTGTAAATGGGTATTTAAGAAAAAATATCACACTGATGGTACAATTCAAACCTTTAAAGCAAGATTAGATGTTAAGGGTTTTTGACAAAAAGAAGGAATCGATTATTAGGATCTTATTCGCTCTAGGATCCATACATCATCTTCATATCCATCAAATGGACGTGAAGACAACAATCTTGAACGGTGATCTCAATGAGGAGGTATACATGGAGCAATCAAAAGGGTTTGTTCTACCAGGCAATGAAAGAAAAGTGTGTAGACTTGTTAAGTCATTGTATGGATTAAAATAAACACCAAAACGGTGGCATGATAAATTTGATTCTAAAGGTCTGTCTTATGGTTTTGCATATACTCAAAAGTGTGTAATGATTATGTTGTAATCATATGCTTGTATGTGGATGATATGTTAATAATCAGTAACAAAATGGAAAGTGTAACTGTAATAAAGAAGTTTCTCTCTTTAGTCTTCAAAATGAAGGATCTTGAATAAGTGGATAGTATATTAGGTATCAAAGTTAAAAAAAGATAGTGGAGGTTTTGCATTGTGCCAGTTTCATTTTATGGAGAAAATAATGAACAAGTTTAATCACTTGAAAATTAAAGAGGTAAAAACCTCATTTGATCTAAGTATCAAGTTAAAAAAAAAAAAAAACAGTGGAAGATTGGTTACACAACTAAAGTATGCTAGTACTATAGGCAGTCTTATGTATGTGATGCAATGTACAACACTGGACATAGCATACTCTGTGAGTAAACTAAGAAGGTTTACGAGTAATCCAAGTATTAAACACTGGAAAGCTGTAAGTAGAGTTCTAGGTTATCTAAAAGAAACCAAAGAACTAGAGTTATTTTACTCGGAATTTCCAGCAGTGTTGAAAGGATATACCGATGCAAGTTGGATATCGAGTGCAGGGGACAATAAGTCCACTACAGGGTAGATATTCACCTTAGGAGGTGCAAGTGTTTCTTGGGGATCCAAAAAATAAACTTGCATAACGCACTCATCAATGGAATTTGAGTTTATAGCTTTGACTGATATAGGCAAAGAAGCTGAGTGATTAAGGGATCTTCTATTAGAAATCTCATTCTATGCGAAGCCTATACCGGCTGTTTCATTTCATTATGATAGTGAAGCCACTATAGTAAGAGCCTACAACGGTACCTATAATGAGAAGTCTAAACACATAAGTTTGAGGCATGATTATGTAAGGCAATTGATTCAAGATGGAATCATTGCGATCTCATTTGTGGAGTGAAGTAATAACTTAGCTGATCATTTTACTAAACCTCTAACTAGAGAGGTAGTAAGAAAAACATCTAGAGGGATGGGGTTGAAACTCTTTAATCAAAGTTCCATCAGTGAAAGAAACCCAACCCAAATTTAGAAAATCTCTAAAGATTGGGTTCAATGGGTAACAACAAATCACTAATAAGTGAAAAGTTTCAGTACTAAATCTAAATAGCCTTATCCATGATGAAAGTGTTGGCTATTATAAAAGAAGGTTGAGTATTATAACTCTTAATGAAATCCAATCAAATAAGATAAGTGTTTACATAATGGAAAACACTAGAAGGATTTCACCTATGTGAACGTAAAAGTGGTGCCGCTTCTCATAAGAGTTTTAGTTATCTTAGGATCATTCATGAAACAGGATAAGTATATGGACATTAAAAGTGCTAAGTAAGTAATATGGAGGAACACATAACGCATAAGCTATTATGTGTGTAGTATTTTCGGTTATGACATATAGGAATAACTAGTTTAATGTTGTGACAACTAGAAATTTTGAAATAACTTTAAAATACTTACACTAAGGAAAGATTCAAATCACAAGATATCTTTCTTTATACATAATAACTATTATTCTATCTCTGGCAGAGAATTTTCAATTGTTTAAAAAAAAAAAAAAAAAAAACAGTGGGGGATTGTTGAAATTTGTGGTTTTTTTTAAATATTCAAAATTTCAAAATTTTAGAAAATTTCCACAAAAACGGTTTTCGGAAATTTCAAATTAAAAAGTACGGTGTGTGCTTTTAGTCCCACATCGGAAATGCCAGAAAGGTTTTTGGGGTTTATATGTGGATGCGTGGGTAGTATTCATACTTAAATGTTTTGGAGATGGAGATGCTTAGGTTGCGTGTTCCAGTACGTATCACTGGAACACATGCGCCTAGGTGCAATGGATCTGAAATGAGACAGAGCTATATAGGCGACTGAGAATGGTCAGAACATAAATCCAAAATGTTTAGCAATTTCTGAAAATGGCTAGCTGTCTTGAAAGCCATAACAGTCCGAAAATGGACGTGCCATGATGATACAACGGTCAGATCTTGTGATCCGACAACAAGAAACGGCTAGAATTAATGGTCAACGATTAGAAACGTTTTTCAAATGTTCTGAATCATTGATAGCCACCTAGCAATGGTCCACTACCTGGTGCCTATATAAACTGAACCATTCCGGTCCAAAATCAATCATCTCAATCCCATCTCTCCTATCAGATACTCCAGATCTCCTTTTTAGAATATTATGAACATTTCCACTGTCTGATTATGCCAGAACATATCTACTGCATTAAACTATTTCAAAGTGGACCCATCGTGATTGCTGCAAGTCAGATCCAGACAGACTTGTCTTATCCTAGAAGCAATTCGCCTGTAACCCATCAGTAATTGATAAGGCGACGAATCATGCTTTAAGGACATCGTATCATTTTATGTGATTCAGCCTAGTGAAACGAAATTCATATTTTATTTTATTTTATTTTTTGGTGTATCTAACAGATTATTTTCTAACAATGGGAGCATTGGAGCAATTCATTAAAATTATTAAATTACTTAATAATGCTCCCATACACTCAGATGTGCAATCCATCGTACTATTTGGAGTGATATTCTGTCCCTCACCGTGGGAAAGTTGCAAATAGCAACAGCTACTGTCCGTCCAGGTTATTAGCCTGGTTTGGAACGAAATAAAAAACTTTAAAAAAGAAAGGTCAAAATTTCCAATGACAAGAATCCAATTGGTCGGTCTTACATTTGATCCCCAGTACCTATCAAGAATAACTTCGACAGAAAAATGCCGACCTCGAGATCTTGACTTTCGGCGGCAATAACAACATGGTTAGTATTAGAATGATTAAGATCCCCTGATAAGTATTAATTTTCCACTAAGGCCTGTAAAGACCATGCTATATAACTACTGAACGGTCCAGATCAATGGTTGGCCTGCCTCATGTCCTGAAACACAAAGGTTCTTCTAACGTTCAGGTAGAATCAAGTAAATACACCTTTTCCATAGTAAAAAAACAGTTACACACTATAACAAAACTGTGAAACAGCGGCGCTTCTGTGGAACTTTTAGCGGCGCTATTTATCTGAACACCACAGATGTTATAAAAAATAAAAAACGACGCGATTTTCATTTTCATTTCACTCGCTGCTGTCTCTCCCGACGACTGTCTCTCTCTCTCTCTCTCTCGAATCTCTCTCTCTCTCTCTCTCTCTCTCTCTCCCTCTCCCTCTCCCTCTCCCTCTCCCGACGACTCTCTCTCTCTCTCCCGATTCTCGCTTCTTCCTACCCCCGAATCTCTCTCCCCGCGAGCCACCATTAATTTTAGGGCTTAAATGAAGATCTGAAACAGTGTAAGAGTCTAGATTTCATCAATTTCAACATTAGTGATTTCCTAATTAGGGATTTACAATGTTGAAACCCTAATTAGGGATTTACTATGTTGAAACCCTAATTAGGGATTTTTCTATTTTGTTTCATGTGAATACATAGAAACGATTTGTTGTGTGATACAGTTCTGATTTGTTCGATACTTCGATTTGCAGTTTTTCCATCTGAATTCTGTTGGATTTCGTGACGGGTGAAGTTTTTCAATCAATTCTGTTCGATTTGCGCTTTATAACTCATTAGGTATCTAGATCTGCTACTCTCTTGTTTCCTAGGGTTTTGGATCTATTTTTTTGCACTTTGCATTTGGGTTATTTTAGGTATGGTAAAATACATTTTTCAAATTAAAATTTCTTTGAATTTTTGTGTTCTATATTCAGGGAAAATCAACGATGGAAGCAATGCAGATTTTGTTGATGACCATTATCATGGCTACATGGTGTATAAATTTATTTTTATGTTCTTGATGACCATTATCATGGCTACATGGTATATAAATTTATTTTTTATTTTTTAAATCAAGAAAAATCCAACCAGCTCAGTAGATTCCATTGAGAAGATCTGACCCCTCGAATGAGTTGCTAATGTTATATGCAATTTCCACTCCTTGATTTTATTTGTTACACACATTACGTGATAATCTAACGGTGGAGATTTCTCATAAAGAGAGAAAAAAAAATCACTCATCATATGATGTCCTTGGTTTGGTCATCCGGACCATTGTCTGATATGCCCCCACCATGGATATGAGATGCTCGAAAAATCCCTCAATCCTAACCCTTGGATCAAAGTGGCCTTAGGTGGTCGAGAGAAAATATGAAGATGGTCTCGCATCCATCGAAGAAAATAGACTAAATAATTGAATGGTCGATTTTAAAATCTAGGAGATTTCAAGCACCCTCCATACATGGTCGGCCATCGCAGTGTTAAACCCGAAGCCGGACACTCAACACCACCGATATTACAACAATCGATGGGCTCGGCCAAGTTGTTCTTATTCGCAGATACAAGCCCTTTCCAAATTCAAATAGCTATGAGGAAAAGTGAGAGAGAGAAAAGAAAAGAAAAGAAAAAAAAAAAAGCAGCAGTGCTAACATATAGATAACCCGTTGATCATGAACAGAAGACGTTGAGTTGATGCATTCCCTTGGAGTGAATTCCTCTGATTTTCCATTTCCTGGTCTAGAATCCTTCCAAGTGAGTTTTACTTCTCTCAAATTTCTTCATTAGATAAATGTGGGAGACATCCAACCCGTCAAAGAGGGAATCTCGAAAAACTCAATGTTCCAAAGTAGATCGCCAGGCCCACGAGCAAGCATTTGGATCTACCTGATGATTTAGTGGAGATGGATAGAAATAGAAGGAAAGAAAAGATTCAATCTAGTAGGAGAGCATCTGGGTCTCTTAGAGAAATTGATAAAGACATTCCGAAATTCGAAAGAAGTGGTTCTGATGTAAGCCCTATGAAAATAAAAATTGCTTTGATCAAAATCTGGAAAATGGAGAGTTTCGTAACTTAGCAGAACATGCGAAAGATAGTGGGTTTAGAGATGTTCAAGAAAATGAAAGGTTAGAAGTTGGACATAATGACGAAAGACAGCCAAGGAAACGAAGTGAAATATCATGAATGAGAAACAAACGCTTTGATTGAAAGGGCCCTCTTGGATGAGCCAGAAATGCAAATGGAATGCATCTTCTTTGCAATCATGGGCAGATAAGCTAAGTGTCCATGTATGTAAAAAAAGCATGCTTTAGTTCATATTAATTTAGCAGACCGCATTTCTTTGTTTATTGACATGCTTATCCGATTCTTTTTTGTACTAATATGTTATATATTGGCTTTTATCAGGGCTCTGAGCTTACATCATCTCAACTAAAAAACGATAGGGAGCCTCTCCCTCTCATGATAGCATTTTCTTAAGGTATCCAAGCATTTATATGTCGTCTTCACAGTAAATACTGCTTTTTGGTTTGGTTCAAGGCAAATCACTATTTTTTATTATTGTCAAATTAGGGTGCCATTCTTTTTACTTGATTTTGGATGGTGGGATGCTCATTGCATGGTTAAATGGCTTATCTTAGTGCTTGCGAACCATTAAGAGTTGGGTGGCATGCCTGACCTGTCAGCTAGTGATCTGTTTCTCTTCATAGTGAGATCATTTTCCTGGAAATAATGCTATTCTACTTTAGAGCTTTGGCAAGCACGCATGTACACACCCACACACCTCTACATGGCCACACATGTCAACCTGGCATGTATGGGATTGAGCCAAGAATCAGGTGTGCTCCACCATGTAGATGATCTGGCCTAAAAGAGTGGGCCTGTCAACTTATTAGGTTGGCTGCACATGTATGAAAATAATGGGCGGTCTAGGAATTTACCAATAGTCAACATTCAATATCCACATGTGGCCTGCTTGATGAGTGGACCAAGCTCATCCACAACATGGTGCCCATGTGTCGTATGGTTTGGATGCCAATACGAAAATTTCTTGCTA
Organism: Magnolia changhungtana; assembly: GCA_030180095.1. Classification (NCBI taxonomy): domain Eukaryota; kingdom Viridiplantae; phylum Streptophyta; class Magnoliopsida; order Magnoliales; family Magnoliaceae; genus Magnolia; species Magnolia changhungtana. Next base: position 9,337,179 of record JASAUF010000361.1, on the reverse strand, counting down.
ATTACTAATACAGAAAAAAAAAAATGCAATCTGTTCTTTGTTTGCCAATAAGTAGTTGAGAACTTTTAGTGGTGGGCATGTGCTCCAAGGACATTGGTTGGAAGTAGCGTGTTGCCAGGTTAGGTGACAAAAGGTGAGATGGTATGAGAGTAGGCATATTTCAAGAATGTACAGGCATTACATGTCCTCTAACAGTTGTATGCTATTTTTTCTTTTTCTTTTTGTTGTTTAAAAATGATTGTTTACTTTTTGCAGGAAGATTTATTAAAAATGATTGTTTCTGTTTTGCAGAAGATTTATGGCAGTCGCATTTCCTAAGTTAGCAAAGCGGTTTGTTTCAATTCTTTTTTCTTCTTCAATCAATACATCTCGCTTTTCAATGTTATATCAAACATTGCTAGAGTAGTTCATGTCAATGGAATGAGCAAAACTATTCAATTCATGCCAGACATGCTACCATAACTTAGACTTTACATGGTTTCTAGTCGTTTCCTTAAAAAACCGTATATAATTTTGTATCTTTTGAGTTTAGATCCATATTTTACACTCGGATTGATACATAATGGCTTCTTGTAATATGTCTTTTATCTTCATTATTTATTGTTTATATTTGGCTTTGGATGGTGCTATTGCAAGAAGCCGATACAAATCATGTGCATTCATATGCTTTATATCAAAATTGAAATATTTTTGGATTACTAGTTTTTCCTATTATTTACTCATGTTCTTGTTTTTATTTATGCGCTCAATTGGTTTTCCAAAAATGGTGAAGGGAAAGTGATATGCATCCCTCATTGTGGTGGCGGTATGTTCACTCATTGGCGTTATCTTTTGTATTACATCTCTCAAATTAGTATAAGGCGTCTCAAATTGATTGTGAAATTCACCGCTAAATCAAATGATTAAGTTTGAAAATTGATTTGGCTAGATGGTTCTGGTTCATCCTCAAGTGCTCAACTCAGAATCAATTTTCTCGTATTCATTCCTTTATAACTTGACTCAAACAATTGCATTGGTGCTAGGCGTGGATGCAATGATGTGCGCTTTGGTATGATACTACTAAAGGCGTATGAATAACTGGTAAAGTAAGCTATTTATGTAGTTTTTTTCTTCTTTCAAGAAGCAGTTGATTTGTGTCCAACACAAGCATCTGACAACCTTTTAGAGAATCTATTCAATGTATGCTTGTAGCTCCCCTGATGAGTGGACTGGATCCTAATATATCTACATTGGCACATGTGCCGCTGCGAGCAAATCACGTGAAATTTCTCCACTTTAAGATCCTTTTTTTCGAACTTTTGTATATGGTACTTGTTTTTCGTGTTCGATAACAGCATTGGGTGCAATCCTAACTGATAGAATTGGAAGGAGACCTCTCCTATTGGTAAGCTGGTACTCAAAATTATATGGTAAAAATATTAGAATTTTGCCTTATTCTTTAATATATAAGAGGAAATATACAATGGTCAATATGAATTACTAGATTTCGTATCGACTCCCAACTCGTGATCGCCTATTGGGGGCACTGTCAATGGTCAATGCTGCAAGGAAACTCCACCATCGAAAGATCCTAGTCTTCGATAATCAGCCTGGGAATGGTCGGTCAAAAAGAAATAGCTGATGTTGTTGCACAATGGGGACAAGCCCATTGATTGGATGGAAGTGATTGATTTTCTTCCTTCATTGCTCATCCATGATGGGTGGTTTTATGAGCATTGTGTTTCCATTCTATGGATTTCTCCTCATAGTGTTTATTTCCTCATGCTTGCAGATAGGATCCACAACAAAATGGGTGAAGGTTAGTTTCTGCAACACTACACCAAAATCACCATTCAGGAACGGCAAGAGTTTTGTTAGGGAACGGCTTCATCCGTATGCCTCATTTTTTATCCCATTTTTTATTCTCTTTCTCATATCTTACCTATTTTTGTTCCTCTCTCTCTCTCTCTCTCTCTCTCTCTCTTACTGTAAATGCAAAATCAAATGTATTTTTCCCTCTTCGGAGAGAGAGAGAGAGACTGAGTGAGAGATTCGTTAATAACAGTAGATCTTAAGCAAGATCTAACCTGTTAGAAGGAAAATCCTAATTTTCAATCTATCTTTTCATTTTCAGAGGCGAGAGAGCGACTTCCATGGTGAGATCTACCTCCTCTTTTCTAGGGTTTTGAGATGTTGCTCTTTTTCGTTTCTTCTCAGTAGCTCCATCTCTTCTTTTCCTACCATATTTCTATCTCTCGGGAGCTATTTTCCATGCCGAATCGATCGATCGCCTCTTTTTCTTAGGGTTTGGGAGAAGCTTCTTGGTTTAAGTGGAGGAAAAAGGTTTTTTTTTTTTTTTTTTTTTTCTGAAATTGTTCTTACTCATATTGTTATTTTATCTGAATTTTTCAATTTTGTTTGCCATTTTCTGAATTTTTCTGGAAGAGATTGTGTTCTTCTGTTTGGTAAAAAAAGGATTTTAAAATTTTTCTGCCTGTTTGGCATGTGTGCAGCAGGGCCCCTTCATTTATTTTTCATATTTAAAATGTCATTTGGTTTTGTGTGTGTGCAGATCTGGACTCATATTGAGAAGCTGGATGCGGAGGTGTTTGTTGAAGAGATGCATCCGCTCTTCAGAAAGTCATGCTACTGGTTTGTGTTGGCATTTGAGGACTTTTTTTTTTTTCCCTGGGTGCTTTCTATTGTACACTAATTTAGGAGCTCTTAGTTGTCACAGGATCCAAACAATGACAAAAATCAAAAGGCAAAAAAGAAGAGAAGGCAACAGAGAACACCGCTTTGTTGGTCTTTTCTTTCTTCCTTGAAGATATTGATCATGGCCTTTGTGTTTAGGCAGTTAGAAAAGTGGGAAGCTGTAAGGAGACTTTTATTTTTATTTTTATTTTTTGCCATCCGAAGTTATGATACCCACAAGAAACCTTGACTCTCATTTATTTTGTACAGAATTCAATAACCGTGTGTTAGAAGGGTTCCAGGTCACCCCAATTTGGCATCAAGGATTTATTTGTGATGATGGAAGGCATGCCATTTATTCATTACAAAGGATCTAAATTTTGTAGTATATATTTAGAAGTAGATAGGGTGGATATGGTTGCATTTTAAGTGGCATGATATTTGTTGGCAACTGGTTACTCGATGTCGCTTTTTATTTTGCATTTTTATTTTCCCGAAATTAGGTTTTTCAAGACCAAATTAAATTCACTTGGCTTCTGGTGGCCTTGATTAAAATTTGCATATGATATATTTTAAGGATGAAAAGGGTGAGGAAGGTGAAATAGTCCTAAACTCATTGACCCACTCATTCAAGAAGCCATTTTCTTGCATGGGATTTGCCACCAAGTTGAATGGCTTGAGGAAGAATTTAAGCAGATGCAATGCTTCCTAAAAGATGCATATGCCAAACAAGAAGCAAATGGGACATCATTAACTTTTTTTCAATTCTTAGTTTGGTTACTGCGACCAATTTTCTCTTTTCCTAATTGTCTATTTGTTGGCAAGGAGACAGAGATAAACTTGCCTATAAACTGCATCAAATCTCGAACTCTCTTTTTTTGAATGGGTAGTACTCTATCAATGTGGAACATCTAGATTGCTCTTATTAATGTTACCACTTTCAAAGGACTTTCAGGGTTTGTTGGGACAGGAGTGAAATTGCACTTTAATTGTGGTCCCGTAGTTTTACAAATTTCTCAAATTTAGGATTGGGAAAAAGGCTGTTTGGACACAACAAAATTACAATTTTACAATTTTCAGTCGGACATCGGTCCCCAAATTGGACCCAATAACCCAAAGTTTGCATTGCTATGTGTTCAAGAAGATGTGATTGATAGGCCCACTGTGCTCTGATTGGTCTGTGCTCCCTGTTGCTAGCACATTACTTTCAACTTTCAAGTTGAGTTGAATGATACACATCTTCATTTCAACGAGTAGTTCTTTGTTATGAATTGATGGATATGTCGATAATGTTTGTCGCTTTTCTCTTGATTGAGCTGAATATTTTGCATCCAAATGTAATGTTGCATTGAGAGTATATCAAGACATTGACTCTTTTTTTTTTTTTTTCATTTTTTATTGATATATTTGGTCTCTCACCATTGATATATCAACAAATTGCTTCTTATGGCAACATCTTCTTTTGCAGTTGATAGAGCAAGAAGCATGCTCAATTACTTCTTGTGGATGATCTGAGGTCGCGTGGATCGATGGGGAAGTGATCAAATCCATGGCTACAATGCCACAATCATTACAACTAATGAGAAAACAGTAAGGGCTATTGTTTTTTAATTGACGATCATTTCAAACTCAAGTTGTTCTCTCCGGCCACCTTGTCTTAACAGGGTTGTTATTGGTAGATCTACTAGGATACATATTTCTACTGTGTCTGTATTGGTCCACTTCTAAAGCACAAGTGTGGTCCAACTGGGGACCACTTGATTAGCAATTTGGACCTTACGTCGGTCAGATTTTTCCACATCATCAAATTGGCAAAAAGCCGGTTGAATTGGTTTTGTCAAGACAAAGATTTTAGCACCTATTTTCTAAAGTGAGAGATGAGAACAGGGTTTACAAAGGAGCATCCAAACGCACAGGATCAACTCCCGTTTGGATCAAGACAACACTAGGCCACAAACATCCTTTACGAGGGTGCACCAATGGATGTGCTATGCCCCAAAAATTTCCTTCATAGAATTTATACTAACTCTGATTGAGAGCTGCAAATAACCAAGGATTAAAAATAAAGCATAGCCAATGGGACACCTAATGGAAGAGCCCCATTGATTGGATAAATTATATTGTTTGGTGGAGAGGATTTTAGGTCTACCCATCCACTGTCAGTCCCGACATTTCAATACATATGCTACTCAAAGGTGGGCCAGACTTGTACGAATATTGACATGAAACAAAATGCAGTAAAATAGGGGTAAACATTGGGTAGGTCTTAATCATATGATGATACTATATTTTTCTATGCACTTGTCTTTTTTCTTTTCTGAAAATAGTTGCTGGGCTATGCTTGCTGTACTGTGTGTATAAAATGATTAAGGTATGCATATGAAACCTTAGGCATCTTTTCTTTATTTGTTTTCCAATCTTTTCTCTGACCAAATTGCGCTCTTGTCCTTTTATCATCTGTTCTTTCTTTACCTGGTTTTACACAGTTAGTTACTATTGAGCGAGGTATGTGGACTCTTATCGTTGATTTTTGCAGTCTTTGCAGAGTGTGGTTTTCAAGGAGGTATGTTTTGTAAATTCCTCATGGATCCCTCTTAAATCAAAATTGTTCAACTATTCTCCTAAAAATCTATTCCAAGGTATGTATGTCTTTGTAATTTAGTTGTTCGCATTGGTTCAAGAAATCGAAATGATGTAGTTGTCCTTGTTTTGCATAAGGTTTCGAATATAGGTCATGGTTTTGAGCTTTTACAAGTGTATTTGCCTTTTTGTAAGAAAATAGTTCATCACTTAATGGGCCTGTCTTTGCGCTTTTTTTTTTTTTTTTTTTTTACACACGCACCTTCACCCCCACACACTCACGCCACACGCACACACACCCCACACACGCACGCCGTGGGATTTCACCACCGTGGGTACTCAAACCCTTGACCCGTGTTGAAACTCCAGGAGTCTTTACAGTTATCCAGCCATTTTGGTGGCTAATTACGGGTATGGTCCCTGATCATTTGGTCTTGTCCAGGTTTTGAAAAGCTTCATTCAGTTTTCAAAGGGCACAACATCTTTTCAACAACTCTCAGAAAAACTTAAAATATTCACAACTAGGAGAACACAAGATTATCGAATTTTATTTTATTTTTCTTAACAAGTAACAGACTGTGTAGAGAATTTAATAATATTTCCAGGGACAACATAACATTACGAGGTATAGCACAGAGAATTAAAAGAGTGGTTTTTATTGAAATGGAATTTGATTTCCAATGTCTTAGCTCACAATTGTTTTTTTTTTTTTTTTTTTTTAAAGGTAACGAAAGATTATTAGAAAGAGGAAGAACACAGACTGCTGAGATAGCGAACTGAGAAACAACCAGAAAAAGAAAAAAAAAAGAAAAAAAAAAGAACAAAAAACAGAGAGCAAAAAAAACATGAAAAAAAGATAGCTCACAATTGTTGCCTCTGTGTAGTTTTTCTTTGCGGTTTCAAGAGTTGGGAGTGGTGGATCAACAATTAACGTTGTTCTTTTCCTGTCTGAGATCATGGGCATGTATTGAAAGCTATATTGATTTTGTAAAGGTTACTACCTGGCATTTGTAGGATTGAAGGCTATATTGATTTTGTAGGAGCTTTGAAGCCTAACTTCATCCACATCATGTTTTCTCTTATTGTCTGTTTCCTGTCTTTGTCATTTGTTGTACAATTTTCAGCTGCAACATGTGCTTTCTCCACTGAATTGTGGCTTAGAAATATAGGAAGAATCGCTTTATGTGGATGAAGTTCAATTTGTTTTTTTCTGCTCGGTTTGTTGTGGTTGCTTGGATAAATACAGCTTTGTTGGAGGATATCAACCACTTTTGAAGATAGGGCCTTTAGTATTAGTCTGGTTATCCATTCCACCTTTTTTCTTCTTGCTGATTTTCACATTCGTCATCTCAGCTGCCATTTGCAATTATGTTGGCTGATACATATCTTAACATTGTCCGTTTGATGTTATTAGTTCTGATGTGGAACGTTTGTTTCTATTACTGCTTTTGAGCATTGCTTGTTTTATTTGAAACCTGACCTGAATGACACACCAATTTCCTTATCTAGTATGTTGCATTCTCATTGGATGTGTGGTAGAATGGCCTGTGATCTGACCTTTCATTGAGCAGGTTCCACCATAGATTGGTCATTGCAGAAAAATATTGCTGGTTGGGTGATCATGATGGCCTGGAGGGTGACTTGCAAATCATCATTGTTGTCATCCCCACCATCATCAAAGCCTTATCCCAACTAAATGGCATTGGCTACATGAATCTTGTTCTGCCGTTCCAATCTATCAAGGGATGTCATAAAAGGATACTGGTTATGGACAATATTGTACAGGAAATGTTCCACTGGCTGGACATGTAGGAATATGTGATCATGTAATCCATGCAATTTTGGAACATGGGCCCTTTCATAATGGTGCTTGCCCAACAGACAGTCTGAATCATGGCCTGTTGTGCGATGTGTCCGTTTCAAGTCGCATACCAGATAAGGAAATAGTTGTGTTGTGCTTGGATTAGACTACCCTTTATTTGATTGAGCTTAATTTCATCAAACCTTCTCAATTGCTTTTTTTCTTTTCTTCTTGATTCACATTCATTTCCTTTGGAATTGGTTCCGGTCATTATTTGTTGAGATTTTATACTATACTTCCCCATTTACGAAGGAGTTCTGATTTGAACGGAACTGTTTGTTCATTTAAGAATGCTAATACCAGTTGTGAGTTTACAAAAGAAAAGACCCAGATGTGCACTGATAGGTCTAATGAAAGCAAGTTTGAATTGCATATTGACCAAAATACCCCCAACACCCTTGATTAGTTTTTAGTTTTTATTTATTATTTATTTTTTTACACATGCACACACACCCCACACACTCACACCACAGTGGGATTACTCCACAATGGGTACTTGAACCCATGACCTCTTGTTGAAACTAGTGTGAGTCTACCACCCAGGCATGAGTAAGGACCCTTGCCTAGGTTCTCCTTAGCTATTGTAGACCAAACTAGGCATTTGACTCAGTAGTTGAGTTGGGTCAAGTTAAGTGTCAATCGAGCCAATCCAATCAAGAGAACCTGACCCATAACCTGACTGGATTCATATTCTAACCCAAGGTGCCTAGCCTGAACCCAACCCAAATTCCTCTATACTAAGCCCTAACCCAACCCAACCTGAATTTGCTCAACCTGAACTCAACCCGGTTTCAAATTGGGTTGGTGTTGAAACTCTTGTGAATCTACCAGCCAGGCATGAGTAAGGACCCTTGCTTAGGTTCTCCTTAGCTATTGTAGACCAAACTAGGCATTCGGCTTGGGCAGTTAAAATTTGGGTTAAGGGTCAATCGAGCCAACCCGATCTGAAGAGAACCTGACCCACAACCTGATTGGATTTGTATTCTAACCCAAGGTGCCTAGCCTGAACCCAACCCAAATTCCTCTATACTTGGCCCTAACCCGACCCAACCTGAATTTGCTCAACCTGAACTCAACCTGGTTTAAAATTGGGTTGGTGTTTTCCAAACCTAACCCAACCCGACCTTGGGTCTGAACTGAAGTTGCAGCCCTAGACCAAGCACGCACGACGGCTTAACACATCTTCTTTACTTTGTAATGGGTGCTTCTGCTAACTATCATTATAAAGAAAAAAAAAACCTGCATATTTGCAAATTGCTTGAAACTGAAATTCACTCATTTGGTATTTGGCAATCGCATTCATTCATCTGATGTTCTTGCTTTTATAAATCAGCAGCAATTTCACAATGGTTATTTAATTAACCCAATATATATTTTTTAAATATCTGACAGTGTGAATGACCGAATTATGATATTCGCTTTTGGGTTTAATTACTTGAGGAATGTACTTGATGACTTAAGGATTCTCTCTCTTCCCTAACTTCTAAGCAAACCATGAAGCTTGGTAATCCTTTCTCCCGACCCGAATGATTTTTTTTTTTTTTCTTTGAGGTGTGTCAGAGTGCTGATTTTAATTCCTTCACAGAGGATTCATAGTCGAAAAATTTCCTTAAGCAAATTAGATATGCTTCTCTTTTGTTTACTTGTCATAATCCAGTCCTCAAAATATTTTCTCTGCATTTAGATGCGAAAACTCAGGTTTGTGGGATGCTTTTCTGACAAGTTAATATCCACAATGTTAGGCTCCAGCTTTTCTGATCAAGGACATCTTAAAGCTCCAGCTTAATACAAAACAAGAGCGCCTCTTACCTTCTTTTTTTTTTTGACCAAAACGCTTTTTTTTTTTATAAGGCAACTATGCTTTACATCCTTAAAAGGTTGGACCCCACTGCAGCATCAAACAGGAGGCCGGGAAAAGAGAAATCAAAGAACAGACCAGGGGCAATAATCCTCTTAAGCATGGTAAAGATGCAAGGAGAGTATTTTCTTTTAACAAAGTGTTCGGAACAAATGTCACACATTGTATGTTCTCTTTCTCAGAGAAGGTTTCTTTTATGAAATAGGGGGATATATATGATTTCTCCATGATATAATGGGAAATTTTCTGAACTGACTTTCCTTCAATATACCAATGAAAATACCCTGCATTTTAGAAATGGTGAAAATACTTTTCTGTCAGAATAGACTTAATAATTGTCATGAAAGCATTTTGGTTTTTGCCTAAATACTAATGTTGATATGTGAGACTTGGAATTTTGTGAGGTTACACCCTTCATAATATTCTTGTAAGAAACAAGAATCAAGCATTATTCCAGAAGCGATATTCTTGTCATTATCTACAGAAATATCCACTACTCTTCAATCTCCATCAAACATACACTTATAAACATACAAGTAATTAGGATAGTGTCAAGAAGTAGATCAAATGAGGAATAATTTCTTCCTTTTCTATATATTAACTGGACAGCCAATAGGGGTTGTGCGGCTGTAGGTAGGGTTGTCAATGGGTAGGGTCCTATTAGGCCTATTTGAATGCTACTGGTGGAGTGAAGAAGCCCCATTGATACCGCCCTGGAACTGTTGCTCTTCGGTGTATACTGAATTTTCTTGAAATTCCATTTGTGCATCTTTTTAATTTATTGGACTGTATCCTGATTAGGTTGTTCGAGTTATTGTGGCTCTTAACAATCTTTGTAGGACAAGTGGCAATGGATATCACCATACGTACGCAATCTTTCACCAGACATGGTTTAGTGTAATGTTTAATCTAAGCAAAAGGCTTGTTGGGACTTGCCAACAGCAGAAATGTTGGGGACTTTTGGGTCATGCTGGGCCTGTTTATTCAACTACATTTAGTTCTCTTGGGACTTTATTCTGTCTTCTTCTGGACTCAACAAGTATGTTTCTTCTCCTGTCATCTTACTTTCTTCTCCATGCCTTCCTTTGATTATAGGCAAGTTTTTATCAACTCACCTGGTCAAACTTTAGAACCGAAAGGCTAAATCTTGCCATGAGTCTTAGTATCCAACATTAAAAATCACGCATTACTTGTATGTCTTTGAATCAAAGTTGGGTTTGGGTGAATCATTTCATGCGTTCAAAATGCGATGTCTTCCCTCGCTTACTTACATCCTTTTTTTTTTTTTTTTTTTTTTTTCTTTTTTGCTTTAAATGAAGGTTGATGCATTCAAAAATGCAACATCTTTCCCTGCTTAGGTAACTCATCTCCTTTTTGTTTTTTCTTTAAATGAAGGTGGGGAGAACGGCTATGGATCTATTCCTTCATATTCTTCAAAGCCATATGGATATGGAGGGTTTGTATTTCATATCTTAGAGTTTTGCCTCTGCTTCAGGCTAGTTATTTGGGTATTTTAATTTTTATCTGAGCCTGCTCTTTATATATTAATTCTTTCATTTTTTAGTTCTTTCATTAATTCTTTCAAAGCCATATGGATATGGGTTTGTATCTTAGTCCTGTCCTATCATTAGTATTCCATTTATAAAAAAAGAATTTTATACATATGAACAGGTTGGGATGTCCCACACACATTCCATGGTGGCTGTATGTGGTGTTATTGGGACTTACAAAGGCTCTTCTTCTTTAGTATGATGCAATCATGTCTCTTGGGTTTCGTGTTTTTTTGAGTGCTCTTGTTTTCAAAATAAATAATGATCAACCGAGATAGATGATGGTGATTTTAAACTTCAATCCTAACATTTGTAGTTTGTATTGTACATTAATTGGTTGGATTGATTGTGACATAGGCTTGCTTTGGAGTAGATGCCGATTTCTTCTCTTCTCTATCCGTTTCATGCATTGAAGATCCTATGTTCAACTCAAAGTCGAGTGGCCAGTGTCAAGCCGCTTCGATTCCCTCCAATTCGTCCATTTTAATAAGGTAAGCTATGATTCCTCTTTGACATTATGGTCGCATTGGGATGTCTCAACTTTGTTGGGCTTGCATAGATGCTATTTCACCCAAATCTATATTGGCTACATGTCGTCCGACATGAAACTTCCCGATTTCGTGGTGGAAAAGGTGGAAAAAAATGGGAACTGTCCCAGTGTAATGCAGTTCTAAAAATCCTTGCCCCCAATAGTGAAAAGGATAACAATTCATTCTGCTGAACTATCTGATAGTTCTGATTTGGAAACATCCAAAATCCAAATGCACCCATCATTGACATTCTTGAGATTGATGAGTTAGCGTTACTTGAGAAGCTTGCTTGATCTGATTAGAGGTTATCTTCTTTTTCTTTTCTTTTCTTTTTTTTTTTTTTTTTCTTTTTTTTTTTGAAAAAAAAGCAGGCGGTTGCTTCTGCCGATATAACTCCAAGAGTCGGATCACAGAGGTTACCTCAAGAGAAGGGACAACAACCTAACACTGTTTCTAGCAATCATTTTGATAAGTGGGGAGAGTCTACAATGGCAGATACCAGCCCTAGGACTGACGATACTTCAACAGATGTGGATACGATGAGAAGAATCAAAGGGTGATGCTTCCATCTTTCTCATTTTGACTTTTCTGAAATGTTATGCCAAAAGATATGGTTTGTTCTTTCATCTGTGGGGACATGGAATTTGTGCCCTCTCCTTACACTCATTCTTTTCTACTATTGGCACTAGAATATTACACCTTTGGTGCTATTCTAATCTCACAGTAGAAAAAATGTGTTTGTGTCAAAAAACATGTTTGTAATCCCACAAGAGAAAAATGGGTGTAGACATACTGTTAAAGTACTTGTTGAATATTGTATTTTAAAATCCTCTCTTTGGTATCGATAATTTAAGGATAATGGTTGGTAATGTGGCTCAATATGAACAGTTGGACTGATGCTTTCGAATGGGAGCTAACTCGATGTTTTCTAATGGTAAGATTAGGATAGTCATTGATTTGTTAGGAATACAGATTGCTAGATCTCTTACACTATTTTAAAATCATAGATGCTAAGAATTCTTTCAAAGAGATGAACTTGATAATTTACTTCTTTTTTTCCCTTGTGCAGGATTTTAATCAATTGTACCTAAATTTGAGCTTACAAGCACTTCAACCTTTTGACGCCACTCGCACCAGGAGTATGCCATATAGAGGGTTTGTTTATTTATTTATAATTCAAGACCATTTTCAATTTTATTGTAATAAATATTATATATATATATTTTTTGTGTAGTAATATAAATTTTGTTTAATATTCAATTTTAATTATATTGCAACATTTTTTGTTTCAAATATTAAAAAATTGCAGGTTTCAATAGGATTCTTTTCAAATCAATAGCCGCGGCGTTTCTATATAGCAGCGCTTTTGGGTTTTTAGCGGCGCTTTCTTCAAGAATACTCTTTTTGCCCAGAAACGCTTGCCTAACCCGCCAAATAGTTTCCAGTCAGCGGCGCATATAAAAGCGCCGCTAAAATAACTTAGCGCCGTTATAATTTTTAGCGACATACCCCTCCGGCGGCGCTTGACTAGCGCCGCTAAAAGGTATTAACGGCGGTTTGTGTCTTTTAGCGGCGGTTTTGGCCGCCGGTGAAAGTACTCTGTCTTGTAGTGACATAGTTCTACAAACTAGAACATAATAAAATTCTTAATCATATTTTAATAATTCTTTGATATGGTCATGGAATTTATTTATTTTTCGGCTTCTTCTCGATGATTGGTTCCATTTTAATCACTGATTATAATCGTTATAAAATCACTCTATAAATAGACTACTCTACGCTCCTTGCAATCAATCAATATGTATTAGAAGATATTGAGATTTAAGAGATAAGCACTAAGCTTGGATGGCTACTAAGCTAGTGTTAGCCATTCTTATACTTGTCATCATGGTTCCTACAGTTGCTTTGGCGACATAACACATGGTTGGAGACGACAGTGGTTGGACGATTAAATTCGATTATGAAAAATGGGCCAATGACAAGAAATTCCGAGTTGGAGATGAACTCAGTAATTAGCTCACTAACACTAGTTTTATTTCTATTATTTTCTGTTATTTTCACAGCCCACCCAAGTGACACCATGGTTTTCCTAACAACCACTTTTGGACCATCCCACCATGGTCTATGGACTGTTCATTGCACAACTAAGAGATGTTTTTCAATTTAGAAAGATACTAATTGAAAATTATTATTCGATTTTTTTACAGTTTTTACGTACCCACAGGGAGTTCACAATGTCTTCAAAGTGGACGGTATAGGCTTTAAGAACTGTGTGGCGCCGTCGGACAATGAGGCTTTATCAACCGGAAATGATGTGATTACCATATATAGCAGTTCCTGGAAAGAAGTGGTACATATGTGGAGTTGGCAATCACTGCAAGTCTGGGGGACAGAAGCTGGCCATCAACGTTCGGCAGACCAGAAATCAGCAGCGAATGGGATCGTGACATTTGGATATCAAGCAATCACATTGGCAGGGATTACATTCGCAGTGTGGGTCCTAGTTTGATTATCGTCGTCGACTTCACTTTGATGAAACGGAAGATTCATGATTTTTCTTTTTCTTTTCTTCTGTTTTCATTTGTTTATTTTATTTTTTAATTTGGTTTTTTGTTTTCTGTTCTGGAACTGATGGATGGGTTCCCTTTACACGAATCAGTACCGAAGATTTAAATGGCATTATGAAAATTTACCAAAGTTCTACTAATTCCGTCACAGTCAATCCCATGTTGCCACACGTCTCCATATACCCAGCGCCATGCCTCAAATACTTGTTTTCTTGCGGTCGAATCCTAGGTGTGTCACACTCCTACATTTGAATGTACACTGTTGGAGAGTTTATCTATTCTTCCATTTTATTATACTTGTGGCTCATTGGTCGATCGTGACTAATCTCTTAGGCTACCATCCTCAGTTGTAAACCGTATGGCGTTGATGTAAAAAGGAGAATGAGTAAAAATTCTCTAATGATTTTTATTAGGTAAAAAACCTTGACTAAATAGATACAGCATACATGATTTACAGGCAATAAATCTCAAAATGATGAAGATGTGACTTGATTAGGCATGTACATAGAACACCAAATTGGGCCCGGAACACCAAATGGCGTGAACGAAATCCACGCGCCAAATAGAGGCCAGGGTCTAAGATAATATTTCCAACCCAACTCCAAAGCCTGGTCGGGCTTGTTGGGCTAGGACGCCCCACCCATTGCCAACCTTATGCAAAAGTCAAAATTCCAGGGCAAAAACTTCATGGACTTAGACGTCCCATCCTTGCAATGTGTGTACTCTGGTCTATCAACAACGGTTAGCTCCCACATCGACCATTGATATGGCCATGAACCGCAAGGACACGCTTCTAAACGATGGGCTAGTGACTAACATTTCACTGGTCGCCATTTGCAATGGATATTGAAATTATCAATTACCCATTCCAAAGTAGCTACATCGGTTGATGCTGCTCCAAGACACAAGTACCTCTACACGTGAACACGTGGGAAATCTGAGAGGTATGTGTGACATCAGAGCTGTGCATCTAGTCGGTGTCAATGTGTAGATGATTTGGCCTGCGCAATCTACTAATTAGAGGGTTACAAGTGTACCTCATCCGTTCATTTTTTTTTTTCTTACATGTATTTTCAGCCACTAGATGAATCAGCCAGCCTATTTTTCGGGTCAACTCACACTACGCCAAAATCGCAGATTTGCGACGGACCAAATCCGTCGCAAAACCAAATAAACGACGGATTTCGTCCGTCGCTTGGTCCGTCATTTGCTTGGGTCGTTTTTTTTTCCGACGGATAAAATCCGTCGTTTAATTTATGACGGATAAGGTCCGTCTTTTCATCTACGACGGATAAGATCCGTCAAAAAATAAAAAATCCGTCACGATATTCGAAAAAACCCACTTTTATTATTCATCGTAAAAATTATTACCGACGGATTAGGTCCGTCGCTAACATGAGTAGCGACGGACCCAAATCCGTCGTTATTTCTAACTTTTTCAGAAATTTGCGACCGGATTTGGTCCGTCGCTAAAATATCTGTGAATAAAAAAAATAAATTCGTAGATTTTTTTTTATTTTTTTTTTTTGAATCTTACACCTGATAGTCATTTAAAAAATAATGCACACGATTTTCTTAATAAGAATCCTATTCACAAAATTGATAGATACACAGCTTTCCTAGAACTTCCTTTCAATACAATAGTACCAAGTACAAAATCAAATTCTCGAGATTTCCTAACTGCAAGGTGAATTGAACTAGAAATTTGATTTACAGAGAGGTAAAAGTGTAAGGTTTCTTAAATTACCTAAAGTAGAAGGGATTGGACCATGTCAGATTGTTATTTAACAATGACAACTGAACCAAATTCTTGAGATTTCCTACTTGTGCAGGAATTAAACCAGAAAATTTTGATTGTTATAGAGGTAAGAGGATTGTCAGCCTGGTTAAGTTACCTAAAGATGGAGGAATAGGCCCAGTTATTTCATTAGACGAGATGTTGAGCTCTAAAAGGTGAGAAAGGTTAGCCATTGAAAGAGGTACTCCAGAGAGATTATTCATGGAGATACTGAGGGAGACGAGTCTGGAAAGAGTGCCAATATCAGCTGGGATGGTTCTAGTGAGTGGGTTGTCATTGAGATTGAGACGGAAGAGGTTTGGAAATGAGGAGAAGCTCAAGTTATCAAGCTTACCTTGCAAGCCTGCACTCGGTAGGCTTATCTCTATTACGCTTCCAAGGCCGTTGCAGGAGATCCCATATCATTTGCATAGAGAGATTGTGGTAGCACTAGCATTAGCAGCTGGAAGTGACCATGAATGGAGAGCTTGTGGTGAGAAGATGCTGGCTTTCCATTCCAAGAGAGCCTCTGCTTCTTCGAGTGTGGATGCTGTTGCTGTTGTAAAGGCATTGGAAGAAAGAAATTCTAATATTAAAAGAAGAAAAGCAAGAGAGATTTTTGTATGGCCATGGCTGTTGTTGCTTATGGTCTATTGCGAACTTACGATGGATGGGTATTTATAGGAGGTTGATCGTACTCTGGACAAGAACACCTTGTCTTACTCTTCTGAAAAAAAAAGAAAAAAAAAAAAAAAAAAAAAAAAAGAAAAAAAAGAAAAAGAAAAGAGAGTTAATTGATAGAGGCACTGAAAAATATGACTAGTAGTAGAAATGCATGTGAACACAATCTAAAACTGACACTGAAAAATGGGATGTGATTGGACCTGTCAGATTGTTATTGTACAACTGAAAAGTATGAATGCTCTTAGAAAGCGCATTTAGTCGGTTGGAGCCCTGACTGTGGGGCTCACAAGTGATGTATGTAAATCCAAAAATGAAACCGACTCAAATCTTAGAGAGCTAAAAAAATCCCTCCACATGTATTAGAAATGTTTCAACACAGTCAGGCCTCAACACTGCAATTATAAACAATATCACACCCGAGCAAGAGATGTGCGAGTGTGCCTTTTGCAGATCATAAACTATAGCCATATTTACGAAGACAGACGGTGAATGTGATTGGGACAATAACAGTTCCAGTCCATATTTTTGTTGAGCAGAAGGAGATAAGGGTCTGCAAAGTACATCCAAATGCACAACATCAACTGTTGTTTGGATCAAAAAGGGGTTTAGGCCTTAAAAGCCCCTTCAGAGTTTGCATCCAACAGGCCCTTTGGAAACTGTTCTTGTTGCACGTTTGGACCAATCAAACAAGATCTAACTCTTTAAAACTAAGACCCATCTCTTTTTACACTTTTCTGTAATGAGAATTTCAAACTTAAGATGTTCCAAAACTCAAAAGTCGGGATTCATACAAACATAAACACGACCTGAGATGTTCTAAGAAGGCTTAGAACTTTTTAACATCTGATTTAACATAGACTATTACTCACAATTTCGATAGACCATTACTCACAATTTCTGTACCAATGAAAATAAGAGTAGCTTGGTGCAGTTGGTTGCACCAAACATCATGAAATTCGGTTTATACCATTGAAAACTAACCTTCCACTTGAATCTTGCCAACCACTTTCTTTGCCACTCCATATATTCACTTGTATCCAATCATATCATGGCTGCCTCCTACAACAATGTCAGCAAAAAAAATGAAAATAACTATACAGCTTAAAAGAATCTGCTTGTAATATAGAACTCTCTCGCCATTAAAAAAAAGACCGGATTTATTTTTTTAAAAATCCATACCGTTTTGCCTAGATTTTTGCATTTTCCACCACCCGCATAAACATAATAAAGATGAGATCCAGAATGAAGCTCTAGCTAAACCATCAAGAACCCAAATTTCTCGGCTTTAAAATGACGAATAGAGTCACAAAGAATTACAAAGTAGACTGCAACTCAATCCAATACCTGAAAATCTGTAAACCCCTTGATGGGGTCTACTCCAAAGGCTTCCAAAACCAAGCCAAATGAACATGAAAACCTAGCCATCAACAAGCTCGTCTGTCCTCCTACACCATACTGAAAACAGAGACCATAGCAAAGACAAAGTTGCAATTCAAAATTTAGTATGGTGCACTCGTATATTTCATAGTAGAGAAAAAAAATTGAAAGGATGATGTCACCTGAATTGCGTCATCTAAGACATGAAACAAGACAATCATTACAACATGTAAAAGAAGGTAATAACAAATTGACCTAACACATGCAGTTACCAAAATACCCTTCACTTTCCTTCAATCAGCAAATAGTGAAGACAACTTTTTGCATTTTCCGATCATACGAAAAGAGACTTCCCGAGCTGTACCAGGGCATGATCTGAACCTTCCTAGTGCTCATGGAACCAATAGGCCTGCCATAAACTTCGGAGGACCGTCATACTTGTAGCTCCTACCTGCATTCAAATCATAATTCGACTCAATAAAATTGATGGCTATGCTTTTTCTTCCTCAATGTTTTAAAAATGAATTAAGTAGTGAAGCATAGTAGACAATCAAGCGAGTTTTGTGGTTAAAATAACCTTGGAAAACCATCTTTCTAGTGTTTTGGATGTCAAGCCATCAGATCACCCCAACTTTCTACCTAAACAATCCAATTCAGCAGGAATATGCTGATACAGTCACCTGATTTGATTTCCATTTTCAATTTTTATTTTTATTTTAATATGAAAAGTAAAAATGAGAAATCCTAGTTGATTTATGCATAAAAATAAAAATTTAAAAACACCATCTTTAACAAGTTGACTTTACCTGTGTTTTTACTGTCTCATCCCCACTTAAAATAAAGACAGACTGCTTCAGTTGAAGCATTTATAGCATTAATCTGTAAAAGATGGTTTCCATGGTCAATAGTTAATAGTGAAATTAAGTTACCAGTTAACAAATTGAATGTGAGATTGACCATACCTATACATTCAATTCATGTCAAGCCAAACAAGTTGTTCGCAATCCCAATTGGGCGATTGTTCCATAGCTTCAACATTTGTCCTTATTTGTTGTCCTGAAAATAATATCCACAAGTTAGAAATCCAAATACAAGATTCACAAGCATGACTTGTGATGTCAAGCTTCGAAGATGAAGAGCGATTAAGGGTAATCACCGGGAAAATAATACGGAAAGAAGAGATTAACATGACAATGGGTTCAGAAAGCAAGCAATATATTAAGAAATTGTTTCATGAAGAGGCCACATGAAAGGCTTCCTCCATGTGTTTGGTGACATATACTCTTGGGCAACATATTGCTAGGGAATTTTGGCAAATGCAAATTTGTTTGGATACTTTCCATGCAAAGCAGTGCCATTAGTTACCGATGCATGTGTTCATGTTTGAAGTATTGAATGTAGGCTTTTGCCATTTTACGATAATGGACATTCTCAAATTAATCAAGAAGAACTAAATGGAGAAGTCGGTCTTATTTCACTAAATGAAGGTACTAATGGCCTTTTTTGCTAGCGCCATTTGTGACATCAACATCACCAAATTTCACTTGGTAGTTTTTCTACTATCAAATCGTTTAGATATAAAACCCCGAGCAATTTAAAGCCTCAGAAAGAAACTTCTATTACTCATTCCAAACTTCCTTTATCTTGGGGGACGAACATAACTGAACAAAAGTGCCAAATGGAGCAATTTAAGTGTGTTTTGAACAACATGGCCTACTTAATGGAAAGCTTTGTTCTTGCAAGTTATGCTATATTGACACATGTGGCTACAAGTTGTTGTGCAAGGCTCCACCCACATGTGAGCATAGCAAACCTAACCCAGAACTTATGCCTAGGTCCAAGAATCAGGTTGGTCGCAAACTAGGTGAACCAAACATATATCAAAGATATGGGACTGCTAGCATTTAATCTATATCTATAGCCTATCAGATGATCAAAGTTTGATTCATGGGGAGCTAGACCAATTTTATCAATATTCACCAAGTACCTTTTATCAATTTCAATACATTTCCATTGAAAAAATGGTAGGAAATTTAAATATTTTCTTGTGTAGTTCAGTATCTATCTTACATGTAGTGTTGGGACCATGCATATCTTTTTCTTTATTTCTTTCTTCTTTTTTTTTAAAAAAAAAAAAAACTGAACCAATAACCTCTTAAGATGCACAAAAAACCAAAGAGAGATCAATGACATTTGCCAAAAGACGTACTTGTCAAGCTACCAAAATATCATTTAAAGTTTAGAGGATCTCATACCATGAACATTTGAGGCAGAGGATGAAAAGACTTGCATGTCACAAACATTAGCACATTGACTAATGCATTGATGAACAACAAAGACTCACATGTCACAAACAGTAAAGAAGGAACTCTGAAACAATGCATTGATGAACAATAAAAATTCACATGCCATGGACATTAGTATCTTGATATTCTAATGTTGGAGATGTCAGAATCTTTTGAATTTATTGGTAAGGACTATAACTAACAGAGTAATATGAAACAGTATGGTAGCTCAATCAAGTGTGGAACAGTGAGAACCAGCTTATAAGTATCGCGGCTTTAACTATTTTGAGGTTCATCCATACAAAATTACAAGTATGAACACATTAGCTTCTTCTTTCTTTTTATAACAATAAGTTTGAACACATTGGCATTATTGCCAACAACGAAATTCCTTGACCAAACTATTTCCTAATCTCATGTGCAAAAACAAACCAGTTGCGATTGACTACAATTTCATGTGGGAGAATCTCTAGTGGCGAGACATAAATGCATGTTTCTCCAAATATCAATTTGTGGAAATGACTACAAAGAATCCTCATCGTAAAAAGTCAAATTATTATCGGCTCACCAACACACATGGGCTTTTATAGCATCTATTGTATCTCGCATACATATGAGGCCCATAACAAAATCGATACCCTCTATATGTCCATGAAAAGAAGTTTTTGAGTGCATCATGTATCTTGAAAAGGAGGTGATAAGACCTATTTAAAACCAAAAAAAACAAAAACAAAAAACAAAACAAAAACAAAAACAAAAACAAAAACAAAACAAAAAAAAAAAAAAAAAAAAAAAAAAACAAAAAGACCCTACAAACTCTCATCCAAAACATTCAATATATATAAGGATTTTTATGCACCAAGGAGCACATCAGATCCAAAGATTGAACTGTCC
Source organism: Magnolia changhungtana (assembly GCA_030180095.1). Taxonomy (NCBI): domain Eukaryota; kingdom Viridiplantae; phylum Streptophyta; class Magnoliopsida; order Magnoliales; family Magnoliaceae; genus Magnolia; species Magnolia changhungtana. The sequence goes on along the minus strand of JASAUF010000361.1, from coordinate 9,316,543 downwards.
AAACAGGGACAATTTAAGGATTTTTATGCACCAAGGAGCACACTCGTATCTATGCCTGGCCACATAAAAACCCTTAAATGGGTAACTGATTGTCTTAATCCATATACAATCACATCAAAATTTGGATGGCATGAAAACATTAAGATGGCATTTGATAAAATTAATTAAAGGCTCATCAACTATTATCTAATGTTTTTAATAGTGTGGATTGATGTAAATACACAGTATTGGATGGGTCTAAATGCTTATGATAATGTTATGCTTATGGGCCTCAAAGAAGAAAATCCAATCCCATTAAAGTAGGTCGATCCACTTATTAGAAGGGCCACACCACATTACTTGAATCCGTGGTTGGCTAATTTTAATTCAAAGTGTTCATTCTCCTATGATGAGGCCCACACCATATGTGGATCAAAGATGACATGTCATGCTCACTAATCAATGGCCCATGTTTCATCCTTAAGAGGATAAATGATGGACTTTTGAGATTTACAAAAACCACTCCTACAAAGAGTCCATCCATCGGTCCAATAATGATGCATAATTATCTAATCTGTGGCTGGGATGGGGTTGTCCGCCATTAAAAACTTTCCAAATTGTATGGGGCTCATATTATTTTATTTTATTTGCATAGGCCACCCATTCCAATCATATGATGCGACCTATCAAGATGAACACACACTCCAAAATTCAGCCATTCCCAGACTCTAGTAGGCCATGCCACATGACTTTAGATATTTTGAGCATGATTTTGCCTGATGAGGCCAACCTGAATTTTGGGACAAAGAATATTTCGGAAAACAAGGAGAATATGAGGGATTACACGTGATGGACGGATTGGATGTCATGCACACATCACAAGGGCCTCACACATCACATTAAGCCTCCAAAGAAGATCGAATCATGTTTCCAAAGACAATTGCCAATAATCATCCCCATTGACACTTGGAGTGCACTTTAAAAGAGTACTCACCTAACACATGGTAACAAGCCAGACCTGTGTGAGATTAGAGCCTTTCATCATGCAATGACAACAATGTAGATACCACATGTAGGAAATCGGGCTTATGTATCAGCGTGTCACACCTGTACAAAACTAATGAACAGCTAGATGAAAGAAACATATGTGGCCCACCCAATGGTCATAATATATGCCCCATTTGAGACAAATTTGAATCTACACGGTGAGGATTGCTCGGCAATCGGATCTATCTTGCATGCAATAGAAGAACAAAATCTATACCATAATCATCAATTTCCTGATCAACAAGATCAAGCTGGAGCCTGAGGCATTGTAAACGGCCTCCTGTCATTATGGAAGGCGGAACATTCAATTGAAACTCTCTATAACCATCCGCTGGAGCATTGCCAAGGCCCAGAAATCCATGACAAATCACATATATCTTAAGAACTATTATCATCACAAGTGCGACGATCCCCAACCCCGTCTACAAACACAAAACTCAAAGTGAAAAAGAGTAAAATTTATATATTTTCAGTTCCATCTACCATAAGTAATATTTCATCATGATACAGTTGAACTGTCCATCATGTGGGCTTCGTCGTGGAGATGGTCTGTCTCAAAAATAAGGCCAGCCAACTCATCAGGCTGGTCACACATGTATTGGAGTGTGGACAAGTACAGAAGTCCACATATCCAATATAGGAATGTGCCCACCTGACTAGGCTTGGTCCTATTTATGGGTAAGGTCATCAAAACAGCCGGACAGGCGGCGGATGCGGACTCAATGGAAGTCCACTAATTCTTGAAAACAGCATGGTTATGATGCAAGAAAATACCAGAAAGCTTGTTGAGGCCGGGTCGAGTATACCATCGTATAGATAAACATTGCTGATGCAAAAAAAAAAAAGAGCATGTGCAAGCATTAGAAGTTGGGAGTGAATACAAAAGCAACAGAGCAAAAACACAATAATCAAGTAATTAAAAAATAATAATAAATAAATAAATACAAGTAGCGATGAAGCCCATCGAGTTGACATCAGTCATCAGACGACTGCCAACCACTGGAGGTTGCCTTGAACGCTGAGACGAAAGGATGGAAAAACAAAGATTATATCAGATAGAACTAGTACTAAATATCGGAAATTAATTGGTGCACACATTATTTCCCACTACCTAAAGACAATTGGCGGGAATCATGAAATTTGAATATTTAAAAGTCCATTTCAAATTACACAATAAGATTCCTACCCACCATTGTTGGATGGTGGGAGATGCGCGCACACTGGGTGGGCACAACCTTTCCTTCTGCAAAATAGCCATTTGGGTCTCACAAACCCTAATAAATAAAACCAAATGCAAGCAAAAGGTTACCATCCCTCTTAGGGACACTTTCTGGAATTCCGCTTTCTGCGTCTGTTCAATTTCCTCCGTAAATGAAATTCATGGCTCCTGGAATTAGAAGAGATCTCCCTCGCTATATGGAAATCAAATAGACTGAAGTCTCTCTGGAATTTGTTTGTCCTGGTTGCTATCTTTGGAACTATCTTGTTTTTCTTATTAGGTTTATATTCAAACTGTAAAAGTTGTAGAACATGTGAAACAGATGATAAGAAAAGAACATACATCAATATGGTGATGCACACGTTTATGAACTTAATGAGTAGTAAGTTTCTTCAAGTTAAAAATCTATCAAAGAACTCAGAGAGGAAAAAAAAAACATTAAAAAAAATTTTGAAATAAAAAAACAACGAAATTCCTACTCGTGAGATGAAAAAAAAAAAAACTACGCGGTTTGTAAAAGTCGATACTCAGAAATTTCGTGTGGGAAAAATAAGAGATGATCCTACTAAGACTTGAATTCTATATTACTAGGATTTTTTATATTAGAACTACTCCTCATTTAGCATATAGTATGAATTGTACAGATTGAGCTACAAATTCACTTGTGATATTGTTGGAGAAGCATAGGGAATGACCGAATGGAGTATGGCTCGCTCCCTAGTAAGTTACCATGGGGTTGAGCTATGACGGTCCCATTGTGATGTGTGTATGACTTCCATGGCATCCATCTGGTGTGACCCCTCATGCATGTTCACCATAAAGTCCAAAAATTAGGAAGCCTAAAAATTGAATGATTGACAACTCAAGTGGGGAACAATAAATCACACCTCAAATCTTAAACTCATATTGTGTAGCCCAAATGAATTTTGGATATTCCTGATTTTTTAGATGCGCCTGATCTATTGGAATTGTGCCATGGAAAACCACTCGTGAAAACCACAGGTGGTCTTGTCTACAGTCATGATAATCACGGGTCAACATGTCATGGTTCCATAACTAATATTTGGGAGTACTTTAAACATAAGTAAACCTAGGTTAAAGGAGAGATTCTTCTAGTTGTCCTTGAAAACTTGAGATTAGACACAACCAATTTAGTTAGTATATACATCACACGCATCATATATCACATGCATCATGTATACATCACATGCATCATATATTCAGTTACAGATCACATGCATCATATATATTTAATATATATATGAATATCATATCAACATGGGTTCCACTTGGGCTTACCACGTGCACATGATGTGCTATAAGGGTACTTGCATGGTGAAATAAGGGGTGTTTGAATGGATGGACGGTTTGGATATTATCCACATACACCGTTCCTTCTGCAACTGAGGTTCATTGCACATTGTAAAAATTCTCATGCACGTGTATGTGCATTATATATATATATATATATATATATATATATATATATATATATATATATATATATATTCAATACAAGAAATGGCCCGGCTGCTTGCTCTGGCTGACGGCCGGCTGGTGAGCCATGTCATCAGGGTGGGGTCCACTTACGTAACCCACCACTACTGCTGGGTGGGGCCCACCTGTGGATGCAGGATGCGGTCCACCAACATCTGCACGGGCCCCAAACCAGGGTAGCCCACCAGCTTTTTGGTGAGGCCCACCTGCATTTGGTGAGGCCCACCTGCAGTTTGGTGACGCCCAGGTTAACTTTTGGTGAGGCCCAAAGTCTGCCTCCTTTACTGACTTGCAAATGCCCCTGTTTTAGTTGTTTTGGAGGCCGTTCTCAGCCTTGACTCTCAGCTCAACCACGGCTCTTTTCCCGGCCGTTTCACACTCACGTCGATGCCCAAATGGTGGCATGGTGACTACCACTTCTCTCAGCCAAAGAACGGTCCGATCAGGGCCGTTTTCATGCCGAAAAATGGCCATTTCTGTCTGATTTTTGAGGCATGCAAAGAAATCAACAGAGCCTACTTGTAAGTCATCCCGAATCGAGTTTCTACCCCCGCTTTTAAGGTTATTCCCACGCCATTGTTTGGCTCCAAACAAGGCTCTGCTTCTGTCCGTTTCGGTCTTAATTTGGACAGATTGGATGGCATGAAAACACTAAGATGGTCCCACGTACATAAGTTTTGGGGAAATCTCAAAAAAAAAAGAACAAAAAAAAAGGACATTGCTCGTTGATAAAATTAATTAGAACTTGAAATTTTTTAGTAGAGATGGTCTTCTTTATGTGGATTACTTGAACCAAAAAGATTTTTAAGAGGGAAAGAACACCATTGGCCTATCTATATACTTAACAATTACACAAAAAACCCAACACCCAAAAAAAAAAAAAAAAAAAAAAAAAAAAAGGGGGTTTCAAATCATGGGGGTTTCGAATCCAGAGGGTTTCCAATCATAGGGGTTCCGAATCCAGGGGGTTTCCAATCGTGGCGCTAGGAGAGAGAGATTGAGAGAGAACCACCACCGTCAATCGATTGAGAGAGAGATTGAGAGAACCATCGCTATCAATCGATTGAGTGAGAGAGAGAGATTGAGAGAGAGAACGAGAGCATTACCTGATGTTCGTGAAGAGATCGACAGGAAGAGAGGTGGGAGAGATCTCTAGGGGTCGGGCGCTGGGAGAGGAACCGACGGAGAGTGTATGAGAGGGAGAGAGGAAAGGGGTCTCGTTTTAGGGCAGACGGATTGGCTACACGAGGCTGGTGGTGGGTGCTCAGGGGCCCCACCATGATGTACGTGTTTCATCCATTCCGTTCATCAATTTTTACAGATCATTTTATGGCTTTATACGAAAAATAATAGGGATATAAATCTTAGGTGGGCCACACCACGTAAAAAAAAAAATGAATGGATATTCAACATTAAAATCCTCCTAAGGCCTCAATGTACTGTTTATTTGAAATCCAATATGTTGATTTAGTCATAAAGACCCAGATGAATGGAAAAAATAATTATCGGCTTGATCCAAAATTTTTATCGCCCCAAAATGTTTTTAATGGTCAAAATTCATTCAAAATCAAGCTTCTGTAATGTGGTCCACTTGAGATTGATATATAATTCATTTTTTTCTTACATCATAAAATGATATATAAAAATAGATGGACGGCATGGATGACACACATACATCATGGTGGGCCCCACATAGCACCGAGTCATGGGGAGTAGCCAAACCGTTCCCCCTTTTAGGGGGCGCGGATTAGATATCGACGGGTTTGGTAGCGAGAGTCGCTCTCAAGTGACGTCCACCAGCCTCATGGACCCCACTATGATGTATATGTTGTATCCACAACGTCCATTCATTTGGAGATATTATTTTAAGGCATGACCCAGATAACGAGGCAAATCCAAAGCTTTAGTGGACCCCACCAAAGAAAACAGAGGGAAGATTGATGCCCACCGTTGAAACCTTCTTGAGGTCCACCATGATGTTTTTTCAAAATCCAACCTGTTCAAAAGTTAAAAAAGACATTAAAGATGGGAAAACACAAATATCGCTTGATCTAAAACTTTCATGGCCTTTAGAAGTTTTTAACTGGCAGTGTCACTCTCCCCACTGTTTTCTCTGGTGGGGTCCACTAAATCTTTAGATGTGACTCATTCTTTGAGTCTTACCCTAAAATGATCTCTCCTGGATGGATGGACGGCGTGGATACAAAACATACATCATGGTGGGGCCCACAAAACTAGGTGACGCCTGGCTACTCAACCGTTCTGTAGCCCATCCGCGCCTGTTGCAGGGACGTGGATTTCCTGCTTAGCCTTTCGCAGGAAGTTCGTGCCCAAGGATATTGGGTGGGGCCCACTGCCATATTTGTGGGAAATCTATACCGTTAATCTGTTTATAGAGCTTATTTTAGAAAAAGATGCCAAAAACGAAGTGTATCCAAAACTCAAGTGGGCCACACGAAATGAAACAAAGCAGGGGGATTCAAAGTGAGAACCGTTGAAACATTCTTACAAATGCCATAAAAGCTTTGTTTCGGCTCTTTTTTTTTCTTTTGTATTTTCACTTATTGCCGTGTTAATGACCTTATAAACTGTTTGGATGGCATATAAACATCAAGGTGGAGTTCAGAAGGTTTCAACCGTAGGTATTTGTATCCCCCTTATTTTCCTCTCGTGTGACCCACTTGATTTTTGGATCCAACTTGTTTTTAGTCTCTTGTCCTATAATGATTTCTAAAAACAGATTAACGGAGTAGATTTTCCAAACACATGGTGTTGGACCCTACCCAAAGATCCTTGCGTAGGAATTTTTCAATGGTAAAGGTTCAATCACACTATTTCCTGTGGTGTGGTCCACTTGAGCTTTGGATATGCTTCCTTTTTATTCTTTAGACCACAAATTATCTGTTAACATAAATAAACGGAATGGATAAAATAAATAAATAACAATGGACCCCACAACGTTTACTTTGTTAAAGGTAGCAACTAACTCACCTAAATGTAGAGGGCTTCCTTAAAACATTTATAATCATATATTGGGCTTGCCTTAATGTGATTCACATATCCAACCCATTCATTATGTGTGTCCAACTTGGATGAGGGGTCAGACCAAGTTTTAGCGGCATCCAAAACTCATGTGGGCCCCACCAAGTGCTTTAATATTTTTTATTATGTCTTGACATGGTTTTAGATGGTATGGTCCACCTGAGGTTCGTTTACGGATGATTTTTTGAGATATCTCATAACCTAAAGGGGACACATTAAATGCACGGTGTTGATGTTCGACACACATCATGATGGGGCCCACAAAACTTATTAACATCAATTCGTAGGTTTTCGCGAGTTTAATAAGTTGGGTCACAATTTTGACAATAATATTTAGATCATTTTATATGTATAGTCCATTTACTCTATTTTATTGATCAATTCCCTCAATTTGACCAGTTACTCACCCCAACCAAGCTAGCTACATGTGAGAAAGGTATTGAGAATACAAGATTGATCAACAATTTAAGTGAAATTTGATTTAAACATTTGAAGTTATTTACTCTTCAATCTGGACTAATTCGATTGTCCAAAAACAGTTAAATGTTCAATTAGTGGATGTGCCTAATAATTTATTAAAAATATTTTTTTCCACAGATAAATATTAATTTCCATTTAAAATTTACATTTTTTTTTCAAAATGTATATTTTTTACTCTTAATTTTTCTTTGAAAACTTTTAACAAAATATCATTTTTATTATAAAATATTTCAAAAATAAATTAAAATACAAATTAAAATTTTATTTTTAAAATATCTTAAATTTTCACAAATTTTATTTTTTTCCCAAAAATTCCAAAATGCCGATTTTTTCTTCAAAAGCATCATGTTGTTTTCAACTTTTCAAATTTTTTAAAAAATTATATATATATTTTCAAAATCTTAGTGTTTTTATAAATAACTTTTTCTTTTAATTTCAAAATTTAAACATTTTCAATTATTTTTCAAAATCACAAAATTTTTCAACTTACTTATTTTTCATTTCAAAATGTTTGTTTTTTGATAAAGTATCGATTTTTTAATATCATTTTATTTAAAAAAATTTCAAATTTTTTTCATTTCTCCATTTTTAAAAAAGCATTTTATTCGAACTTGTCAATTTTTATTGAACTTCACAATTTTATTTTATTTTTTTAATTTCAAACTCTCATTTTCTTTTTTAAAATATTTTCATTTTTCAACATTGTGAAAATTTTCACATTTTTTAAAATCTTTTTAATTTTCTTTTTCAGGATATTATTTTTTCTCAAAATCAAATGCTTTTTTTTTTCTTTCAAATTTATCAACTTTATTAAATATTCTTTTTCGTTCCCACAAAATAGATTTTTATTAAATCATGATTTTTATTTTTTCAAAATCTAATTTTTTCTCAAACATTGTTAAATTTTTTAAACTTCTCAATATTCTTTTTCATGTGATATTAGAAATCATTTAAATATTACTTTTAATTAAAAAATAAAAATAAAAATTTCACTTATTTGATATAAAAACAAAATAAATTTTCTTTTTGCATTTAATCAATTGTTAAAAACTAATCATAGATACAAATATGTATGATTAAACCACTGAAATTCTATTAAAAAATAATTATTAGACTACAAAAAAACGTAATTTTCCACTATATTTTAAAAAAAAATAACAAAAAAATAATGTTAGACAAGTCCTTTTACGACGGATCTGATCCGTCGTAAAAACAACTGAAAAGTGCGCCATTTTCTATTCTAGGCGGGAATTTGCATGTTCAATTTCCGTCGCCAAATCAAAGTTTACGACGGATTTAATCCGTCGCCTAGGTACGACGGACTAAAATCCGTCGTAAATACGTCGTAAATCAGATTTTAGCGACGGATTTCGGTCCGTCGCTAAATTCGGCGACGTTCGGACTACGGATATTCGCGGAAGACGAGTGTAGCAACGGACTTTTTCCATTAGCGACGGATTAAATCCGTCGATAAACCAAGAGATTTTTGCGACGGACGAAGTCCGTCGCAAAAATACGTCGCAAATTGGCCATTTTCACGTAGTGTCATCTACAAGGTGGCTCCCACCTGATGCGTGTGACTCGGATTTCTGCCACACATGCCAGGTCATATTGCGTGGTAATCATGTGGAAAGTATGCATGAGCTTATCTACAATAAAATACAAGGATTCCGACTCAAGTGAGCCATTTCATGATTGTGGGCCCGGCTCTTAACCGTTTGAGAGTGACGCCAATGATTGGGATATCAATATCATGATTGTGGGCCCGGCTCTTAACCGTTCATTAGGTCCACACGTGCCATTCTTTTAGTAACGGTGGCTGGTAAAAGGACAAAATATTATTTAGCTGAATGAATTATTTCATTACTATTTGTGATATATTTATACATACACATTTACGGATTTTTCGGAATCAATCAAATATTATCCTAACTAAATATAGTTACAGATAAGCATGGAAGAGATTTTACATAATCAATCAAATATTATCCTAACTAAATATAGTTACAGATAAGCATGGAACAGATTTGTTGCTAGTTGGACTTATTTGCAGTGTTGGACTAATTTGTTATGCTGGACGGAATCTTTGATGGTGTATTCTCTACATACCCCCGCAAGATGGTGCTTCCATTGGAGACACCAATCTTGGACCGAAGAAGAGATAACTGTTAGCGAGACAGTGGTTTGGTGAGAGCATCGGTAATCTGATCAGCGGTGGTAACATGAGCAACACGATGGAGGCCTTGAGATACTTTGTCACGAACAAAGTGAAAGTCGATAGCAATATGTTTCATGCGAGAGTGAAAAACCGGGTTTGTGCACACATAATTTGCCCTCACGTTATCACAATAGATGACTGGTGGTTAAGAGACTGGAACTTTGAGTGCATGTAGTAACGATTGAATCCAAGTGAGTTTAGCAGCAGTGGAGGCTATGGCACGATACTCGGCTTCAGTGGAGGAGCGAGCAACTGAACGTTGTTTATGGGAGCTCCAAGAGATGGCATTGCCACCAAGATAAACATAATATACAGTGGTGGATGTGCAATCATCAATATTGCTAGCCCAGTCAGCATCTGAGTAAGCATAGAGAGAGTTGGGCATGTTCCGCCGAAGGAATAAACCATGAAAAATAGTACCTTTGAGATATCGCAGTAAGTGCTTGGCTGCTGTCCAATGTAAATCCATGGGATTATGCATAAATTGAGAGAGTTTGTTGACAACAAAGCACATGTCCGGATGAGTGAGAGTGAGATACTGTAAAGCCCCTATGACACTGCGATATTGGGTAGCATCGGCCGGAGGAGAGCCATCACGAAGTGTAAGTGAACCAGTGTTTGGAAGAGGTATGCTAACGTCCTTGGCGCCATCCATATGAGTTTGAATAAGAAGATCACGGATGTATTTGTGTTGCTAAGGAAAAGACCGTCGGTAGTGTGAGTAACCTCAATCCCGAGAAAGTAGTGAAGTGACCCCAAATATTTGACGGAAAACCGTTGGGAGAGAGCATCAATGAAGCTAGAGACAAGGCTTGCATTACTACCTGTAACTAGTAGATCATCAACGTATATAAGAAAATATATGATAGCACCATTGCAAGTATAAATGAAGAGTGAAGTGTCTGATTTGGTATTGGAAAATCCAAAGGAGAGCAAAAAGGAACTAAGCTCTTGGTACCAAGCGCATGGGGCTTGCTTGAGGCCATAGATTGCTCACTGAAGCTTATAAACATGGGAGGGAAGTGTCGAATCAGTGAACCCCAGTGGTTGAGACATATAACCTCCTCGGAGAGTGAGCCATGAAGGAATGCATTATTGACATCAAGTTGATGTATTTTTCAACTGTGGTGAAGGGCAAGGCTAAGTACAATCCGAATAGTAGTGGGTTTTACAACCGGACTGAAAGTCTCAATGTAGTCAATGCCTGGACGTTGGTGAAAGCCTTTGGCGACGAGGGGAGCTTTGTAGCGATCAATGGAATTATCTGGGCGGTGTTTGATACTAAACACCCATTTGCAACCAATAAGATTTTAAGAGGAGTGAGAGGGAACAAGATCCCACATGCCGTTGCAGAGCAGGGCATTAAATTCGTCGGACATGGAACGTCGCCAGTGGGGTGCACGAAGAGCCTGTGTGACACAAGTGAGCTCAAGTGAATCTGGCAGGCTATGCTTGGTGGTGACATTAAGGAACTTGGTATTATGTTTGAAAATATTGTGTTGGGCACGAGTGGTCATGGAATGAGTGTGAGGTGGGGAGAGATAGGGCTCAACCACAGGTTGAGATACGGGTCGAAATAGGGTAGGCTCAGATTCAGGGTGGTTGAGAGGGGTTGGGTTAGGGGAAGTAAGAGGCATTGAGGGTGATGTAGAAGCAACACATGGAGGAGATAAGTCCGCAGCACTAATAAGTGGAGACGTGGGATATGAAGGCATAGAAGTATTAGTAATAAGCAGCCCATGAGTTGAGGAACCATGCAAGACTGGTAAACGGATAATAGGCACTGATGTCGTATCGTGATGAGGAAGCCAAGCAGTGGATGAAGTTGATGAAGATGGATCGAAGGAAGAAAAGAAAGGATATGGAAAAAAAGATTCATCAAAGATGACATGACGTGAGATAAATAAGCGGTTGGTGGAAGGATTAAAACATTTATATGCACTTTGAGTGAGAGAATACCCAAGGAACACACATGAGCGAGAACGAGGGTTAATTTTATGGCGAGAGTAGGGGCGGAGCCATGGATAACATAGACAACCAAACACACGCAACTTGCAATAATTGGGGGTGTCACCAAAGAGAGTAGTGAAGGGAGAGTTATTATCAAGAATAGGTGTGGGAAGGCGATTTATTAAGTAGGTTGCAGCTTGAAAAGCATAAGACCAAAATGATAGTGGTAGGGAGGAATGATAAAGTAGGGAGAATTCGGTTTCAACAAGATGGCGGTGTCGACGCTCAGCAGGGCCATTGTGTTGAGGGGTGTGGGGTGGAGTAGTTAAGTGCGTGATGCCATAACTAGAGAGAAGAGATCCGAGTTTTTTATACTCACCCCCACCATCGGAGTAAATGGAGACAATTTTAGTTTTAAAATAATTTTCAACTGTAGCTTTAAATGTTGGAAAAAGATAATAAACATCCGATTTATTTTTGAGAGGATACAGCCACACATATTTGGTAAAATTAACAACAAAAATAATATAATATTTAAAATTATCCATTGATTCAACCGGAGTCGGTCCCCATACATCAATGTAAATGAGATCAAGTGGACACGACTTTTAAGATAAGATGCAGGAAACGGAAGTTTATGGCTCTTAGACCATTGACAGTAGGAACACAAGGTAAAGATAATAGACGAAGATGACAATGGTAAAGAAAACTTCTTGACAAGATATTGAAGGGTGCGAGACGATGGATGACCAAGTCGTTTGTGCCAGTCTTGCATGGGAGCCTTGACACCAATCATGGCGGAGGGCTGAGCAGCAGAAATGTGCACGATCGTAGGCCATTCATACACATCATTTTTATTCGGGCCGCGGATGAGAATCTCCCCCGTGCGCAGATCCTTAACAAAAAAATGAGAGAGAAAAAATTCAATAGATGTAAGATTAATTTTACAAAATTGAGAGACAGAGATAAGATTTTTTAGCATGGAAGGAACACACAAGGTATTGGATAAAGTAAAAGATTTGGAAGAACTAGAGAGAGATGCAGATCCAGAGTGAGTAATACGTAAACCTGAGTCATCACCAATAACAATATTATCGGGTCCATCATAGGGGGAGTGAAGGGATAAATTTTGCGAGTCAGAGTTGACATGGTTTGTTGCAGCAGAGTCGACAAGCCAAGGTTGAGAAGCCAAAAATCCAGTGGCTGTGTAGTTGGCTGTTGGTTCCGGATGGGAGAAATAACGAGCCAGAGGGCATCGTTTGGTAATGTGGCCCTGTTTATCACATAGTTGACAGAACCCTTTGTAGCCACGACCTTGAGAGAGGTTGGTCCGCTAATTTGAATTGTATGAGTTCCCTTGATTCGTATGATTCGAGAGGTGATTGAAACGATTGGAGTTGTATGGAGAGCCTTGATTAGAAGGGAACCGAAATTGTTGGGATCGACCACGAGTACCACCACGATTGGCGGGAAAATGGCGAGAAGAATTGTTGCTTGTATGGTGAGTTGCATTGGCGGAAAGCACTGGGGATTCACTGCGGGCTTCTTATCGTTTGAGATAGGCTTCATAATCAACAAGTTTATCATGTATATCTTCAAAGAAAATGGGATTTTCCCCAGCATGAATGCCGGCAGTGATTTCTTTGAATTCATTACCAACTCCATTGAGGATGTGAATAACAAGATCATCATCAAGTAGAGGAATATCAATGAGAACTAACTCATCAGAGATGGCCTTGAGAGTTTGCAGGTATTCAGTAATAGACTTACCATCACGGGGTCGAGTGAGTCGTTCCTTGAGACTTATAACACGTGAGCGAGAGCGATTCGCATAAAGGCCTTTAAGTTTGTCCCACGCTTCTTTGGAGGATTTGTTAAATACAATGAGGGTTGCAATCAAGTCAGAGACTGAGATACGGATAGCATGTAACGCCCTGAAAATCAGGGGTCGAGCATAAACTCAACTCCCGAGTTCCAACGCATCACTTATGCAACAAAATGAATGATGATTGAATGTTGTCTGTATTAGTGCATTGAACATGAGTGAGATTAAGCCAAAACAGCATATCATACTCCAGAGACAAGTGAGATTGCAACCGGAAGACTGTGATAGATATATAAAATATAAAAACTGTGGTGAGTCTCCAGAGTGGGATAATGTTGACAGGTTAATGAATTACAAGTATAATTTCAAAATATACCAAGTCGTGGAAGTGTAATGTCTTCTATCCCAAACACCATAGCCCCGTCAATGCAATTACAGGTCTTCATAGACCTATCAGAGAGTTACATGTAGGAGAACTCCTCCTAACATCATAGTAGTAGTCTGGCTTTGCTTCATAAGCATTGCCATCACCTGCAGCTAAGACAATCTGGTTGGTGTTGCAAGCACCGTCCCATAACGTGGGAGTGAGTGATCAACTCAGTGGAACAATAAAGCATAGGTTAACATGTTATCAATTCAGTCAAGCAGTAATGATAAAGCAGTACAATCAAACAATTATAAATACTCTTGTTAATGCAAGTATGGAATGCAGTCATGATGCATGCCCTCACCACATACTTTCTCATGCGACACCATCTTACGTTCGCAGCATGCTTTCATTCCTCAGTGTTCCACATCTTCCAGGCACATGCAGTGCGATGATGAGCATGATTACCGAGTTATTATTAGTCCATTTCAAACAGCAGGATTGGGAAACTAAGGTATCTCCCTTGTATCATTCCCAAACATGATCCATTCTAGGGTCATCAAACCTAGATAATCTCATACGATAGTGTGGTTCTAGGGCGCTGCAAAGGCTGTCAGGGCTGTTATACACAATTGTTACACCACTCCCCTATCACCTTTGTAACGGTTCATCACTAAATGATACAGGCCTAGTTCATACTCTATTCACCGCAGCAAAACTCGTTGCCTCACCACAAATTCAGAGTATGCTCGAGGTCACTATAAAGGGCTCGTCACCAATCAGTGTAGGCTGACAGCTCGAATATAGTGTCCCATACCACCATAATCGACTCACGAGTCTGGTTACTCAATGGACACTACGGGGAGGCAAATGGCTCCAGTGTAGGCTGACAGCATGACCACGTGTCCCATACAACCATGCCCGGCTCATGAGTCTTAGCGGATCGAGGTACCATGGTTAACGAGATTTCACTGGTAAGTTTGGTATCCTAGGTTCAAGCAGAGGCATCTAAACATGGTGAATATACATAAGACAGATCGGGTTGCGTGACGAGATCAGCTAGCTCGAGCGCACAACAAGTTGAACGATATGAGGCGCATAAACACTTCGTGTGGCCAACCACTATCACCAACCGAAGTACGACTCGGGTTCGTCGAACACATCTCGCATAGCGAATGAATCTCAGCCACGCATTCATTTCCGTTTTCAATTGCCTGGACTATAATCATAACCCCAAACACAATCTATCCTTATTCAGAAGCATGTATAGTAAAGCAGAATAAACAAAGTAATTCAAACATGTTATAAATCATGTTATAAAGCATAATATAAACAGGAAATACAAACACATGTATTTCATAAATAAGCGGTTAAATTAAACAAATAATATGGAGGAAATCATATACATCTTTAAGGTAGCTGAGAATCCTATCTCAACACCACTATTAAATTTAGTTCGTCACACAATTTCTCACACAGGCATTTTATCAAACACTTAAACTACACCGCTCCAACATACATGACATATGTTGATTTCAACATAGAATAGGACAAATCCTTATAGCAAGGAGTTGTCGTATACACATCAATCATGTTCTTACATTCAATACATATGACAGGCATAAATTATAAATCCATATTTATTTAGTCATTTCAACAAACACTTAGACTGCACACATTAGCCTACATAAGCTATGTTGGCCAAAATGTGTATTAGGGTGAATCCTTTTGCCAAACAGATTATACATCTATAAATAGCATATATACAAGGAAAATACTCATGTCAATCATATTGGCAAAATTTATACGGATACCGTATTTTCTACAAATACCTTGAATACATAAAATTCCATATTCTTCGTATTTAATTGAAACGGAAAACAGACAGCACTTTGTACATGTGCAATTGCATGCAGATTATGAATCTATCATTATCTGACATTGAAAGTGTTGAAAACCATAACTTATACATCTAAAGTCCGCACCTTTTGTCTTATAATCAGAAAGAACTCGATAGATTTGCTAAGTCTTCGTATACGGTAACTTGGCAACCTATAACATGCTTTAGGTTAGTTATTTCATAACATACAACTATCAAAACCCCAAAACAGATTAGGGTTAGGGTTTCTTACCTAGAAACGAAGCCGGCATCACCGGGAAAGCGCTTAGATTGGGATGGTTAAGCTTGGATACAGCAGGGAAGAACGGTAGGAAGAATCTCCAACATCTCCCACACTTTCTTTCTCTTTTCTCTCTTCTCTTTCCTAAGGTTTCTCTCAAATTCGTATAGCTGAATGAGAGAGGGTTTTAAGGTCCTTATATAGCCTAAAAAGTCATCAAAATAGACCTAAGGTCAAGGTATACTTAGATTATAACCAAAGTAGGTCAGTTTTAGCTCAACAGAGGACTTCTGTCGGCCCCCCTTGAGCGAAAGGTCGGACTTAAGCTTACAAACATTGGATCTAGGTTTAGCTGAGGTTTTGTTCTAGTCGGGTTTCCATATCGCACGTGGCGGACCGGTTTCAGTTCAATGGTCAGTGAAACTCGATCAGAGATTTCAAGTATACTGACACGTGTATGAAATTTCTCCTGATCCGAGGGTGTAATCTGGCCTGATTCCGACGGTCTGATTGCTTATAACTGATCTGCAAGCGACAAGTCTCAGATTTATTTATTTTGAATTTAATTTAGAATTATTTTCACATTTTCACACTTCCCGCTCCGAGCTCAAGCGAATAATGCTGGGACACTATCTGGATTTGATTTCCGAGATGGTTGTCAAGCCCAGCAAGGCGGTCCTAATTCCTTAACTTCGTGTTAATCGGACTTTCGATGGGCGGTCCAGATCTGATACGGAGTTTCAATGTACTCCCGAGAGCAACTGGGTAATGAGATTGATCCGAGATTTTAGGGTAACTTAGCGTCAATGATTCTACAAGTTTTGGGTCTTGCAGATCGTATTTAAAGTGGATCAAACGGACTTTGTAGCTAATATAATTTAGCACTTAGTTACTTTGTGAAGGATAAGGTAGTGAAAGTGAGATTTGTGAAGGAAATGGGTTAAGAAGCGATCTTAAACTGTGGGATTCAGTTCTGACAAGTTAATAAGGTGTTAGGAGTGACCCATTGCATGAGAACGTCTAATTTCATGTTGGCAAAAATTCGGGATGTTATAATCTACACCCCTTAAAATAAAATTTCGTCCCCAAAATTGCTTAAGGGTAATAAGGAAAGATTTAATTATTTCTTTTGCCTAAGTTTTATTGATTTTGAGTTTCTACGCGTGGTAGGGTATATACTAGCCTGGTTCATTTTAGTCTACCCCCCTTAAAACTTATTTCTTTATCCATTTCTCATACCCTGATTATTTGCTATAATTTATTTCTTTACCTATTTGGAGTCTTGACGACAATTCCCAATAATTTAGAGTAAGATAGCTGTTTTTAATGTTTGACCAACACGGAGAGACGGTTATAGTGGGCTTGATCCCGATACATCGATCATTTACCGGGCCAGGGTAGAAAGCTTATCGTATCCCTTCCGAATCCTGGTAGATCCTGGTCTTCTGCTCGGCCAAGCAGTGAGTCCATTGGTAGTCGCCCAAGATTGAGAATTGGGTCAAGCAGTGAATGCTTCGCAGTTGTATATTTCAGTAACTCCGTACCGATCACTCTAAAAACTTAGGGAAAGCCCATCACAGAAAGGTTCAAATGTCTTATTTCTTGGGTTGCCCTTTAGGTCTTGGTCTAAGAAAATCCTCGTCTCATTCTATGTCCGAGATAGGGTAGCTCATCCTATTTAGTGACCTGTCTTTACGTATAGTCTGGATCAACTCCATTCGATCCTGGGCCAGTGGGGCAAGGGTCCACCACACTTTCGCTGTGCCACCCAGATCAAAGAGGTGTATTAATTTGACCTAGCTACATCTATCAGCCTCTAGCATTCTCTAATGTAACCGGTAGTCTAGTCTTAATTTAGGAGTAGGGGAAATCCATAGGTGTAGTCTAAAGTCTATGCTCATACGCTAGATGATTTCACATCATTTCTAATACAGGAAGAGTTTTATCACTTAGGGTCAAAGTTGTCTAATTGGAACTGAGTTGTCTGTACTTGACGCTCGAGCATTTCACATATGCTCATTCCAACTAAGAGGGTCCTAAGGTTCACATTATAAATTTGTTAGGTTTCTTATACGGTTAGGTCTGTCGAAATCTAGGAGCACCGCTCTAGGTCCAAAACTCCAAGGGCCTATTTTCTTAAATGAGAATGCATTGCTAATCCCACTTCGGGATCGGGAATAACATGTTTGGTAGGAGGGTGGGTGGGATAAAAATTAATTTTATAGGCTTTGGAAAATGAGCCTAGTGTTGGAAAAGTGTGAGATGGGATTTCCAAATCCCAGGATAATGAATTTCTAAGTGTAATTTGAAAGGAAAATACGGGATTTATGTTTAACTGCATACATTCCAAACATAGTATCGAAAACCATGGGATAAACCCAATCTAGGGACCATACCTTACACATACATTTATTGTTACCTTTACAATTCTATCCACCTTAAACTCACCTAATGCAATTTGGTCGAACGGGCCCTAAACGTCCTCAAACATCTAAAACACTCTACCAACTACTACACCCATCAACATGAAAATAAAAACATCCTAAGACGGTAACCCATGCAAACTACAAGACAACAGTATGGATAGCTAGACATCTGAGAAAGTGGTCGTACTAAGCTTGGACAGAGCCATGGAAAATGAGGATAAGGGGAAACGGGGGCTGGAGTTTTTGGTTCTCCATGGACTTGAGCCTCAACAGGGATTGTGAAGGCCCAAAAGACAGTGATTGAAGATGAAAAATAGAAAGGTAGGATGGGTTAGGGAGCTTACACGTCTTTGAGCTCCAAATGGGGCATGTAAGAGCCCAAATGAGAGTGAATGGAGAGGGTAGGGAGGTAGGGATGGCTGTGAACAATGGATATGAGTGGATTGTGGCCGAAAATGATAGATCGGACGATTAGGAGGCAGATTTGAGAGAGAGGACAGCAAGTTTAAAGAGAAATGAGAGCTTGGAGGTGTTTTGAGAAGGAGGGGGCAAAATGGACGTGAAACAGGGGCCCCTACAAAATTTGGTAGGCACCACACGTGCCTAGGGGTCGGGCCGACCATGACTAGCACCGGCCCGACTAACCCGGCCCATCCTGACCGCGGTGACCACAGTACCGCCGTGGTGCCACCACAGTAGGGCGGTGTTCACCACCCTCCCATGGTGCCAATGGTACCCCGGGTCTGTCCCAGGTCCCCCCGAATTTCATCGATTTCGCACCAACTCCATTTTGAGTCATTTTGGGACCAATTTGCAGACCGGAATGAGTTTATGTGACGTGTGACATATGATTTTGGGGTAGGAGGAGCTAATTTATCCAACTAACCCATTTATTTGGTTAGATTCCAAAAGGTTAAGGGTCAAAACCCATTTTATCCATTTATTTCCTATTTATGGTAAGTTTTAGTTTCGATATTCTTCTCCTTCATTTATACCTTAGGATTGGTGTGTATTATGTATGTGCTTAAAAAGAAATGAAGAATACAGTGATGGAGGGTGAGATTTTGAAGGAATTGGATAAAAAGGGGTTTTAAGCTTTAAGATTACGTGTAAGGTGTTGTGGTTGACCCACAACCCAAGGACATTCATTTCTAGGGAATGACTCAAACCTGTCGACTGACGGCCTAGAAGTGATTTGGGGTCGTCTCACGTGAACATGGGTGTGTACGGGCCTAATCTCAGCGGTCGATTTTGGTCAGTTTCGTCGTTCGGCGAATTTGAAAAATCCTAAGTCAGTTTCTACATTCCGTTGCCCCTTCCTAAGTCAGAGTGCGTCGTGTGATCATAACCCAGGTTAATACAAATCATGCTCTGATACAATCTTGTAATGCCCTGAAAATTGGGGGTCGAGTATAAACTCAACTCCCGAGTTCCAACGCATCACTAATACAATAAAATGAATGATGATTTAATGTTGTCTGTACTAGTGCATTGAACATAAGTGAGATTAAGCCAAAATAACATATCATACTCCAAAGACAAGTGAGATTACAACCGGAAGACTGTGATAGATATATAAAATATAAAAACTATGGTGAGTCTCCAGAGTGGGATAATGTTAACAGGTTAATGAATTACAAGTATAATTTCAAAAAAAACCAAGTTGTGGAATGTAATGTCTTCTATCCCAAATACCATAGCCCCGTCAATGCAATTCCAGGTCTTCATAGACCTGTCAGAGAGTTACATGTAGGAGAACTCCTCCTCAACATCATAGTAGTA
The DNA here is from genome assembly GCA_030180095.1 of Magnolia changhungtana. Lineage (NCBI taxonomy): Eukaryota > Viridiplantae > Streptophyta > Magnoliopsida > Magnoliales > Magnoliaceae > Magnolia > Magnolia changhungtana. Next base: position 9,296,591 of record JASAUF010000361.1, on the reverse strand, counting down.
GTCCGGCTCTGCTTCATAAGCATTGCTATCACCTGCAGCTAAGACAGTCTAGTTGGTATTGCAAGCACCGTCCCCTAACGTGGGAGTGAGTGATCAACTCAGTGGAATAATAAAGCAGAGGTTAATATGTTATCAATTCAGTCAAGCAGTAATGATAAAGCAGTACAATCAAACAATTTTAAATACTTAATGCAGGTATGGAATGCAGTCATGATGCATGCCCTCACCACATACTCCCTCATGCGACACCATCTTACGTCCGCGGCATGCTTTCATTCCTCAGTGCTCCACATCTTCCAGGCACATGCAATGCGATGATGAGTATGATTACCAAGTTGTTATTAGTCCATTTCAAACAACAGGATTGGGAAGCTAAGGTACCTCCTTGTATCATTCCCAAACATGATCCATTCTAAGGTCATCAAACCTAGATAATCTCATACGATAATGTGGTTCTAGGGCACTGTAAAGGCTGCCAAGGTTGTTACACGCAATTGTTACACCACTCCTCCAACACCTTTGTAACGATTTATCACTAAATGATACAAGCCTAGTTCATACTCTATTCACTGGGGCAAAACTCGTCGCCTCACCGCAAATTCAGAGTATGCTCGAGGTCACTACAAAGGGATCGTCACCAATCAGTGTAGGCCGACAGCTCGAATATAGTGTCCCATACCACCATAATTGGCACACGAGTCTGGTTGCTCAATGGACACTATGGAGAGGCACATGGACCCAGCATAGGCCGACATCACAACCACGGTGTCCCATACCACCATGCTCGGCTCATGCGTCTTAGCGGATCGAGGTACCATGGTTAACGAGATTTCACTGGTAAGTTTGGTACCGTAGGTTCAAGCAGAGACGTCTAAAAATGGTGAACATACATAAGACAGATCGGGTTGCTTGACGAGCTCGGCTAGCTCGAGCGCACAACAAGTTGAACGATATGAAGTGCATAAGCACTTCGCGTGGCCAACCACTATCGCCAACTGAAGTACGACTCGGGTTCTCCGAACACATCTCGCATAGCGAATGAATCTCAGTCGCGCATTCATTTCCGTTTCTGATTGCCTGGACTATAATCATAGCCCCAAACACAATCAATCATTATTCAGAAGCATGCAGAGTAAAGCAGAATAAGCAAAGTAATTCAAGCATGTTATAAAGCACAATATAAACAGGAAATACAAACACATATATTTCATAAGTAAGCGGTTAAATTAAACAAATAATATGGAGGAAATCATATACATCTTTAAGGTAGCTGAGAATCTTATCTCAATACTACTATTAAATTTAGTTCGTCACATAATTTCTCACATAGGCATTTTATCAAACACTTAAACTACACCGCTCCAACATACATGACATATGTTGATTTCAACATAGAATAGGACAAATCCTTATAGCAAGGAGTTGTCGCATACACATCAATCATGTTCTTACATTCAATACATATGGTAGGCATAAGTCATAAATCCATATTTTTATAGTCATTTCAACAAACACTTAGACTACACACATTAGCCTACATAAGCTATGTTGGCCAAAATGTGTATTAGGGCGAATCCTTTCGCCAAACAGATCATACATCCATAACTAGCATATATACACGGCAAATATTCATGTCAATTATATCAGCAAAATTTATACGGATACAATATTTTCTCCAAATACCTAAAATACAAAATTCCATATTCTTCGTATTTAATCGAAACGGAAAATAGACAGCACTTTGTACATGTGCAATTGCATGCAGATTATGAATCTATCATTATCTGACATTGGAAGCATTGAAAACAATAACCTATACATCTAAAGTCCACACCTTTTGTCGTAGAATCAGAAAGAACTCGATAGATTTGCTACGTATTCATATACGGTAATTTGGCAACCTATAGCATACTTTAGGTTAGTTATTTCATAACATACAACTATCAAAACTCCAAAACAGATTAGGGTTAGGGTTCCTTACCTAGAAACGAAGCCGACATCGCCGGGAAAGCGCTTAGATCGGGATGGTTAAGCTTGGATACCGCAGGAAGAATCTCCCACATCTCCCATACTTTCTTTCTTTTTTCTCTCTTCTCTCTCATAGGGTTTCTCTCAAATTCGTATAGTTGAATGAGAGAGGGTTTTAAGGTCCTCATATAGTCTAAAAAGTCACCAAAATAGACCTAAGGTCAAGGTATACTTATGTTAGAACCAAAGTGGGTCAGTTTCAGCTCAACGGAGGACTTCTGGCAGCCCCCCTTGAGCCAAAGGTCGGACTTAAGCTCATAGACATTGGATCTAGGTTCAGCTGAGGTTTCGTTCCAGTCGGGTTTCCATATCGCACGTGGCGGACTAGTTTCAGTTCAACGGTCAATGAAACTCGATCAGAGATTTCAAGTACACTGACACGTGTATGAAATTTCTCCTGATCTGAGGGTGTAATCTGGCCTGATTCCGACGGTCTGATTGCTTATAACTGATCCGCAAGCGACCAGTCTCAAATTTATTTATTTTGAATTTAATTTAGAATTATTTTTACATTTCTCATACACCCCGCTCTGAGTTCAAACGAATAGCGCTAGGACACTTTCTGGATTTGATTTCTGAGATGGTTGTCAAGCCCAGCAAGGCGGTCCTAATTCCTTAACTTCGTGTTAATCGGACTTTCGATGGGCGGTCCAGATCTGATACGGAGTTTCAATGTTCTCTCGAGAGCAACTGGGTAATGAGATTGATCCAAGATTTTAGGGTGACCTAGCGTCAATGATTCTACAAGTTATGGGTCTTGCAGATCGTATTTAAAGTGGATCAAACGGATTTCGTAGCTAATCTAGTTTAGCACTTAGTTACTTTGTGAAGGATAAGGTAGTGAAAGTGAGATTTGTGAAGGAAATGGGTTAAAAGGCGATCTTAGACTGTGGGATTCAGTTCTGACAAGTTAATAAGGTATTAGGAGTGACCCATTGCCTAAGAACGTCTAATTCCTGGTTGGCAAAAATCCGGGATGTTACATAGCATGTAACAGAAGTTAATCTTGGCGCTTCCAAATAATTGATGTGATTAAGTTGTCAGAAGGACATGGTTTTGATCCATCTATGTAGCCTATTAGGTCATAACCAATCAAGAGAGAATTAAATTGGGCACGCCATGTTGGATAGTTTAAGGGCATGAGTTTAAGAGGGAGTTGTGCATTAGCAATGGCGATTAACGACGTGTTTGAATCAAAGGAAGCTACAACGGATGTAACCATGGGAGTTGTGGTGATTGATTCTTGTGCAACCATTGATGAAGGATCAAGGTTTCTCGTTGGAGATGAAAGCTTTGATACCCTAAAGGGACAAAATATTATTTGGCTGAATGAATTATTTCATTACTCTTTGTGATATATTTATACACACATGTTTACAGATTTTTCGGAATCAATCAAATATTATCCTAACTAAATATAATTACAGATAAGCATGGAAGAGATTTTACAGAATCAATCAAATATTATCCTAACTAAATATAGTTAGAGATAAGCATGGAAGAGATTTGTTGCTAGCTTATTTGCAGTGTTGGACTGATTTGCTGTGCTGAACGGAATCTTTAATGGTGTATTCTCTACAGCTGGGACATCACTAGAAACGCATAGACAGGGACAAGCATTCCTTTCACAACTTCAAGACACCAAACAAAGGTCAACGACAATATCTCCTTCTAATCGCATGAGAACATGTTTTTCTTTTTACAGTGCTCCAATGCTCTCAAGAGGTATAAGTTTTGGTGCTCCAAATTGCACCACTTCACTTGTCCATCAAATCTAAAACATATTTTTATAGGCTGTCGTGAAAAAAATCATGATGATAAAATGATCCCATTATTAGATGCTCACTTTGTTTTCAATTATGTGGGGTGTATCAAAATCGGTGTAACAACTCAATTCAAACTCGTCGACTTTGACCCCAAGCGCCAAAATATGCAGATACATTCAATATAAATGTATATGACTAGATTCTTTGAAGATTCGCTGCTTACTCAGCTAATTACAAAATTTAATAATGATCATGTGATGATTAGAGGTGGGATTCTTCTTTCGAATATGGGTTACTTTGTTCCTTTGACAAGAAATGACTTTCAAAATACTAGATCAAATCAATCAAAAGGAAAAACTCACCGTCGATCGATTGTGAGGAGCAATTGCAAGAATACATTTATTGAAAGAATTGCTTGATATTGGATAAAGAACAAATCCAGCGTATGAGTATAGACTTGGATTATAAATATAGATTATGGCTAAGAATCACCGCAATTCCTAGGATAAGTTGAGATAAAAGATAAATTGATATATTTGATTGATTGTTGTTGGTTGGATTGATTTTATTGGTTGAGTATATTTTCTCTATTGGATTCCTCTGCTTTTATAGAGTTTTGTTGCAGGTTATTTTTTCCAGATCATTCCTCAATTATTGCACCAATTATAATAGTTGAAAAGTCTTTCTATAGATCCTTATTTCTAATATGTTTCTTCTTCCTGACTGTTCTTCTTCTCTCGACCAAGCTTTACTTTGGGCGTTAATCGTTCATCAGGCACACATCGACTACATTGCTTTTGTCAGTCGTCTGATGATGTGTAGTATTAATTCTTTTAGATGTTTCTACTTTTAATATGATAGCTAAACCATTTCCACGTAGTCTTCCAGATCCTTCTATGTATTGATTTTATTGGTTGGGTATATTTACTTTGTTGGATTCCTCTGCTTTTATAGATTTTTGTTGCAGTTTATTCTTCTAGATCATTCCTCCATTACTGCAACAATTACCATAATTGAAAAGTCTTTATCTAGATCCTTCTTTCTGATATGTTTCTTCTTCCTGACTATCTTCTTCTCTCAACCAAGCTCTACTTTAGTCATTAATCGTTCATCGGTAATACATCGACTGCATTGCTTTCGTCGGTCGTTTGATGACGTGTAATATTAATTCTTCTAGATGTTTCTACTTTTAATATGACAGTTAAACCATTGCCACGTAGTCTTCTAGATCCTTCTATTTTTCTTGATATGTTTCCTACTGTCTGTTTCGCTTTTAAATGCATCTCGGCCGTTCGTTTCACTTCTGTCAACTAAGGCTTTGTTGTCCTCGATTGCCTTTTATATCTTAAATAGGTCAACCGCACTTCGGCCTCTGGGTCACAATCTGCTAAAGAATTAATGTGATCCGTTTTCATATGCTTCTCGGCCGCTCGATCCGCTTTTGGACACCTCTTGGCCGCCTCTTGAATGCTTTTCCGCCACTTGATTTGCTTTTCCAAGCCATGGATGAGATGTTTACGGCTATTTAACAAAAGTAATTCCTATAAATCATAAGAAATTCATAGTAGTTCCTAATAAATAGACCTATCATATTGTTAATTGGACCTATTTTTGTGTGAATTGTCCTGGCCATTCATATTAAAAACCATGGATGAAATGGTTAATGTTTGTTATAGAAATGTGCACTGGGCATAATGAATAGTACTCTAGATCAATGGATCGTACTGGCTTAGTTTCCCATTGAAATTAAGATCACTATAAATTATAGTGATATGAGAACACTGAAATGCAATTCACCTTTAAAAATATCAAATTACTGAGTAATGCTACCATACACCCACATGTACAATCCATCATTGAAAGGCCCATTATTGTGGGCCACTGGCAATGAATATTGTCCGTCCAAGTTATCAGCCTATAAGAAAGATGGTTTAGAATGAATTTTTAAAAAAAAAAGAAAAAAAAGAGAGAGAGATCAAAATTGCGATGAGAACATCCTATTGGGATTTAATCTGCAGAATCACACAGATATGGATCTAGGATATCAATCCAAGAGCACCAAGCAAACACAAAAGAACACAGAGATTTAACGTGGAAAACCCTTGCAGAAAAAAAAACACAACACAAAGTGATAGAAAATTCCACTATGAAAGCGCAAATTACAAAGATGAAGGACTTACCTGGCTTGAGTAATCCTCAAACCTCACCTTCTTTCCACCCCTTGAAACCCTAACACCCTTTTAGAAATACTTAGAACCTCTTAGGATACCACCTAGTCTCATATCCACCCCTATTTATAGACTTAGAAACAAGTGGAAATGAAATAAGAAATAAAATTCGCAGAATCAGTGTTTCCGCAAACGAATCTATGTAAACCTTCGATGACATCGAGCAACCTTCGATGTCATCAAAGAAGGACCAAAACTGTCCAGCGACCGTGGCCTAAAATTATCGAAAATTTTGATTTCATCAAGTTTTCTTCGATTACATCGAACTGGTTTTGATGACATCGAAGCTGGTTCAATGTCATCAAACCATGATTTACAAATTTAAGACATTTGTCGGTAACAATCTCCATCATGTCTTCAATCTCCAAATGTATAGCTTCTTATCCCCTTCTCTTATCTCGGCCTCGCATCATAGCTTCATTAACGCTTCTCATGTGCACTCTGTCCTTCTATTATGTCATCGCCAAGCCCAGATAAGTTGCACGGAACTTGAACTTCTCAGTAGGAACAACCATCGGGAGCATGTCAACTGGATTCAGGCTGGTGTGAATCTTTTACAGAGTCACACCTTCAAGCACCTATCGGATAAAATGGTGATGAACATCAATGTGTTCAGTATGTGAGTGATAAATAGAATTCTTAGCCAAATTGATAGTGCTCACGCTATTACAGTTAACCGGGACGGCCTCCTACTGATGTCCCAACTAATTTATCATGCCCATGAGCCAAACACCTTCTTTAAATGCTTTCATCACTGTTGTAAGGCCCGTATCCTAGACCGTACCATTCCTTAGGCTTCCGTGGTCCTCCCGGTTAAATTCCAGTAACCCATAATCTGTATTAGGCATTTGCGCTCGATCCTGAGTCGTGTCCCGTATATCAGAGTTGGTTTAACCCGAGACTTGTACCCTTGTGACCGCGTTGTCGCCATGTCTCGTGGGACGAGTTGATACCCGGGCCAGGAGATGTGGGCCACACTCAGTTTGAGGAAAACACCATGTGTTGCAATTCTGAGAGAATCTCTACGACACATCACATCAATCCATCAATCAAATGTCAAGTACAACACCCATACCCAAGTACAACCACCCCTCCCCAAAGTCAACACTCTCTCTAACAACCAAGTACACTCATCCATCACTCACCATCCCTTTCTCCCATCACTTCTCTCTCATCATCTCTCTCTCTCTCTCATTCTCTAAGCAACCCATGCCCAAGCTAGCTCCATGAGAGAGCTTTGTGTGGCCCACTCCCTACCACCTTATCTCCCATCTCCACCCTTGGATCGTCATCTCCACCATTGAAGGAGCACTTTTGGTGCATTGGAAGGCTAGGGATGAAGAAGAAGGATAGGTGGGTGATTTTTATATGATTTTGATGATTAGAGGGCCCACTTATGGTGGGACCCACTTGATGTATACATTGTATTGAGGGACCCATAGTGGCGGGGCCCCTCCCATCTCCACCGTCTCTTTCCCTCTCCCTCCCCTCTCGCTTGTCTCTCTCTCTCTCTCTCTCTCTCTCTCTCTCTCTCTCTCTCTCTCTTGATGACCGTGCGGCCCACCTGATGCGTGTGACCTTATCGATGTCGTCCATTGATGTGGACCCCACCATTCACGTGGGTGGTACCCGCACTGTCTAGCAGCAATCACTGCTGGACATGGGTAAAACACAAATATCAGCTTCTTTTGAAGCATGTGGGTCCACACGTGTGGACCCACCTCAGTTGTATGTGGTTCATACACATGGGACCCACCTTTCATCCCAAACGTTCATTCGTTTGAACGGTGGGTCCCCACCATATGACGTGGGCTTCATCCACGTCGTGCATCCCTTGCCATAGTAGCAGCTGCTGCTGCTGATGTCAGTGGATGGGTGGGGCCCACCTCTTATGACGTATGTGATATCCAAGCTATCTAGATGGTGGAGCCCATCTGCTGACTGACGTTAGCAGGTTCTGCGGGTCCCACGTGATGTATTTGTTTCATCAACACCGTCCAAACCTCTGGACGGTGCTTCATTAGCTGGACGGTGCCTAGCCATAGTGATGTATGTGGTTCATCACTTGTCGTCCATCTGGACGCTACTGGATGGATGCCCAACAGCTGTGCAGGGACTACCATGATGTATCTGTCACCCACGTCGTCCACTTGCTTTACATCCCCACTATCCAGATGGCTGGACGGTGGGCCACAACATGATGTATGTGTGTATCCATGCCGTTCGTACATCGGATGTGGACCCACTTGATGGATGTGTGTCTCCACACCATCCATCCAATGAAACATATTCAAATTTCAAGTGGAGACCACCCTGATGTACGTGCTTTATCCTCGATCATCCATCCATTTTGCTGGTGGGCCCACATGTGTGGACCCACCTACTACATGTGAACCCACCTGCCAAGTTCGACCTCACCAGCACCATCCGTGCAGTGGCCCACCTTGATGATGTTTACCTCCCGTCCATCCATCTGCAGAGCACACTGTGATGTATGGGTCTTATCCACATTGTCCAAACCATGGATGGTGGGGCCCACCATGATGCATGTGTTGTATCTATATCGTCCAACTATTTGAGAGATTGTTTTATGGCATGAGTAAAAGAATGAGTCAAATCTGGAATTCTAGTGGACCCTACCATTTGAAATAGTGGGGACAATGACATCCACCATTCAAAAATTCTTAAGGGCCATGGCAGTTCCAAGCAAGCTGATATTTTTATTTTCACTTCATCAATTTTAACTGATGAATAGGTCGGATCTCAAAATACATCACAGCGGGTCCTATAAATGTTTTAACGGTGGGTGTGGTTGTTCCCACGGTTTTCTGTGGTGGGCCCTTTGTATTTTAATGGTGAAAATCATTATCTCCACCGTTATTTGTGGTATGGTCTAGATGATCTTTTGATATGATTTATTTGTCTGAATAATACTCTAAAATGATCTCTATAGATGGATGAATGGTGTAGCTGTAGTGGCCCAAGCCTATTTGATGTATTTAGGGCCCATTTGGAAGGGCCCGATGTGACGTATTTGGGGCCCATTTGGTGAGGCCCGATGTGAGGTATTTGGGGCTCATTTGGTGAGGCCCGATATGATGTACTTAGGGCCCATTTGATAAGGCCCGATGTGATATACAAGACCCTTATTGAGGCCTATTGTGATGTACTTGGGGCCCATATGTTAAGGTCTATTGTGATGTATTTGGAGTCCAAGGGTAGAGGCCCATTGTGATATATTTGAGACCCATGAGATGTGACCCTTTGTGATGTATAGTAGGCCAGTGTCAGAGGCCCATTGTGATGTATATGTGGCCCATATGATGTGGCCCACCTGATGTATGAGAGGCCTATGGATGTGACCCATCGCGATGTGTGTCAGGCCCTTATGTGAGGCCATGGGCCCACTATATGTTCGGCCCTATGTGGGCCACTCATTGGGAGCAATGTTGGTTAAAGGTCTGCATTGATGGGCAATGATGGTTAAACGTCCACATTGTGACCTTCCCTTAGGCCTGGTTAGGCCCATTCTTGTCATTCTCTAATGGGTTACCCCAAATAATTGGGCCCCATTAATATTACTTCAGCCATCATCGGCTGTCAATCCGTAGAGGCCGATTACTGATTCCGATTATTGAGGTCAATTTCGATTGTTGAGACCATTTTAATTGTTGAGGTTGATTCTGATTGTTGAGGCCGATCATCGAGGCCGATTATGATTATCGAGTCCGATTCTGATTGTCAAGGCCGATTTCAATTGTTCAGGCCAATTATCAAGGCTTATTTCAATTATTGAGGCTGATCATCGAGTCTGATTTTGATTGTCGAGGTCGATTCTGATTGTTGAGGCCGATCATCAAGGCCGATTATGATTATCGACCCAATTCTGATTATCGAGACCGATTCCGATTGTTGAAGCCGATTCCGATTGTTGAGGCCAATTATCAAGGCCGATTTCGATTATTGAGGCTGATTCTGATTGTTGAGGCTGATCATCGAGGCTGATTTTGATTGTTAAGGCTGATCTTCGAGGTCGATTATGATTATCGATGCCAATTCTATTGTCGAGGCCGATTCTGATTGTTGAGGCCGATTATGATTATTGAGACCGATTCCGATTGTTGGGATCGATCATCGAGGCCGATTCTAATTGTTAAGGTCGATTATCGAGGCCAATTCCAATTGTCGAGGCTGATTTCGATTTTTGTGGCCGATCATCGAAGCCAATTTCGATTATTGCGGCCGATCATCGAGCCCGATTCCAATTGTCGAGGCCGATTATAATTATCGAGGCCGATTATGATTATTAAGGCCGATTCTGATTGTCGAGGTCAATTCCGATCATCGAGGCCAATTTTGATTGTCGAGGCGAATTCTGATTATCGAGGCCGATTCCAATTGTTGAGGCCGATCATCGAGGTCGATTCTAATTATCGAGGCCGATTTCGATTGTCGAGGCTGACTTAGACTGTTGAGGATTGTCGAGGCCAATTGATGAGACCCAATGTGATGTATATGTGGCCTGTATTTTAGGCCCATTGTGATGTGTATTCAGCCCATATTAAATGCCCATTATGATTATATTAGACCTATGTGATGAGGCCCATTGCGATGCATTTGAGGGTCGGGCGATGGAGTCCATTGTGATGTATATTAGGCCCATGGGAGAGGCTCATCGTGATGTGTATTAAGCCCTTGAGTGGGGTCCATGGTGTTGTATATTAGGCCCTTTGTGAGGCCATGGGTCTACTATACGTTAGGCTCTATGTGGGCCACTTTTTGGGGGCAATGTTGGTTAAATGTCCACATTATCAAGGACGATTATCGATGCCGATTATCGAGGCCGGTTATTGATACCAATTATGAGTATGTAACAACATAGCATCATGATACATGCCCATGTGCATCATCTGCTTGTTTGTTATGAGTTGTGATTGACCATTGCATATGCAATAGTGTAGGTGGTTTATGGGACTCCCTGATAGGCGGAGTTACCCCACATGAGAGCATGACATGCGTAGGATTGATGCATGATTGGACTACATGATTCATACATCTCATTGTGTGATGGTGATTACTGTACGCCCTAGCGACATCAGAGTTGTATCCTCCACAATTATGTCATGGATGGCCAGATGGGACACTGAAAATCTGTTACTAGCATCGGGCCACCATAGATGGCCCTGGGTGAAAATTCTTAAAGCCTCTTGGTACTAGAGGACGCCCCAACATCGAAACCGAGTGGATGTATATGAGGGCATGAGGGCTGTATACCAGTAAGTCGTGTATCTCACTATGTCGTGGTCGGTTGGGAGGGGGTGTGGCCTTACCCACCTGAGGGAGTAGTCATAACTAGGCAGAGTCTGACCAGCTCCTAAATGGGTCCTCTATCGGTGAGCCGAGCCGATATTGGAAGGCGGTTAATGAGGTATCTTCCACTTACCTAGTTGTATTGTGCGCTTGATGGGGCGACAAGCTAGCGTAGAGTGTACTAGACCCCGGTGATGATCCCAAAGATGTACAATACTGATACGTGGACTTATTGAGCAAGAGTTGCATACTCATTTATTCATCCATTCACTATCCACTTAGGCTGGTGGTACGCAACTATTTATTACATGTACCTTCACAATGGTCAGGATTTCAATTGGGGCACGCGACTAACCTGAGATCAGGAGTTTACCACATTGATTCTAACCATCCAAAATTAGGTATGGGATTGGTTTGGATAGAAGTCACTTGTGGTAGATCCCGTAGCCTGCGATACTACGTACTATTATCCTGACTTCACACTGCAGCCTAGTCATTTCATTCGCACCACATATTGCATATTGTATTACATCCTCGACATATGACATTTTGGGTTACTATGTTTATACATTCATATGACTTGGATGAGGCTTATGGTATTCATAACTCTTCAGAATTGCATATGGTAATTGCATATTGCATTGTATCATTGGTTTCTGATATTTGAATCATTGTCTCTGCATTGCATAACTGACCTACATTACTTTCTCAGTATATGACATTAGCCTGTTATGTATTCTCATTGCATATCTTGGATAAGGTTGATGATATCTTTATGGACTTATTAGTATTTTTGCTTACTCTGATATTGTATAGTTCGTGGACTTACCAGTAATTTCGTTTACTCTAATATTACATTCTGAGCACGCATATACTACTCACACACTTACACCACCGTCTAAGCTTTCTATAAGCTTATGCATGATAGATGCGTGCAAGTGACGTTAGGACGTAGTTGTAACTGAGCAGGAGGAGGAGCGTGCAGCTGAGCCTTGTGAAGATTTTATTATATGCATGTATTTTTCCCTTTCAGCATTGTACTCAAATGATTATATTAGTGGATATGTGATCATGATGTTATTCTTATGATTTGGGTATACTTGTGGTTACGCTTCTTACAAGACAAATCCATATTGAAAATACTCCTTGTAGGATCCCAGGATCGGAAACTGGTGTATAGGCACTGGGAGCCGGGAATGGGGTGCTACGGAGGTTATCGGCATCAGATTCGGTGATCGAGAATTTTGTGAGCCCAGTTTCCGAGTTTGGAGCGTGACAATTGCCATATATTCTACTTCGACATCTAACTAATTGCTCCACCTGCTAGTACAAACGAGTAAACTAAAGTCGACTTTCTGGAATCAAACTGTCTGCGTAGTCTGAATTCACATACCTTACCAACTTTGTCCCCGTCTTCTCAAAAGTTAAGACGTAGTCTTTCTTACCTTGAATGTATCGAAGTAGCCATTTCACCACTTCCCAATTAATGTTGTTTACAGGGGTTTGACATGTATTTACTCACAACACCAAATGCTTGTGAAATATCTGGTCTCGTACAGACCATGACATACATTAAACTGCCAACTGCATTCGAATAAGGCACATAAAACATAATTTACTTTTCCTCATTTGATTTAGGACATTGTTTTGAGAAAAGCTTGAAGTAAGCCACGTAGGGAACGCTCACCGACTTTTGTTGGTCCATCTCATACTTGATCAACACCTTTTCAAGGTATTCTACCTTTGATTACCAAAGTCTGTTCTTCTTCCTGTCTCTATGAATATCTATGCCGAGAACCCTTTTTACAGCCTCTAGATCTTTCATCTCGAATGTCCTTTATAACTAAGTCTTCAATATGTCAATTTCAGACATATCATGACTGACGATCAACATATTATCAACATACAATACTAGGATAATGAATTTTTCATTACCCGGTGTCTTGTAATAGACACATTGATCGTATTCACTCCGAGTAAATTTCTTACTCAACATGAAAGAATCAATTTTTTTATACCACTGCCTAGGATGTTTCAGGTTGTACGACTTCATTAACCTGTAAACTTTTTTTATACCCCTTTAATTTCATAGCCCTTTGGTTGCTTCATGTAGATCTGCTATTCTAACTCCCCGTATAGGAATGCAGTCTTGACATCCATCTGTTCCAGCTTGAGATTGTATTGGGCAACCAGTGCCAACACGAATCTAATAGACACCTGCTTAACCACTGACGTAAATATCTCTATGAAGTCAATTCATTCTCTTTGAGCATAACCTTGCTTTGTATTTATCATGTTTCCTTTTAAAAAACCAATTACATTTGATCACTTTTCGGCCCACTAGAAGCTCCACCAGCTCCTATGTGTGATTTTTGTATAAGAAGTCCATCTCATCGTCCATAGCCACCTTCCACTTTTCTACATCAGGGTCACTGAGAGCCTCCTTAATAGTAGACGGGTCCCCCTCATATGTAACGAGGGCATATGCAATATTAGAGTCGTCCCTGTATTTTGTCAGTAACCTGCAATTACGCTGTGGGTTCCTTCTCACAGGTGGCTACTCCACCTGCTCCTGTACCTCTGTCTGCACATCTGTCTCTGCCTGAGTATCATTTGTGTTAATCTGGATGTCTACGATTAACCTTTCTGGTTCCTTTTACTCTTCTTGATCATTCTAGCGGAATAGAAAGCTTTCAACGAATTTGACATCACGGCTAGGGATCACCTTGCGTGTGACCTTGTCGAATAACCTGCAACCTTCACACCAATACCATAGCCAACAAAAATGTACTTTTTGGCTCTCTCAACTGATGGTATATGAGAGTAAGCCTCATAACCAAATATGTGCAAATCTAAGTAGCACAACTTGTGACAACTCCATACTTCCTCTGAGATTTTACATTTAATTGCGATAGAAGGAGACTGGTTCACCAAATAGGATGTCATGTTTATAGCCTCATTCCATAAGTCTTTGCCCAACACAACATTACTTAAAATGCATCGGGCCCTCTCCAAGAGAATCTGATTCATCCGCTCAGCCATAACATTTTTTTCATGCCTGTGGCGCACTGTGTTGTGCCCAATGATCCCTTCATCCTTGCGATATTCATTAAACTCAGTAGAAGTGAATTCTCCACCATTGTCAGTCCTTAAAACCTTTATATTTCGCCCTAACTGTTTTTCCATCATTGTCTTCCATTGTTTGAATATGGTGAAAGCTTCATATTTATGTTTCATGAAGTAAACCCAAACTTTCCTAGAGTAGTCGTCAATGAATGAAACAAACCATGACGACCCCCCAATGGAAACTTCTGGTGATGACCCCATACGTCAGAGTGCATATAATCAAACACTCCCTTACATACATGTTTTTCAGTTTTAAAAGATAATTTATATTATTTACCATATATACAATGTTTGTATATATCTAAATCAAAATTTTTAAAAGTTGGAATCAAACTTCGATCAGAAAGTACCTTCATGCCTCGCTCGCTCATGTCGCCCAGACGAGCATGCCACATATGTCCGATGTGAAATCTGCAACATTCGCTGCCGCTCCACCCTTTAAAGTGCTTCCGATCAACCTGTAAAGGTTTTCGTACCTTTGCGCTCTCATAATCACAAGTGCCCCTTTCAAAACTTTAAGGGCACCATCAATACCAGTGAACTTGCACCCTATAGCTCGAGTGCACCAAGAGAAATCAGACTTTTCTTCATATCAAGAATGTGCCTGACATCAGTCAGGGTACGCTCCATCCCATCAAACATCTTGATGCTCACCATACCAATAGCCAGAACATTACAGGCATTGTCATTGCCCATAAAAATCTGTCCACCATCGCATTCCTTGTAATTGGTGAACCAACTTCGATGAGAAGTCATGTGATATGATGCTCCTGTGTCAAGTATCCACTCGTCTTTATGATTGTCGTGTAAGTGACCAATCATGGAAACAGACAGAACATCACCACCACTTGTCTCTTCATCAGACATGACAATATTGGCCTCTTTGGAAGAAGCCGCTGAATTTTCTTTCTTCACTTTACGATTTTTACAATCCTTCTTCATATGTCCAGACATCTCATAGTTCTAACACTTTAATTTTTCTTTGCCCTTGCCCTTGGATTTGGATCTAGGTTTAGAAGATCTTGTACCTCACTTAAAATTTTTACCCCTCGTAATTAGTGCATCAGAAGATGACCCCATGTCGCCGTTTAGCTTTCTCATGGCCTTCCCTTGAAGGGCTTAGATAACGGTGTCGATACTCAGGGTTTTATTTATGGTGCACATCGTGTCCTTGAATGACTCATAAGATGCAGAAATAAAATTCAACAATATACATGACTGTTCCTCATCTTCGACCGCTTCCTTCATATCCAGCAATTTACAGATCAATTTATTAAAGTTGCTTATGTGGGCTTCCAGATCTCCACCATCTGCCATCTTGAAGGTATAGCACTGTAACTTTAAATGTAGGTGATTTTCAGAGGACATTTTCACATAGATGTTCTCTAACTTCGTCCACAAACTAGCTGCAATTTTCTCTCTCAAAATATTATAGAGAACCTATTCATGAGACAAAAATGGATGGAGGCTAAAGCATTACCATAAATGGTTTTCCATTCTTCGTCTTTCATAGTAGATTTTTGCTCCTCAAGAGCCTTAATCTCGCATTGCTTGGTTAATAGGCTAATCATCTTAACCTTCCGTATCTCAAAATTATTTTTGCCGGAGTACTTCTCAATATCAAACTTGGCATAACTCATTATTGCTAATCCTTCAGATTCAAATTTATGCCCCAACGATTGCTTAATACCACTTGTTGGGATTTGATCTGCGGAATCACACTGACATGGATTTAGGATAGCAATCCAAGAGCACCAAGCAAACACAAAAGAACACAAAGATTTAATGTAGAAAACCCTTGCGGTAAAAAATCACGGCACAAAGCGACATAAAATTCCACCATGAAAGCACAGATTACAAAGATGGAGGACTTACTTGGCTTGAGCAATCCTCAAACCTCACCTTCTTTCCACCCCTTGAAACCCTAGCACCCTTTTAGAAATACTTAGAACCTCTTACGATACCTCGTAGTCCCATATCCACCCCTATTTATAGATTTAGAAACAAGTGGAAACAAAATAGGAAACAAAATTCGTAGAATCTGCGTTTTCGCAAACGAATCTGCGTAAACCTTTGATGAGATTGACTAACCTTCGATGTCATCGAAGAAGGACCAAAACCGTCTAGTGACCAGGGCCTAAAATTATCAAAAATAATTGATTGCATTAAGTTTGCTTCGATGACATCGAACCGTGATTTATATATTTAAGACATCTGTTAGTAACACATCGTACCTTTTTTTTTTCCAAAAGAGAGATAGTATTGCATTACAAATAATGCCCAGGGCTGTACGGCTCTAAAACTAATTCGGGCTAGGCCATCAACAAAACGTAGAAGGCCCGCCTATTCTATGTGAACACAAAAGAAAGGTGCAACACCTAAGAGGGATGGACCTCCCTTAGGTATCCCAAACCTACTCTATCCAGGAATATGTTACCCTTGATGGCAGGGGGGAGGGACTCGTTAGATCTGAAAAAATGTCTCTAATTGGGTCTCACTCCCTAGCTTGGCTAGACCGCTCCCACAATGTTAGCTTCCCAAATATACGAACCTCCAAAGTGCGTCGTAGCACCTCAATGCTTTTCCTCCAATACCACAAAGCCCATGACCCGCATGTCTCCTTTACCAGGGCCGCTACCACAGAACTAGAGTCACTGGACACCTCAACTCTCGAGTACCCGAATTCGGCACACTGCTCGATGCCATCCATAATCACCCTAAACTCCGCCATAGTGTTAGAACCTCTCCCATACCCAAATGCGAAAGCAAATAGGAAGGCTCCAATACAATCTCTACCCACTCCACTACCCCTAGAAGGACCCGGGTTTCCCCTCACCGATTAGTCGACATTCACTTTGACCCAGCCCCGAGGCGGCTTAGACCACTTGACGATCAATGGCGCTGGCTGTTTGGGCAGAGGGATGCTAATTCCAAGCGTCTCAAGCGAAACACGCATGGGAAGAAGCAGGGATTTAGGCGTCGAGAGGCCCTCAGCTGAAAGCCTGACCCGGCGTAGGATGTTCCCGATAATCGTAGGCACCCCGCTTTGCTTAGTTGTCCAAGAGTGCCTTGTTCCTACCTTTGATCCCCTATACCTATCACGAATAACTTCAACACAAAAATGCCGACCACGAGATCTCTCGCTTTGGGCGGCACGCAATAACAACATGGTTAGTGTTTGAATGATTAAGATCCCCTGATAAGTATTATTTTTCCACCATGGCCAGTAAAGACTATGCTATATAACTAATGGACTGTCCAGATCAATGGTTGGCCTGCCTCATGTCCAGAAACACAAAGGTTCTTCTAACGTTCATGTAGAATCAAGTAAACCGGATACAATATACCTTTTCCATTGTAAAAAACAGTTACATACAACAAACTAGAACACAATAAAATTCTTTGATATGGTCAAGAAGTTTTTTTTTAGTTTTTTTAAAAGTTCTTTGGCGCGCAATCCAAACAACCGCCCAAAGCCGGCTTCTTCTCAACAATTGTTTCCATTTTAATCATTGATTATACTTGTAAAAATCACTCTATAAATACACTACGCTCCTTCAAATCAATCAATACATATTAGAAGCTAATAAAGAATATTTAAGAGATAAACTCTAAGCTCGGATGGCTTCTAAGCTAGTGTCGGCCATTCTTGTACTTGTCGTCATAGTTCCTACAGTTGCTTTGGCAACCGAACACATGGTTGGAGACGACAGTGGTTGGACGATTAAATTCGATTATGAAAAATGGGCCGTGGACAAGAAATTTCGAGTTGGAGATAAACTCGGTAATTAGCTCACTAACACTATTTTTATTTCTATTATTTTCGGTTATTTTCACAGCCCACCCAAGTGATACCATGGTTTGCCTAACAACCACTTTTAGCCCATCCCCTCATGGTCCATGGACCCTTCATAGCACAACCAAGCGATGCTTTTCGATTTAGAAAGACACTTAAGAATTATTATTCGATTTTTTGCAGTTTTTAAGTACCCACAGGGAGTTCACAACGTCTTCAAAGTGGATGGTACGGGCTTTAAGAAATGTGTTGCGCCGTCGGATAGTGAGGCTTTATCAACTGGAAATGATGTGATTACCCTAGCAGCTCCTGGAAAGAAGTGGTACATATGTGGAGTTGGCAACCACTGCGAGTCGGGGGGACAGAAGCTGGCCATCAACGTTCAAGCGGCAGACCAGAAATCAGCGGCCAACGGGATCATGACATTTGGATATCAAGCAATCACAGCGGCAGGGATTGCATTCGCAGTGTGGATCCTAGTTTGATTAGCGTCGACTTCACTTTGATGAAACAGAATTAGATTTACGATTTTTCTTTTTCTTTTCTTCTGTTTTCATTTGTTCATTTTATTTTTTAATATGGTTTTTTGTTTTCTATTCTGGAATTAATTGATGGGTCGCCTTAACAAGAATCAGTTTTACCCATGATTTAAATGGCATTATCAAAATTTAGCAAAGTTCTACTGATTCCGACACAGTCAATCCCCATGTTGCCACACGTATGCATATACATAGCGCCATGCCTTAAATACTTGTTTCTTGCAGTCGAATCTTAGGTGTGTCACACTCCTACATTGAATGTAGACCGTTGGAGAGTTTTATCTAATCTTCCATTTTGGTATACATGTGGCTCATTGGTCGATCGTGAATAATCTCATAGGCTACCATGCTCAGTTGTAAACCGTGTGGCATTGATGTATATAAAAAGGAGAATGAGTATAAATTCTCTAATGATTTTCAATAGGTAAAAAAACCTTGACTAAATAGATACAGCGTACATGATTTACAGGGAATAAATCTCAAAATGATGAAGATGTGACTTGATTAGGCATGTACATAGAACCCCAAATTGGGCTCTGGCCAGGGTCCAAGATAATAGTTCCAACCCAACTCCAAAGCCTGGTCGGGCTTGTTGGGATCGGACGCCGGACCCATTGCCACCCTTATGCAAAAGTCCAAATTTCAAGGCAAAAACTTCGGGGGGGTTATTTGGCTAATGGAATTAGATGGTATTAAGTGTGATGGAACTTTAAATCCCTTGGTTTGAAAACTCATCCCTGTTTGGTTCATTATATATTTCCAACATTGGATCCTGCATATGGAGTAGGGAAGGCTAGGGAGGACTTTCGGCAATTCAATCAAGATTTGCGGAATCCATGGGATTTCCTCCTAAAAGAATGAGCTAGGAAGTTCTTACGCTGGGAAGAGAGGTGAGGCCCACCGTGATATTTTTGAGGAGTCCACCTCATCCATCTGTTTTATACGATCATTTTAGGGTAAGTGACCACAAATGAGGTAAATTTAAAACTCAAGTGGACCACACAAGAGAAAACAGTGGGGATTGAGTGACCACCATTGAAACATTCATATGGCAATAAAAGTTTTGTATCATGATAAAGTTTTCTTTGTTGTCAATTCATCTCGGTAGGAATGAACTTATAAACAGTTGGGATGACATATAAACATCAAGGTGGAGCTCGGGATGGTTTCAACGGTAGGAAATTCTTTCCCCGCTCTTTCCTCTCGTATGGCCCACTCGAGTTTTGGATCTATTTTCCATGTACAATCAAACACTACATGAATCAAAATATGTACTCAAGCCATACATCCTACATGATCCAAACATCAAAGTGAATAGGCTCACTCCCACAACATTAAGAGACAATCCGCCAACAAGTGCATTTATTGCAAAAAAGCAATTCCATTCCACTTAATACCGTCTAATTCCATGTGCCAAAAACCCTTGCAATATGTGTACTCCAGTCCATCAACAACGTGTAGCTCCCACATCGACCATTGACATGGCCATAAACCCTAAGAACACGCTTCTAAACAATGGCCACTGACTAGCATTCCACTGGTTGCCATTTGCAATAGATATTAAAATTATCAATTAGCCATTCCAAATACGCTAAACGGTTGATGTTGCTCCAAGACACAATTACCTCTACATGTGAACAAGTGAGAAATCTGAGAGGTATGTCTGACATCAGAGCTGTGCATCTTGTGGGTGTCATGTTGAGATGTGGAGCCACATCTGGACAGGGCTGCTCGACCAGTTGAGTGCCCTGCTCGACCAGTCGAGTGGTCCACTCGACCAGTCGAGGCCTGGCTCGACTTAAAGTCCAGCGAGCAGCAGTTTTTTGGGTCTAAGGTGCTCGACCGGTCAAGGCTCATGCTCGACCAGTCAAGGGTCTACTCGACCAGTCGAGGTTACATAGATTCGTTTCCGGATTTTGCACGAATTGCGGATTTTTAAGACGGTTTCGCAAGAGGTGTGAAAGGGAAGTTGCCTAAACTATAGATAGGGGTCTCTAGGGCTTTTCTAGTATAATGTGAGTTATTCTAAAGTGTGGGCAAAGAGTTTTCTCTATACATCCAAGGGAAAAGGTTAGTATATTGCTTGTAATTTCATTTTTCTTCATAGTGGAAGTTTGTACCCGTGGTTTTTTACCCTTATTTGGGGTTTTTCCACGTATATCTTGTCTTATGGTTTGTTTGGTATGCTTTGATTCTACTTCTAGATTATATTTCTTTCTATTTATCATTTGTGGGTGAGACCGGAGATTGGATCTCGGTTCACTGCGTTGTTGGCGTGCTACGCAACATTTCAATGTATAGATGATCTGGCCTAAGCATTCTACTAATCAGAGGGCCACAAGTATTGTACCTCATCCGTTCATTCTTTTCCTCCATGCATGTTCAGTGACTAGATGAATCAACCAGCCAGTTTTTTTGGTCAAGTCATCTATAAGGTGGCTCCCACCTAATGCGTGTGACTTGGATATCTGCCACACATGCCAGGTCATATTGTGTGGCAATCATGTAAAAAGTACGTGTGGGCATATCTACAATAGAATACAAGGATTTTGATAGTAACTAAACTAACTTAAGTGAGCCAATTCATGATTGTGGGTTAGGCTCTAAACCGTTTGACAATGACACCAATGATTGGGATATCAATATCAACCGTTCATTAGGTTCACACGTTCCATTCTTTTAGTAAGGGTGGGTGGGACGTCAGTAGAAACGCATAGATAGGGACAAGCATTCCTTTCACAACTTCAAGACACCCAACAAGGGTCAACATCAACATTTCCTTCTAATCACATGAGAGCGTTTTATATATATATATATAGTGCTCCAATGCTCTCAATCACTATAAGTTTTGGTGCTCCTAATTGCATCTCTTCACTCATCCATCAAATATCCAAGACACATTTTTATAGGTTGTCGTGCAAAAAGTCATGCTGATTAAATGATCCCATTATTGGATGGTTAGTTTGTTTTCAATTATGAGTGGTGTACCAGAATCGCTACATTGACTTATTCCAAACTAATCAACTTTGACCCCAAGCGCCAAAATAAGCAAATATGTCCAATATGAACATATATGACCAAATTATGAGAAAAACAGCCGTTTACTTAGCCAATTACATATTTTAATAATGATCATGTGATAATCAAAGGTTGGGTTCTTCCTTCGAAGATGGGTTACTTTGTGCCTTTGATAAGAAATGACTTTCAGAATACCAGAATACTAAAGCAAATCAAACAAAAGGAAAAACTCACTATCGATCACTATGAGGAACTACAAGAATGTCTCTTAAAAGAACTACGTGATATTAAATAAAGAACAAATTCAGCGTATAAACATAATCTTGGATTAGAACTAAAGATTATGGTTAATAGTTACCACTACTCATAGGATAAATTGAGATACAAGATAACCTGATAGATTTAATAGATTTTTGGTTGGATTGGTTTTATTGGTTGGGTATATTTTCTCTATTGGATTCCTCTTTTATTTATCGAGTTATGTTGTAGCTTATTCTTTCAGATCCTTCTTTTATTAGTATAACAGTCACAATAGTCGAAAGGTCTTTTTCTAGATCCTTCCTTTTTATTCATTTTTTCTTACTCATTGTTCTTCTTCTCTCGAATAAGCTTTGCTTTGGTCGTTAATCGTTCATCAGCCACACATCGGTTGCATTGCTTTTGTTGGTCATTTGATAATGTGTAGTATTAATTCTTGTAGATTTTTTTGCTTTTAATATGACAACTAAACCATTGTCACGTAGTTTTCTAGATCTGCTATTTTTCTTGATACGTTCCCCTCTATTCGTTCCTCTTTTGAACACCTGTCGGTCATTCATTTCATTTATGTCAGCCAAGGCTTTGTTGCCCTCAGTTGCCATTTATATCTTAAAAAGGTTGACCGTGCTTCGGCCACTTGGTCACAATCTACTTCAAAACGTTCTTCTGTACGTTAGCCTTGTTTTGCTTTCGTACTCTTCTCGGCTGCCTCCTGAATGCCTCTTGGCCACCTCCTGAATGACTCTTGGCCACTTAGTTTACTCTTTTAATACCCCTCAGCTGCTCTATGACTTATCATCCTTGTCAACTATGGTTATGTAAAAAGCACCCTAAGTATTGTTGAAAATCTTTAACATGTTATATATTTCCCTTGCTATAACTACATGTAAAGAGCCTTTTACTGACAGTCAAAAGCACTGGTAAAAGTCCAAAAAAGTGACAGAATACCTTTTACTGGCGCTAAGACAAGCGCTGGTAAAGGGGTGCGTCGGCAAAAGCTTTGTCGACGCTAACCATCTTTTACCGATGCATGTTTGAGCACCGATAATTGGGTATACTTTTCCGGTGCCCATTCTCACTTCACCAAAGCCTTCTAGTGGCTGCAGGTATTTCTGAAGAAGCACTGGCAAAAGTTAAAAAAGTGTCGACAAAAGTCTATCCAAGCACCAGTAAAATTTTTCCAAAGTATGGTTTCTAGCTGCTTTTAATCACAGAAAAATGTCGATAAAAGTGTAAACAAGCATCGGTAAAAGTCTTCCATAGGGCTGTATAGATTTAGGAGGCTCTGGTTAAAAGTCATGCAATCTGCAACGTAGGCCAGTATATATATATATATATATATATATATATATATATATATATATATATATATATATATATATATATATGAAACCTATATTTTTTTAATATTTGAAACATAAAAAAGGTTGCAATACAATTAAAACTGAATATTAAACAAAAATTATATTGCTTCACGATAAAAAAATATAAAATTTACAATAATAAGTTGAAAATGGTCTTGATTAAATTAAAAAAACAAATCCTCCATGTGGTTCACTCCTAACATGAGTGACGTCAAAAGGATGAAGTGCTTGTAGGCCTAAATTTAGGCGTAATTGATCAAAATCCTGCACACATAAGGAAAAAAAAAGTCAAAAAAGTCAAAAAAGCAGCATTTCACGAAGATAGAATAAATGAATTAAAAAACAAGCCATTAATTACAAGGTTGAAATAATAAAACAGAGCTATCAATGGCTAGATGGCCCATTCAACAAACAACATTCAACAATTAAATATATGTTTAAACTACTCATCCATTCATTCAATCCACTCATGAAACAATCAATCACTAAAGCACAATATCAGCAAAATAGTTAACAATTGTCTATTTAAAGTTTTTGAAACCAACTCAATCAGACTATTTTTTTATTTTTTTTTTCAAAAGGAGAGGTCATGCCCCTGTATGATTGAATATAAACAAATGATGAACAGACCAGACTTTCAGGTGGGCTGCACATAAACTAGCAGGCCTCACCTATCATATAACCTAATTTGAGAAAGCAAAAACAAAGGCTATAGACTCCGAAGGGAAATAAAGAAACAACCGACCACTCCTAAGAGCAAAACATGGGCTTCCCAAGCGAAGCTTTTTCTGCGACAACAAATAGCCCCAAATCATTATGCTGCTAGCTATAGAGACCAACAACACACATGAGTAAGACGGAGCATTAAACAAGAAATGCATCAAACAAATAGACATAAGCCCGCATGCAGCAGAGAATCACCTAATTCGGGCAGAGGAACTGCCTATCATATGCTATACATGTTAAGTGTGGGGACCGTTTCTAATATACCTAAGCCCAGTTTTATCCAATAAAACCTGACCCCTGATCAACCGAGGGAGGGAAGGCAGACCTTGGAAGAACGAGTTAATCTGCTTCGAGCTACCAATCTTAGTCAGACTATCAGCCGGGATATTTACTTCCCGAAAGACGTGGAGAATGCGGAAGTTTCCTTAAGTGGAGAGACGTTTAATCTTGGTCTGCCAGTAAGACCACTTCCAGGAAGGTGCAGAGACATTGGTTAGGCTGGTCACCACCCAAGAAGAGTCTGATTCGATGATGATGTTGGAGATCCCGAGAGCCAGACAGAAATTTATGCCGTAATGCACAGCACGAATCTCAGCCGTATTGTTTGTTGCAGATCCGTATCCACAAGTAAAGGTGAAAATAGGGTTTCCATGGTGATCACGGCAAATCCCACCCCCACCCGCAGGTCTAGGATTGGCCAGAGCTGAGCCATCCACATTCAGTTTGAAAACACCAACAGGAGGTTTGATCCATTTGATACAGGAGGAGGGGCGGCCAGCGAGATGTGCGGAGGAGCCAGAGTGAGAAACTGTCGCAGGGGCCGGAGAGGGGTGGAGACCACTGAGGAATAAATGGTCAAGATGGGGAAAAATAGAATGTAACCACCATCGTACCTTGTGTGAAATATCAGACACTGTGGACAAACGGTTATCAAATCTGGCAGCATTCCTGGCCTTTTAGCTCTCCCACAAAATGAAAACGGGGGCCAGGCGGATGATAAGAATTTTCCTCCCAGTGGGAAGTTGTCTCCGCCACTACCAATGAAGCCTATTTGAGATGGATAAATGATTGAATAGTTGAATCCCAAGGAAAGCAGTGGTGTGTTGCCAGACAGAATCGGCAAGAGTGCTCCGAAGGAAGAGATGAGATAGTGATTCAGCTTGAGGGCCCGTATTGGAGTCGACGGGACAGCAGCTGCACGCAGACGCAAGTTGAACTCCTTTTCGCTGCACTAAGACATCTACAGGGAGGGCATCGTTAAGAAGACGCCAAATGAAAACAGAAATTTTGGGGGAGATTTTTGGATTCCAAATCGTTGTGGACCAGGGAAGAACTTGCCCAGAAATTCGAGAGATATTCCACGCCAATTTAGCTGAGAAATGCTCCGAGGGCTCTAGAGGCCAGATGAGCATATCATCAGCGTCAGTAGTGCAGAAACTGCCGTTGGTAATGTGGGATTTGAGCCAATTTGGGAGCAGAACAGTAGCATCCAGTCTAATACCCTCTATGTCCAAGAAATCAGATACTTTCATATGTCTCGAGGGCTCCGCTATGTGGAGAGAAGGGAGACAATCTAGTGGGCCCAAGCCAGTCCAATTGGCACTCCACATGTTGCAATCCCCCCATCCTATGATCCATAGAGCATATTTTTCTACGACAGGGAATAGTCCCCTGATCCTGTTCCAGATTGGGGACGCCCGCACACGCTGACTAACAGACCTGGGATGAGAGGAATTCATGTATTTGGATCGGATGAAATTCCCCCATAAACTGCTGCTATCCTTCTGCCTAATTGTCCAAGCCATCTTTAAATGAAGACCCGTCATGACATCTTTCAACTGCCTGACACCTAGACCACCCTCCTCTTTAGGCCTAGCAATGTGTTTCCAATTTCGCCAATGTAGGTTCGATCTGCCATCCCGCCACCCCCAAAGGAAATTGGCAAACAACCTCTCCACATCTTTCAGAATACTCTTTGGTAAAATCACTGCTGCTAAAGTATGAATTGGGATACTGCTCAGTACCGACGAGATTAACGCAAGTATGCCCGCTTGAGAGAGAATTCTGACTGACCAACCTTGAATCTTTGCTGCCATCTTGTCCAAGAGGGGGCTAAAGAAAGACCGTTTAGGTCGGCCTTTGAAGATGGGGACCCCCAGATAAACAAGACTCCCCGCCGAATTGTTGACACCAGTGGTTTGCTGGATGCATCTAATTCTCGCTGTGGATAATCTGGAAGAGTAAAAGAAGGAGGTGTTGAGAAGGTTGATCCTTTGACCCGAGCAGGATTGATAATCCAAGAGGAATCTCTTAACTGCTAGAAGGGAACGCTTTGATCCATTCAAAAATAAAACTGTATCATCCGCATACAATAAATGGGAAACAGGACTGCAACCTTGTTTCACTCTAAAAGGGGTGCATGTTCCGCTTGAGCTGAGCTTGGACAAACCTCTACTTAACACTTCAGAAGCAAGGATGAAGAGACTCGGCGAGAGTGGGTCCCCTTGTCTCAGACCTCGAGAAGACTGGAAGAAGCCGCAACTAGCACCATTGATCAGGACCGAGAACCAGTTTTTTTCCAACATGATTGAACTAAGCTGACCCAGGGTTCAGAAAAACCAAATTTCAATAAAACCTGCTGCAGAAAATACCACTCTACCCTGTCGTATGCTTTCTCCATGTCAAGCTTAAGCATAATGTTCCCACCCCTCACCTTACGGTCCACATCTTTGAACAGCTCATGGACAAGCGCAATGTTTTCTGCAATCGATCGACCCCGCACAAAGGCTCCTTGTTCAGTAAAAATTACCTTTGGGAGGATAGAGCTTAGTCGTTCCGAAATTATAGAGGCAAAAATCTTGTATATTACATTGCACAAACTGATGGGCCTGTAGTCTGAAAAGGATTTGGCTCCCAATTTTTTTGGAACAAGGCATATTAACGTAGAAGAGAAGGCCCTTGGGAGTTCAGTTCCTTGAAAGAAAGTGACCACCACAGTGAGGAGGTCTGACCCTATAATGTTCCAGCACCCTGAGAAGAAAGCCCCGGATAGACCATCTGGTCCAGGCGCGCTATCTTTCGGGATCTTGTTAACGGCCACTCTAACTTCCTCCAGAGTAGGCTCCTGCATTAGGCCTACATTGTCTACCGCAGTGATAACATGCAGGATACAATCCAAGAGATCCTGAAGATGAAGAGAATAAGGCGTCTCTGCCTCAGAGGAAAGTAGGGACTACATGAAATCCACGGCAGCTCTTTGAATTGCCGGTTGATCCGATAGGAGCCCCCCGTCTCCCAGTTGAATCTCGTGAATCCCCAGCCTTCTGGCCCGTTCAGTATCCTGAAGATGGAAGAACTTTGTATTTCTATCTACCTCTTCCAGCCAGGAATTCTTAGATTTATGCTTCCAAAAAATTTCTTTCGCAAGCTCCGCTTTAGACAAACGAAGACGAGCTTCTGCAATCTCAGCTGCATGGACCGAGGGGTCAGAAAAGGCTTGGGCTTCCAATTCGGATAGCGATCGTTCAGCCTGTTGGATTTTCTGGAAAATGTTACCAAATATCTCTCGGTTCCAGGTGCTTAGAGCACGTTTGACTGCTTTCAGCTTTAGAAGTAAATTGATCATGGGCAGAGGGGAAAGTTCCATCGCCCAAACAGTCTCAATCACTTGGAAGAAAGAGCCATCGAGCATCCACATCCGTTGAAATCTAAATGGTTTTGGACCAAGGATGGAAGGAGCGGGGAAAGACAACAGAAGAGGAGTATGGTCAGAGTTGAGTCTGGGGAGGTGTCTCACTATAAAATCTGGGAAGAATTGAAGCCAGTTGCTATTGCATAGAGAACGGTCAAGCCTAGCCCAAGCTCGGGAGAGGCCTGCACGATTATTGCTCCAGGTAAATCTGTTGCCAGAGAAGCCCGCATCACATAAGCCAGCCTTATCAATCGCTTCTCTGTATTCCCTCATACTACCCAGATCAATGTCCCGATAACCAATACGCTCAGAAGAGTCAAGAACCACGTTGAAGTCGCCAACAACAGCCCACGGACCCGTATAACCTGCAGCGAAAGATTCCAGGGAGCTCCAAAGCGGTCTACGACTGATCCTAGAACACTTCGCATAGACAAAGGAAATTCTGCAAGAGTTGAAATTATTTTGCACAGAGTTTTATAAAGTGATCAGCTGGTCTGATTTCCCAACGATAGAAATGGAGAGATCCTGACGGTGGAAAACACAAATTTTACCACCTTCCGGGATGTTAGAGAGAGAAGAATGGAAGCCCAGCTTGAGGCCGATCGCCACTCGGCGATTGTCTCTAGCCATAGGTTCGAGAATAGCAATAATAGAAGGGTTGTGCGAACGAATCATCCTTTTCAAAGTACGAATAGTGGCCGCATTGGCCAACCCACGGGCATTCCAGGAAATTATACTATCCATCAGACACATTTCCCGTGTAGTCAGCCCTTCTTTTAAATTGAATCAATCTTCTTTTTCCTTCCTCAGATCCAAACCGGGGGTCGGAGCACAGCCTACCATCCGAGCAAGCTATTTTGTAAGGGGAGAGGTCTACCGAGAGGTTTAGTTGCCTATGGACTGAGATACAACCATCAGTGAGACCCTTTAGAGGCAAGCTGTTATCATTTTCTTCAAGCCGAATCCTGGGGGAGATGTCTGGGGAAGAGAAGGGAGTCAGCACTGATCCCAGCCTCAATGGGGACTGAGCTCTGTGCGAAAGACTCTCTGAGAGGATAGGGAGGCCCTGGGCAGGCCTTTGCCTATTCGCAGGGGCGGTTAGCACAGTAGGGGAACTTGAGTCGATCCCTGTACCCTGATGATTATGCAATGACGTTTCAACAGGGCTGCGAGAGAGGGAAACGCATACCTGAGAGGGGTTGTCTGTTGACTGGGAAGCAGGGGAGGGAGGAGTTGAGGAGATATCATTAGCAGGTCCATCGTTGTGCCGAGAGTCGGCATCCTGGTGTCTGCAGGGGTGGCATGCATGAACAGAATGCTGGTTTGCTGTGACAGTGGGAACCGCTTAGCGGAAAGCTGAGCTGGAGAGGCAAAAACCAATTGTAGTTGCCTGTGTTGAGGGGATCCTTCAGGTTGGAGCAAAGCATTGTGTGGGATTTTTCCAACCGCCGAATTACATACTGGGTCGGGTGTGACATTTCGTCGAACATGGAGCAGGCAATGTGTCTCTCTCACCACTTTGTCTGCTTCATAGAGCAGGCAATGTGTCTCTCTCACCAGCTTGGCTGGGGCATTCCCTCGAACAGGGAGCAGGCAATGCGTCTCTCTCACTAGTTCGTCTGCTTCATCTAGATTTTGGGGTGCCGCAACAGCATTCTCTGTCTCGGCGCCGACAATGAATTGATTCTCCTTACTGGATTTAGCCCCATCCAGATTTTGGGGCACCGCAACAGCATTCACTATCTCAGCAACGGTAATCAGATGATTCTCCTCGCTGGATTTAGCCCCATGTACCTCCAGATCTTGGGCAGGGGCATGGTCCCAGATCAGGCTGAGAGGCATTCCTCCGAACACCTGAGATGCATCACTTTTGCTTTCTAGTTTGGCCTTAATATGGAAAACATCACCAGCCACAAGAAGCTGAATTGGAGATTTTAGAGCCTCTACATTCACATTTGATAGTTTCACCCTGGCAAACATCTGAAAAATACCGAATCTGGAAAGGGTGTCAATACCTGTTACCATTCCAAAAAGGCTTCCAAGATCATGAATTACAGTTTCATCCCACACATGTGCCGGGATTCCAAATAATCGTATCCAGTATTCTTCTTCTGTTGCCTAAATCGATGGAGACCAGGGGAGGCTAGAAAGACGGATCTGAAACAAAATCAGCAAGGTCCTTCCTGGACTTGAATGTGATGAGAAAATGACATGCCGAAATTCTCACAACGTCAATCGCAGAGGCGATGAATTTGGAGGATCTGATAGCCTCAATAATCTGCAGGATGGAGATCAGCTTGGAGCCTGATGAACCTACCAACGTCAGTTCGAGATTTTTCAGTTTACGGGAGACTAGCGTTGGGTCTGCTGTAACCTTCAGGGGGCCTTGTTCTTCTAGAGAAGCATGTTGTGTTTCCCATCTACGAAGGGGTGGAGGCCTACCCCCTTATCTCGGCTTGCTCTGAAGGCTGGGATTGGGGTTGTGGTTGATGTTGAGAAATATGAGGGACCGACGCGTTTTTACTGAAAGCCCGTAGAATGGGTTTAGGACGAGCGATCTTCACCGTGGCCTCCCTTCCATCTATTCTTTTTCCATGTAGAACACCCATAGCAGCCCTAGCATCATCTTCATAGAAGAATCGGACAAATCCATACCCCCTAGATTTTGAAGTTCCTAGGAATAAGGGGAGGTAAACCTCTGTAACACGCCCGTATTTCTGGAAGATTTTAAGAACATCTTCAGTGGAACAGCTGAATGGAAGATTTCCCACAAACAAGCACTTAGGATCTGGGAGATTTCTCCGACGCCCTTCAACCGTTGATTGCCCCCTCCTACGGGAAAGGGCACGGCGCCCTCGCATGCCAGAAACCCTATTTAGGCACCCATCTTCTCAATCCATGGCGCCCTTCAATCCTCTATGATTGCCCCCTCCTATTGTTCTCTCAACTTGATTCGCATGCCAGAAACCCTGTTTAGGCACCCATTCCTCGTTGGAAACCCTGTTTAGGCACCCATCTTCTCATTCCACGACATCCATTCCTCGTTGGAAACCCTGTTGGAAACCCTGTTTTGGATAAATCTGTGGATCTGTTGGAAACCCTGTTGGATGAAACCCTCGTTGGATGAAACCCTGTTGGAAACCCTATTGGAAACCCTGTTGGATGAAACCCTCGTTGGATGAAACCCTGTTGGAAACCCTGTTGGAAACCCTGTTGGATGAAACCCTGTTGGAAACCCTCGTTGGATGAAACCCTGTTGGAAACCCTCAATTTGTGTACCTATTCATGCACTATGATTATTTGAAGGTGGTTTGTACTCTGTAATAGGCTTCCAGGAATCTTTAGGATGCCATGGGTGATGCAATGACAATTGAAAGCTTGTATTCAGGCATGAAATTGGCATAGAGGTTGGGAAGTAAGCATAAAATTCTCTCACCTCTCACTTTGCACTCGGGCTTTGGTTGATTTAAAAAGAATGCAATAAAAGGATGTTATGTAACAAAACCGAAGTAGCCAACAGGAAAAGCTAACTCAATCAGACTGTTACACGACATTAGGTTGCACAAATAACACAAATTCATAGACCTTGAAAGCAATCACATTTCTTGTTATGAAGCTTGAAAAAAGGTAGCATTAAACCTGGGTGTGGAATAGTGAAAGTGTATTTTGAACATTAACAAGTATAAAACGCTACAATGTACATATTAGTCGTCCAGGTGGAATATTCATATTAAGTTCTATAAGTCTCCATCTAAGAGATAAACATAAAGCAATTTCAACAATAAATAGTGGGCATCACAAGATATTAAGCTATAAGTCACAACTTCCTCCTTTGCTCCTTGGTTACCTAGTCCACACATAGTTGTTCACCCCTTCACATTCTTCCACTTGTGTCACCTTTTTGGTCCTTCCACCTCTCCAACTTTACTCCATCAATTTTACCTATGTCTTTGGCCTTTAGAATATTTGAGAAAGACATAGCTCCTCACATATCTTCTTGTTGCTTCGTCCCCCCTGAGTGGACAACTATTGGAGTTTAACCTAGATTTTCTGGCCACTGTTGAGACTCTAGCCTCTGAAGCCATGGCAATCAACAATTCTGACCTCCCACCACCTCCGTCAAACTCCAGCCTGATCCTAGAAAGTTGATCCCAGATTTTCCAGCCACTGCCATTACACAGCTTGACTACCTTCTCACCTTCATCTAATGACTCATTTCACATGAATGGAAGCTCTGCTAGCATTGGTTTCTTTGCCCCATGGTTGTGCCAGTCTCTAACGAATTGTGTAGGTCTGGCATTATGATTCGGTTTGTTAAATTCTAAACATGAGAGTGTATGCTCTGAACGGACCTGCTACCATCTTTTTTTCTTTTTTTTTTTTTTCAATCTCCAGGTTTCTTCATCTTAGGAACACTTCCATCTCTTCCAATCTTTTCATAGTATTTGCAGTTGAGTGATTTTATTTTATTTTTATTTTTTTATGGTTGATATTTAGAGATAGATTTTCTAGATACCAACATACACAACCGTATGGTACAATATGGTTCTACCACTTTACAAATTGCAAACACTTCAAAAGATGCTGCAATTAAATGGAGAGGCCTTTTAAAGATTATGGTTCAACTTGTGGGCCTCACAGCCCAAATAGTTAGCTACCTATGCTTCTTTTGCACACTTTCTAATGCTTACCATGAAGGATAAAAAAAAAAGGTCATTACCCACATGTTTATCAATGTTTGTTATGTAAAAAGGCATTGCAATTTCTTATTAGTTCGATTCAACCCTAAGATTATCCAATCACTTCATTAAAGGAAAATGATCCATATTTTTTGGAGTATTTGGAATTTCTTGGGTCATATTAGGAACCATTGAAAGTTTCTTTTGGGCATGGCATGGGGGAGGTAATGGTAAGGAAGGGAAGGCAATATGGGAGGTAACTCCGTTGGCAAGAACCTGAGCTCTGTGGGAGGAGAGAAACAACATGTGTTTTTGGAATCAAAGTGGTCAGGTAGTCGATATATTCAATAGGGCTAAATTGAATGTAATGGGATGGGCGAATTCTTTTAAAATAGTTGGATAGCTTCTATCAGTTTCCTCTCTTTTGATGTATATTGTATTCTTTAGGCTCTGGCCACTTATCTAATAAAATTATTGCCTTTCGAAAAAAGAAAAAAAGAAAATGATCTATAACAACACTACATAATATGCATGCAGTTATACGAACCTTATTCAAGGACCTATGTGCTTCCAAAATTGACTTCGTATTCAACATTGGCTCACCCATTCCCATGAACACAACATTTGTCACCCTGTGCTTGAAGAGATCCTCGATAGCCAAGACCTATAGACATAACATATTAAATATACCATTATATCCAAGACCCCCATTCATATATACAGAATTTAAAATGTGCTTTGCTAAGTGGACACCGAACGTACACATCTACTTGTGAGTACACTTGCTGACCTGGCATCTGAGTGAGACATTGAAACCATACTAATCCACTAATCAAGTGAGGAACACATGGAAAAAAATAGTGGTGGTTTGGGGAAAAACAAAGATATTACCAATGGCCCCATCCAATGAACGTGGGCCACGTCACTGTCTAGAGAGTCAATCCAACCCTAGTGCATGGCTTTGATGTGCTACGTACATAGGGGTGACCTATTGTAGTCATGGGTGTGGTCCTAGGTAAGAAAATATATCAAGACACCACATGGTTGAGAGAGAGAGAGAGAGAGAGAGAGTCACTACCAAAAAATAGGGTAATGCCGACGGTTAAAAGCCGTCGGCAATGTGCTTTTCCGACGGATAAATCCGTTGGACGGTCCGTCGGGAAAAGGGGCGTGGGCATTGCTCGCCGACGGATTTTAGCCGTCGGTGTCTACGACGGCTAAAACCGTCGGCGATTCCAACGGCCGAGGGTGACAGTTTTCGCTGTCGGCATTTTCGACGGCGAAAAGCCGTCGGCGTTTCTCATAAATTAAAAAAAATAATTATTATAATTAATTGCCTAATCAACACACATCCAAAAATAGATATACCCATTTCCCCAAGGCCCTAAACGAACCACCCAACCTATCTGAGAAGTCTACAGAAAAGAAGAGAAATCAATGGGGTTTATGTTGATCCACTTTCGTAAATGATTCCATTCCACTTGGAATATTCCATTCAATGAACACCCAAGAATACAAGGGATAAAAAGTAAAAAATTTAGCAGAATTTGAGAATGGGTTTTTAAAATAGCATGATTTGGTTATTTGTTTGCTGAATTAGCTAATACATAAGAAAATTTGAAATTGCAGCAGTTATTGGCCACCTTTAAAAGAAAATAATTAGAAATAGTATTGTCTAGTATTGAAACCATGTCTCCTAGCATTGAAACCGGTACGAATCACACAAAACATACCACTTTCTGAGAATATTTTTAACTTTGGATACCAATGAGGAGAATAGAAGATATTTACCTTGCTTGCAAGACATGCAACTAGCCTTCCTGCATCCTTGACAAGTATCATCCATCGCACTACTCTCGGATCAGCAGTGGTCTCGCTCATGACAAACAACTTTCATGCCTTCAATTGACTGCACCAAATAAAAATAGGAAGAAACTGTGTTCAAATTCTTCACACGAACAATTAAGAGAGCACTT
This sequence comes from Magnolia changhungtana, assembly GCA_030180095.1. Taxonomy (NCBI): domain Eukaryota; kingdom Viridiplantae; phylum Streptophyta; class Magnoliopsida; order Magnoliales; family Magnoliaceae; genus Magnolia; species Magnolia changhungtana. Next base: position 9,262,086 of record JASAUF010000361.1, on the reverse strand, counting down.
GAGAGGCCTAGCTAATATGTGGGGGTAATGCATCATTTAATTACTGTCAGAATCATCAATTTGTTTTGATTTCTCTGCATGATTTCATCAACGTGCAGGGAAGTTTTTGTCCATCAAGCAACATGAAGGCAGACACAAAACTGTTAGTACAATGGCATGACACACCGCCTGAAGATGCGACTTGGGAATGATTTCAAACCTTCACAAAAAGTTCTCCTTAGTTCCACCTTGAGGACAAGGCGAAACCAAGGGGAAGGATTGATAAGGGCCTTATGTGCATGCAACAGTTACCAAAGATCAGTTATCTGGATTAGTGTGTCAGTTATATAGTATTTTCTGTTTCAGTTATCATAGATCATGGGTCAGTTATCTGTATTAGCGAGTTATTATCTGGATTAGTGGGTCAGTTGTGTAGCATTTTCTATTTCAGTTATGTAGCTTTTTCTTTTTCTGATAAATAAAAATGCAGAGGAATGAACAATGATCAGACTTTGTTCTACAAATCATTCTCATGTCGATAAACAGGAGGAGATCCCCTTAGAAGAGAATAATCAGTATCCTTTTTCTTTTCTTTTTTGTTATATTTTAAATATAACTAAGAGATGTATCAAATCATGCATTTTGGAGATGGAAACTTACTTTGAAGCTTCTTGTCCATGCATCTGTTTACAGAAAATCAAGTCAAGCAACTCATCGTAGTCTAATCCTACGTAAATGGACATCCAAAAATGTGTGGCCCACTTCAAAAATTGACTATGGATCGACTTTTTAGTCCAAATACGCCTCTTCTAGACAATGGGGCACAATGACGATTTACGCAGATTTCCAACACATATAAGGCGAGCATCTAGCACTAGCAAAACTCCACAAACAGATATTGTCACAGATACCAATGGAGAAATTTGATTTATTTGGGCCAAGAAACATACCTCATAGGGGTAAGTTATTGTTGATGTAAGTATCTTGGATAATGAAGAGGCAATAGCAACATTTCCTACACTGAGCTTATCCACAGCTGTATTATCTGGGAATTTTGATTTTGATCAGAAATAACAAAGTACATTAAAAACAACATCTTTGCTAAGGGGTAATGAAGGGGTAATGAAAAGATCTAAAAACAATATAAAGAAGTTACTTCATTACCCCTTCTTGCTTAAATATTCTTTGATCTTTTCATATGCCGGAAACTGGATGGCGACATGGCTAACACCCACTAATGCAGGCAAAAGGCTACTGATTAAAGCATGAAAAAGCACAAAGTTGAAATTATTAAGGAAAATTATTCGTGAGTAGTGAATAAAGAAATAGAAACTGGCAAGTTCCCAACTCAACTCAACCAGAGAATGGCTCAGCAAGTTGAGTTATCCATGCAGTCAAGAGTTGGAAGAAAAGAGAACTGGGAAGTATCGCATAGTTGCCCAAGTCCACGTGGGGCAATGGTTTGACAATCCAGAACGTTGATTTGATAGGCCATGCCACAAATGGGGATGGCCCAAAATTATACCAGATTGGAAGAAGCTATTATCAGTGGCTTATACATAGATGGTTTAGAAAATAAAGACGTCGACGGTCATAAGTCCACAGATTGGATCTTCTGAATGGGAAACTTCGAGAACCCACTGTCCATCCCAAAGCCCCTCAGATGAACAACCAGGATCATTGTATGAATAATGCACATCATGACATTTCTTGTTTTGGTGCATAAGGAAGCTACAATTCCTCATGGTAGAAAATGTGGAGAATCAAACAACTGACCTGTATAATCCTCGTATGCCTTCTTCATGTGTGATCCTTTTCAGAGCGGAAAATATGCTCCTGTAAGGCACCACTCCTGTCCTCATTCCTTGTGTCTGGTGAAAGAACAGAAAACAAATGGATAAGCAAGACCACATTCAAAAGCATGCTACAAGTTAGAAGATCAAATATGAATATAGGATTGACAGTACATTGCATTTACTTCAATCACATAGAATTATAAAATGCCTATGGTGCACTAGAAGTTGTGCATTATACATGATGGCTTGTCAAGTATCCAACAAAGAAAGACGCTATCACAAACATAACATGGGAGCATCTGTCAGTCCCGGACAGACAAGTGTTAACGCAGTTCACCACAAAACCCAACATGCCACTGCATCCATACAAATGTAACACTTTCGTAATTTAACTATCCACTGCATCCAGACTGGTAGTTATGATAAAACCAAAAACAAATCTGAAGATCATCATTTTTACAATAATCATGAGGGAAAAAGGCCCACCAGTAGAAATAACTACTTTACCCTCGATAATACAGACAAAAAATTCATGTAGCTGACCTAAATAATTGGGATAAGGCTTAGATGATGATGACGATGATGAACAAGAGAACAAAAAATGAAAAAGATCACTAAGGGGTCAATTTGATGAGGGTAAGGTCCCACTTATTTGTAAAAAATTTATATGTAAACAGTTTACATGTAAGGAGGTCATGAAAAAGTACAGCTTTAAAAAGCTTACCACATCAACAGGTGAACCAATGCATACTGCAAAAAAACCTGCCCCCAAACCGGCCAACAGGTGGGTAAAAACATTGTCTGAGAACCCCGAGAATTTTCAAGATTGTCTACATTGGAAGAAACAAAATATATGTGTCAATTAAATAGGTAGATTTTAGAGATTGAAATAAAGGACATACAACAAGAGGAGTGCATCAATGAGATTCACTATTGTAACTTTTACCTGCTTCACTTGATCATAAGTCACTAGTTCAGCAGCATTTATGATGGCATTACGTGCAATATTAGGACCAAGCCCAGTCCACAAAGCCTTAAATCCTTCCTATAATTTGGACCAAATTTAGAACAGCATCGACTAAATTACTACTCCCTATTTGTGTGTCCCTGTTAGGAAACCTTATACAAAACAGAGCAAATAAAGCCAGAAGTGCACCACTAATTACCCCTATGGAAACCCCAACTATCAGCCCCTTTCATCTCCTCCTTAATGAAGGATAATAGACTATTCAAGCATCCTTCCCATGTATCTGAAAAAGGCACCAAATTCCAAGCAGAATTAAATTGTGTAAAGTGGCACCTTTTTTCCTTCTTTTTTCCCCCTTTTTAACCACCGGTTAAACTTTCACATTAGTATGCATGGATTCAGTTCCTGTTGAAAATCTCCAAATTGAAGATCTGAAGAATTCACAATAATGAGCAAAAATATACACCTAATGACAAGTTTGGCATCATATTCCTAACCATAAACGAAATACTCCCAGAAGTCCTTGGTTTTAAAATGACTCACCAACAAGGTATTTCCTCAAATTGGTTTGACAGAAACTTGCTCCAACCTAAGTAAGCATCCAATACTGATGTGCTATGAAAACTGATACTAGTACTGGATACTCATAGGATACGCTTTAACCACATCCTAGTATATAAAGGTTGTTTTGACAAAAACCTGTATGACCTATAACTAACAATAACATCATGGTACCAACATGTCAAACAGGATCAAGGTTCTAAAACTCAGTTTCAAAATTATACTTGCTTGGGGACCGAAACCATTACAACTCATTTAGTTTCAGGCGAGACCAACAAATCACATAGCTCAACAATAACTGAACCAACTCAGACAAGTCAATTTCTAGTAAATCTACTGTCACCAAGAGATAGTAATCAGAAATTTCAAGAGTAAGCACAAAAGAACCGATTTTTTCAAGAAAAAGAAGAGGCAATATGAAGGAAACAGAGCTGAAAAGAAAGATTGGAGATGGAGATCACCTCTTTCTAGTAAACAGAGATCTATGAATGGCTGGATCTGCAAACTCCTGTCCAAACCCCTACCGCATCCCCTGTCCAATTTTCTATTCCCATCCCCTAACTACAAACCCCTGTTCCGGCGAACCCCATAACAGCCTCGACAACGAAAATCGCAGCAGCTTCCTGCTCCATCTCCGGCCCGCCACCGCGAACCCAACTAACCCTAGCCCAGACAAACCCTCGGCCACCAGTCCTAGATCCGATCACGCACCAAAAACCCCACTGCCACCGCCCCAAACTCTAGAAAAATCCCAATCGCGGACCACCAGTCCCGATCGTGCACCATCTGACGCGACCCTGTCCAAAACCCATCATCTTCCCCAACCGCACTCTGTCGAATGAAAGTGGAGAGAGAGAGAGAGAGGTAGATCGTGAGAGGCTAGAGAGAGAGAGGTAGATCGTGAGAAGCTAGAGAGAGAGGTATATCGCGAGAGGCGAGGGAGAGAGAAAGAGGTGGCAAGAGGGGGGTAGCCAAGAGGGAAACCTTCCCACAAGCCCGCGAGAATGAAAACCATATCGCAGGCTCTCTTTTGGGCGTGGACGGACGTAGCGACAAAAGATCCTGTCAGGGGCTTCGTGGGGCCCACCACGATGTATGTAGTTTATCCAATCCATCCATCCATTTTAAAAGTTCTTTTTAGTGCAAGATCCAAAACACAAGGCAGGTCGAAGGTCCAAGTGGCCCACACCAAATTTCAACGGTACGCACTTAATCTCTACTGTTTCCTATGGTGTGGTCTACTTGAGACTTGAATCTACCTAATTTTTAGTACCGAAACCTAAAATGTGATGCAAAAACATATGGACGGCGTGGATATACATTAAATCATTAAGGTGGGCCCCAAGGTATGGGTAACGCCCCGGAGGTTCCCGAGGTTACGATGGGCGTGGGTGGAGTTGGAGACAGGCGGTCCTGTCAAGAGCTCCGTGGGGCCCATCATGATGGATGTAGGTGATCCATGCCGTCCATTCTTTTTAATGGATAATTTTAAGACATGATTCAGAAAAGGAGGCATAGAAAAGGCCCAAGTGTATCACACCACTGGGAAGAAAATTTTCAACAGTAAGGAACATAATCTGCAATGCTTCCTACGGTGTGGTCCACTTGAGCCCTCAATCAGCCAACTTTGATCATGCCCTAAAATGAGTTGTCAAAATGTGAGGACGGCTTAGTTAAAACCAAACATTCGGTGGGTCCAAGGAAGTTTTTTATAGCAAGTGTTTAATCCCTATTGTTTCTTATGGCGTGGTCTACCAAACATTTGTATTTGCCAAATTTTTCGTGCCACGTACTAAAATGAGTTGGAAAAAAGGATGGACGGGTTGGATATTTATCAAATCATAAAGGTTGGCCCCAAGGTAAGGGCAACACCTAAAATACGACGGAACCACCTACACGATTTCTCCAGCCATGCAGAATGAAAGGTGACGGTGAAATGTGATTTGCCGACGGCTAAAAGCCGTCGGTTTCTCCGACGGCTTTTAGCCGTCGGCGAAGCTACCCTACGACCGTCGGCTTTGGTCTTTTTTTGGTAGTGAGTATTTGGACAACCTGCTCAATAATTTCATGTCGCTGCAGGTTCCTTGAGAACCCTCCCTTGCCAGTAGCACAAAATGAGTAATGCAACGGGCAACCTACCTGGATATTTTAAGAGAAAAAGCATTACAAAATATACAAAGAAGATTAGAAAATGTATATGTATTTGTGTGTATGCACGCATGCATGTAAGTATGCTTGCTAAGATTCAAGCCCTTGTACTTCCCAAACAGAAAATCATGCATGAAAAGACACTACAACAAATGGGACTTTTACTGGTGCTCAAAAGCGCTTGTAAAAGCCCCTAAAAGTGTCGGCTATACTACTACCGGCGCTAGTCAAGCATCACTAAATGGGTATGTCGGCAAAAGTTATGCCGGTGCTAGGTAACTTTTTCGGCGCTTGTCTGAGCGCTGCTAATTGTACTTTTTTCGATGGGAATAAGTGCCAACATAAGTCACTCCGAGCGTCGGTTAAAGCTGTTCCTGGACACTTTCTCACGGAAAAGCGCTGTAAGATTTTTACACAAGCACCGGTAAAGTCTTTGTAAAGATTTGAGAGGCCCTAACATGCCAGTAAATTTTTTTTTTTTAATTATATATAATTCAATCAAAAACTGTATTTTTTTAATATTTGAAACATAAAAATTTTGCAATACAAATAAAACTTACACAAAATTTATATTACTACACAATAAAAAATATAATATTTATTACAATAAATTGAAAATGGTCTTGGAATTATGAACATGCAATAGAAAGAAATGTCTATTGAAGTTCTTCAATTAGAGAGAGAGAGAGAGAGAGAGGAAGGACAAGATCATTGTTAGACCATTCAAATAATATGATGAGTAAGAAAATTTTATTTCCTATTCTCCAATTTCAAGCATTATAGGATTAGCATATGGTTCCTATTATAATGACAACAGGAATGGAGTATATAAGAAAAAGGATTAATTAAGAACCCCCACATTTTATATATTGCAAAGTAACCCAACGGAAAAAAAAAAATTGAAAACAAAAAAAGAAAAAGAAAAAGAAAAAAAAAAAAAAAAAAAAAAAGGAAGAAAGAAGACCATCCAGAAAAGAATGACCACCTTTTTCTGATGAGTAATCAGAGTTTTCTTTTTCCGACAACTTTCAAATATATTGTCAAGGCAAAGAAGCCTTAATGTCTAACCTGCAATAATACAACGGTAAAAAATGTTTACAATCAGAGCCTTGTCCCACCTATTTGCAATCAGCTGGAAAAAAATACTGATACATGAACAAAAGATCTAATTAAAAAAGGAAAGCAACAGTCCATGGAAATTAAAATCCATTGATAGCAGATCTTTTACAAGTTTATGGTTTTACTGAATTTAGCACAGAATGCATCGCATGCTTACAGAACAATTAAAATCCCATTGGCTTCTTTCCATGGAATCAGAGGCAAATATTACCAAGTCTACAGTGAAAAAAGGTGACTAAGCCTACCAATCTTTGGCCTTTGGAAGCGAGGTGCACAAGCATCAAACTTCAGCCCTGGAAAATGTAGGGGAAGCATCAATAATCTCCTCAAAAATAAAAATCCCTTGCACTGCCAAATGGTATGCGGGAAATCAAACAATTCAAAATTGGATCCAGCAAAGCATATACATTGAAAACTAAAGAGCATAACTAAATGGGAAAAAAAAAAAAAAAGGAAAAAACAAAAGAGAGAAAAAAGAAAAAAATAAGATAACTAAATGCCTAAATAATGCCATTAACATTCCTAAACCAAAGTTTTGGTGTAGAAAGTTGGGTGACGAAGTCTTCATTCATAGCTTCTTTTTTTTTTTTCTCATGAGCTAAGCATCACTTACCAAATTCTCAACCCCTAGAAGGTTTCCTCTTTTGGCAATATTAATAGCAAGCTCCAAATTATTTAACTAAAAGAGCCAACATATATTTTTTAATACAAACATTCAATTTGCTGCATTAGGAATAAAACTAAAACAAGACTAAAGACATACTTGGCCACTAACGAAAGGCATAAGTGTCACTTTGTTGACAGTTGCAAGTAACACTTGCCCTTGCCTATTGACAGCATAGAAGCCTCTTACAGATGAAGGTTCTGCTGTAAAAAATATAGCATCTGGACTGATTTGATTTCTGTAAACTACTTTAGTGGTCTCCAAGTCATACACAAATAGAAGCCCAAGCTTTGTGATCACATATATCAGGCTGTACTTATTGGATATTTGCATAATAACAAGTAAAAGCTTAGAATTGACAAAATATTTCTCAAACTTTGTCCACATATAACAGGTTTAAGATGAAACCTGCATTACCACTGGGAAATCATCAGCAAAGTCTGGAGGGAAGAAAAGATCTGCTTGTTTCTTTGTAAAACCAGGCTTACCTGATAAAGAAATCAACAAGATCAATACCAGGAAGGAACAAAAACCAAAATACCAGGAAAACTATAGTATGATTTGAAATTAAGCAGCTCTATAATGGTTCCACAAATGCCAATAGTCATCAACACACAATTGAAGATACTATGCAAAATTATACTAAGCTTCCGCTGCTATTGACTTTGCGACGCTCAAGCCATTCTCCCTCCTCCTTTACCCAGGCTTCAGACTTGTAATGCAAGTAGTTGCATTGGAAAAGTTAAAAAAGGGCTTAAGATCCATTTGGTTTGATAAAAAATTATATTCATAAAGATTGATGTGATGACCAAATGGAGGTTAAGACTTATAATACTATAAATATGTACCAAGAATAACAACAGCAATACTTACATAAATGTAGTTGCTCTCCTTCGCTTAACTTCCATCATCTAACACTGCCTCAAAAAACACGCTAAAAAAGGTAAACGCCCTCCTATTAATGTTGTAAAGAAACATGGAAAGAACAACAGTTGCATTGAGTTATAAAAAAAAATTGATAAGAACAAGAGTAAATCATGTTAGCTAACTTGTTGATTTAGTTACCCAACCTATCATATGCATTGGATCTTAAGTCAATCCAAATTGCAAAATTAGAGTTAAACACTTTCTATCCAAAACCAATCACACATTAATCCTAAACCCATGCGCAAAACATAAAACATTTACAAGAGAAAGAGAAAGAGAGAGAGAGAGAGAGAGAGAGAGAGAGAGAGATCCTTTCATTTAGCTCAATCTATCTCTCCTTAAACCTGTAAAACAAAATAATAAAAAGAAATTAATTTGTACTCGCAATCTTGTACAAGAAATTTTATTGTATATGGCAAAAAAAAAAAAAATCTAACCTTACACATAATAGAAGGCCAAACAATACTCGTTCAAATAACATCCCCAATTGTTTTATATCATCCATAAGGTCTTATCAAAACCCCCTCCCGTACTATTTCCACATGAATTAATACTTCCCAATAACCAATTCCAAGTTCATGCCCCCATACTTTTGTGAGCAGATCCTTGCTTAAAACAATTCCTTTAGCAATAGTTACCCAGGGTTTCATGATACTTGTAAGAAGAACTCTAGTAACATCCTACAAAATAAAATTCACTAATTGACAAACTGCATCCCATGTGGACGATGTGTGTGTGGACCCCACATGCATGGTGGGTCCCTTAGTTGGACAGTATGAATATAGCATAAGCATCAAGGTGGGTCCATGTGATGGACGGTGCACTCCACTTGAGATTTGAATCTGACTCATCTGGATAGGGAGGCCTGGATGGACGGTGTGGATCCATACACACATGATGGTGGGCCACGTGGATGGAATCCACGGACGGACGACATGTATGAAACACATACAATGAGGTGGGTCCGATGGTGTGGATCTCACACATAAATCATTGCAGGCCCCCACAGAACTTGGTGATGTCACCTCAGACAACCTGTCAGTAGCAATCCTCATCCGTGCAAGCTCACCATCGTTCATCTGGTGGGTCCCACATGTTGCTATGTGGACCAAAATTCAAGGGAGTGCATGGACGGTTTGAGTATCACACATGCAGTAAGGTGGGTCCATGTGGTGGCCCACCGGAATTTAAATCAAGTAATATTTAATTTCAGTTCATCCAGGTCCGTCCTCAACAAAAACAAAAGGGCCACACCTATCATGTAGCAAGAACGAAAGAAAACAAAGGGGAAAAGAAATAAAAGATACCAGCCAAGCGGTGGAAACATCCGCCGACTACACAAATTGAACATTTCTGATCACTCCCAAGCAAAGCTTATCTAGGAAGATTGAACCCCTGGTTCTAGGAGGGAGACTGCATTTCATCAAAAATTCTGAAACTTTGGCTAGCACTACCCATACGAGCTAAAGAGTCCGCCGGAGCGATGCCTTCTCTAAAGATGTGGGCTATGTTGACCTCAGCCGACGCCATTAGAGATTTGATTCTGGAAATCCAAGCTCGCCATTTCCACCCTGGACTAGCTGCTCCCGAAATGAGGTTTAAAAGTAAAAGAGAATCCGATTCAATGATTACCTTCTTGAAACCTTTGGAAAGACAATAGTAGATTCCATCGTGAAAAGCCCTCAGTTCTGCATGCACATTGGAACCATGACCATAACTTGTAGAGAAAGCGAAGATGAAATTTCCTGTCTCCTCTATAAATCCCACCCCCACCCGAAAGGCCTAGTTCCCCCAAGGACGACCCGTCTACATTTATTTTTACCCAACCTGGTGGCGGCCTACACCACTTAACAATTTCTGAGGTAGCAGAGCTGTGAGGCCGAAAAGAATCACCAGAGTTACGAAATGAAGGAATCTGGGATGAAACAAGAGTTACTTGCACATTCAGAGCATTCACAGGGGCTTGCGTCGAATGGAGGCTGTTTGTAGCCGGAGGAAAGAAGGTGGCAGGCATCCTAGCTTTCCAGCAAATAGAAGACAGAATTTTGGGAAGGGAGGGCGCACTCCATCATATTTAGCCCTATTTCTAGCAAACCAAATCTCCCACAGGATATAGCAAGGTAGGTGTTTATGGGAGATGGAATCCCCCTTCCGAGTCGCCTGGCAAGCCCACCACTGCTGGAGCCTCTGTTCGACCGATAGAGCAGGTTGAAGATGGAATCCCAGATGCACAGCAAAGTGATTCCAGATAGTTGTAGCCAAGTTCCCATGCAAGAACAGGTGCGAAAGAGATTCCGTATCGACATTTGGGTGGCCTGAGGGAGGGGAAATGTCACAACAATAGCATTTTGAGGCCAGATGAATACCTTTACTTTAAACTTCATCATCAATAGGAACTACCTTAGACAGAGTTTTCCAAACAAGCTGAGACATCTTAGGCGGGATATCTTGGTGCCAAATTTTCTTGAAACTATCTATTCGGGGAGCCCGGGCTCTAATCAAATTCCAAGCCGATTTCACCGAGAAAGAACTGGAAGGAGTGTACGGCCATATTCGAATATCTGGTCCCGAGCCAAGACAGATCACCGCTTGGAAAATGGAATGAATGATGTGTTCGGGGATGTGACACAGCGCAATTGAGGGAGGGCATGGGCTGGACGAGTTGAGAAAGTCCTTTATTTTAAGGTGCTGAATATTCTTCGGAATGTGGCATCCGTCCATAAAGAGTATAGGGCCCATTCCTGTCCAATTAGTTGACCAAAGGTTGCTCTCTCCGTCCCCAACCCGTATCTGAGCGGCTGCCTCAATGTGGGGGACGAGGTGAAGGATTTTTTTCACAAAGGCAAGGCGTGAGTAGGGCAGATTGGAAGATGAAGATGATTGATTTCTATATCATATTTAGCCCTCATGAACTTGTTCCAAAGGCTTTGGTTCCTCCTGTTGGAGATTTCTCAGGCCATCTTCAACTGAAACGCTTTCATGACATCTGCAAGATGCCTAATCCCGAGACCACCTTCCTCTCTTGGTTGAGAGATCGATTTCCACTTTTTCCCAATGGTGTTTCCTTTTACCTTCTGACTAGCCCCAAAAGAAACGAGCAAATCTGTTTTCTAGATTTGAAAGGACTTGCGAGGGAATGTGAGCATCCGCAAGAGTGTGAACCGGAATGCTACCAAGAACGTGTTGTATAAGGACTATTCTCCCAGCCTGAGAGAGGAGTTTAGCCACCAGCCTGCGATTCTTGCTTCATTTTTTTCCAAAAAAGGGAGGAAGATGGCTGCAGTTTGGTGACCCCTGACTAAGGGAACACCTAGGTAATTGAAAGAACCTGAAGCTCTCCCAATACCTAGCACAGTTTCAACGGCCCTGATCCTCTGAGAAGGTTGATTGAAGCATAGATGAAAGAGCTTTTCTGTAGTTGATCACTTGACTCGAAGCTTCTTGATAGGAATCCAGAAAGCTCTTCATTGCCTTTACAGATTTTAGGCCACCATTGAGGAAAATGAGAGTATCATCTGCGTAAAGTAGATGAAAGATTTGGGCAACCTCTACGAACTTTGAAAGGAATCGCCGGACCCTTGTCTATAAGATTTGTGAGCCCACGACTAAGAACCTCAATAGCAATCACAAAGAGGGACGGGGGGAGGGGGTCTCCCTATCGTAATCCCCTTGAAGATTTGAAGAAACCGTTAGCCTCCCCATTGATCATAACCAAAAACCAGACCGAAGCCCAACACTTTTCAACCATGCATATCCAATCGTGTCGGAAACCAAAATGGTTTAAAACTGCCTTCATGAAATTCTAATTGATTCTATCGTAAGCCTTTTCCAAATCCACCTTGAGCACCATATTCCCTCCTCTCGATTTCCTGTTTAAATCTCTGAATAGATCTTGAGCCATCGTAATATTTTCTGCAATAGGGCGACCCTGGATGAAAGCGCCTTGTTCACGAGAAATTATATAAGGAGGGATGGAAGCAAGTCTGGAGGCAATGATTTTAGCCAAAATCTTATAGAAAACATTGCATGGACTTACTGGTCTGAAATCAGAAAAAGCCAAAGGGAAGGCAGTTTTAGGAATGAGACAGATTAGGGTCGCGTTCACAGCTCTCGAGATATCTCCTCCTTGAAAAAGATGCACTGCTGCTTTATGGATGTCGCGCCCGATAATGTCCCAACATCCTTGATAGAAAGTTGCCAAAAAACCATCAGGACCTGCAGCCCCGTCCTTCGAGATGTCCTGGATTGATTGATGCACTTCCATAAGTGAGGGAGGAGATAGCAGAAACTCGTTTTGCTGCTGAGAGATGAGCTAAGGAATGACGTTAAGCACTCCGTTATTCAAAGAAGTGACATACGAATTGTATTGGTTGGAGAAATTATCAATAGCAGCTCTCTTGATTATGACAGGGTCTTCAGTTGTGTCTCCAGATTCCATCCTGATTCTAGTAATTTCTACTTTTTTTTTCTAATTGAGGCAGCCGTGTGGAAGTAGGTCGTGTTTCTGTCACCTGCCTGTAGCTAATCGAATCTAGATTTCTGTTTCCAAAGCACTTCTTCCATGAGTTCTAATTGGCAAAGCTTTGAAGAAGCCGCATTGAATTGTTATTGGAGGTTATCATCAGAATCTTACAACAGAGGGTTGTTCTACATTTTAGATTCGATGTCAGCTAGATCCTTTTTCGCTCGTCTGACTTGGTCGAAGATGTTGCCTAAGTCTTCTTTATTCCACACTGTAAGAGTCCTTTCAACACTCCTTAGTTTGATTAGCACGTTGAAAAAAGGATGTTCAGACTCATCAGAATTCCAGGCGTTGACAACCACCTAATGGAAAGTATCATGATGCAGCCACATGTTTTGGAAACAAAAAGGTTTTAGGCTAGCCACAACCTAAGAAGGGAAATCTAGAAGAAGAGGGGCATGGTCAGAATTCAGTCTTAAAAGGTGATGTACCTTGGATGAAGGGAAACTGGAGGCCCAACTAGAGTTAGCTAAAACTCTGTCAAGGCAGGCCAATACATGGGCGTTGCCTCCCTGGTTATTGCACCACGTAAAACGGCTCCTAGAAAAATCGGCATCAATCAGCCCCATAATGTTAATAGCATCTTTGAATTCCCTGGAGCTGGTTGTGTTCATAGGATGCCTGCTACTCCTTTCTGAAGGGGAAATTGTTGCGTTGAAATACCCACATGCATCCCATGGCCCATTTGTAACTGTAGAGAAAGCTGCCAAAGTATTCCAAAGGATTATTCTCCGTCTTGAGTCACAGCTGGCATAAACGATGGTCAGGAAGATTTGGTTGTTAAGGATGTAGAAGAAACTGCACAAGAAAACTGTTGGTTAGAAGAGTTTAAAACCGTGATTTTTATATGGTCTTTTAGAAAGACGCAAAATTTTTCACCCTCCTCCACGTTTGAAAAGGAGTGGAAACCTAGAGCAAGGCCAGTTCCTGCTCTTTTGGAGTCGTCTAACATCGGTTCGAGGATTGCAAGAATACACGGATTGAACTTTTTTGTGAGTCTTTTGGTTGTACGAATAGTGCGAGAGTTTCCAATCCCGCGGGCATTCCACACTAGGATTTTATCCATCAGTAACACATCCCGAGATAATGGCCCTTCTTTTCAATCTTCTTAGTCTGGATTCCCAGGAAACTCTAGAGTACTGGATTCTTCGTCTGCTTCTGGTGGCTGGTGCCAGTTCCTTAATGGATGGAGGGAGCCTCTCTGATTGAAGCATATTTTGACCATTTCCTAATTGATCCTCCTTCTGTTCATGAAGATTGAAGGGGGGTATGTCTGACCTGGTTTCACTGATAACCCACTTCCTAAGGTTGGCTGATGTCTGAGGATAATAGATATCAGGACGCTCTATAGCCGAACCATCTGTTCCTATGTCCATTAGTTTTGGGGAGAAATATGGGGAGAGGTCGACCACTAAACCAGCGGTTGATTAGGGAGTCTTTCTCAGACCCTGAGGGGAGCAACATTGTAAACTCGTTGGCTGCTGTTGGATGGAGGTTGGATGCAGGAATTCCTGAGAAGATAAGAGGGACTTGGCTGCAAGGGACAGGTCATTACCATCAGCCTGATTCCCTAGATTGATGCTATCCCTTAGAGGGGAGTTGCCTTCGGAGAGGGCTTTCACTGAGTTTCGGCGTTGCTCCATATAGCCATTCTGCCATGTGTTCTCATTATCCTAGGAATGATCGAGGGGAAGAGGAGGATGGCCATCCTGTTGGGATAGAGATTTCTGAATGTTTTCAAGAAAGTTCAAACAATCTTGGCAGTGATAGTGAGTGGCCGACTAGGTCCTCAATTCTAGGTGATGAGGGTCTGTGCTTCAGGGAATGTTCAAGGAGCTGTGGTAGGGGGAGTGCTTCTGATGCACAGTTTCTATTTCCTGGTTTCGTAGCTGGTCACGGAGAGAATCCCTGGTCCTTTTGAGAGGGGATGATGCGGCCAAGACGGAAGTTGGGGCAGTGGATATGAGTTGATTCTCCAAAAGGAGGGGTTAGTCGGGCCCATTGGGGGATGCTTTCATCTGCATCAGAGGGTGATGTTAAGACTTCTTGGAATGAAAACTGTCTGGCTCATTAGTAACATTGTTTATCTCTCGATGCCCCATGTTTCCTTTGTTTGGAGAGGAACTGTTAGTAATGGGGGTTGAGGACAATTTGGAGATGTCTGGGGGACTGACGAGCATGGTTTTGTCCCCGAGATAAGGAACCATCAGAAGCGAGTTTTGTAAACTTGGGGATTTATGTTGCTCTACATTTTGATAAACACCTGACCTGCATTTGACGTTATTGGAAAACTGCTTTTCTAAACGTCTATTAACCCATTCACGGGTGGTTTCCATCTGTATGAGAGATAGCTCAACATTTTGACAAACACCTGACCTGCATTCTATAATGGGGGTGTAAAAAAATTCGGGCATTGCGGAGGAGGTTTGATGACTGCAAAATGGGGTATATCTGATCTTCCACCACTAATTGGAGGACATGCTATAAATTGATGCCCGGTTTTAAAATGATTTTCACCCTGGTAAACATTTGAAACAACCCGAATCTGCTATTGGGATCCATTTCTATGATCCAACCATAGAAGTTTCCAAGGTCAGCGATGATAGATTCTAGCCACGCATGTGCCGGAATACCGAATAATATTAGCCATGTACCTTCTTTTTCAAACTCTGTAGTAGGCATCCAAGGACGGATGTCAATGATCTGCATCTTCTTGTGCAACTCCTGATCTCCCTTGAACTTCAGGAGTTCAGATTTCGACCTGGAACTAATGAGGAAACTCATCGGTGCAATCCGAACAATATCTACCGTGGAAGCCCTGAAGCGTGACTCCCTGATTTGCTGCGTAAGATGTAAGACCGATACTGCGGTGGAGTTGGCAATCCCAGTTGCTGAGAGGCGAAGTTGTTTCTTCTTAACTCAGACCGCTTCCGCATCAGCCGCAGTCGATATAGGATCTGGTACTGTGGATGTGCGAGGCTTAGAAAAATGGTTTTGGGGCGTGGGTGGAGATTGGCGATATCTGATGGTGTCTGTATACGAACAGGTGTTTTGGTGATTTTTGGGGTCAGGGGGATTTAGGGTATAGCAGGAAATAAGGGATCTGGGACTGAGGGTTTCAGGGTGTTAAGAGAGATTGGGTCTCTAAGGGGAAAAGGGGGTGAATGAGGAAGACAGTTAAGACGAGGGACTCGTATGGGTTTAGCTTCCTGTATCTGCATGATGCGGCCGTCGATTCTGCGACCGCGAAGAACTCCCATTGCTACTGATCCTTCATCTTCATACATAAATCGGACAAACGCGAATCCCCTAGGTTTTGGCGAGTTGGGGAATCGAGGGATGTGGACTTCTGTCACCTTTCTGTACCGCTAGAAAATCTTATAAGTGTCTTCGTGGCTACAATCATAAGGGAGTTTGGCAACAAAAAGCGTAAATCCTTGGTTTGAAATCGACCTTTTGAGGTCGAAGGAGGAGGCCTCTGAGATATGCCTCCGCCCTTTGAAATCAGCTTCTGCCTCATTTTCTCATCCCAAGCGTAAATCCTCAACTGCTTGTGGATGGACCACTTACCAAGAATGTTGTTTTGAATTTTTTCATCACTAAAAGCCACCTTTAGCGATGAAAATTTTCGTCGCTAAAGGGTGTTTTGAATTTTTGGAAAAACAAAAAGGTGGAAAGTTTACTTGTAGCGATGAAATTTTTTTCGTCGCTAAAAGCCACCTTTAGTGACGAAAATTTTCGTCGCTAAAGGGTGTTTTGAATTTTTGGAAAAACAATAAAGCGAAAAGTTTACTTGTAGCGACGAATTGTTTTCGTCGCTAAAGGCACCTTTAGCAATGAAAATTTTTGTCGTTAAAGGGTGTTTTGAATTTTTGGAAAAACAAAAAGGGGGAAAGTTTACTTGTAGCGACAAAATTGTTTTCATCGCTAAAGGGTGTTTTGAATTTTCGAAAGAAGAAAAAGGCGGATTTCTGAAAATTTTGAAACAAAATTAACTATGTTTGAGAAAAATTTTAAGAACAAAATGATGCTATTGAAGAAAAAAATCCGAATTTTGAAATATTTGAGAAAAAATAAAAATATGAGAAATTTTTTGAGATTTTGAAAATAAAAATTCAAAATTTGTATTTTAAATTTTTTTTGAAATATTTTATAATAAAAATGTTATTTTGTTAAAAGAGTAAAATAATATACATTTTGAAAAAAAAAATGTTATTTTTAAATCGAAATTGAAATTTATCTGTGAATAATAAAATTACTAAATTATTAGGCACATCCACTAATTGAACCTTTAATCAACTCTTTTCGGACAATTTAATCAGTTCAAATTGAAGAGTAAATAACTTCAGATGTTTAAATCAAATTTTACTAAAATTGTTGATCAATCTTGTATGCCCAATATCTTTCTCATATGTAGCCTAATTAAGATGAATAACTAGTTAAATTGAGAGTATTGATCAATAAAATATAGTGAATAGACCAGACATGTAAAATGAGCCAAATATTTTGATCAAAATTGTGACCCAACTTACTGACCTCGTGAGAACCTAAGAATTGATGTTAGTAAGTTTTGTGGGCTCCATGATAATGTGTGTCGAACATCATCACTGTGGATTTTATGTTTCCCCTTTAGGTTATGGGATATCTCAAAAATCATCTGTATACAAAACTCAAGTGGGCCATACCATCTAAAACTATGTGAAGACATCCTAAAAAATGTAAAAGCACTTGGTGGGGCCCACTTGAATGTTGGATGTGGTTGAAACTTGGTCTGACCCCTCATCCAAGTGGGACACACATAATGAGTGGGTTGGATATGTGAATCACATTTAGGCAGGCCCAATATATGATTATGAATGTTTTAAGAAAACCCTTCTCTACTACATTTAAGTGAGTTACTCGTTACCCTTACCAGAGAAAACTCTGTGGGGTCCACTATTATTTATTTATTTTATCCACTCCATTCATCCATGTTAACAGATAATTTGAGATCTAAAGAACAAAAAGGAAGCATATCCAAAGCTCAAGTGGACCACACCACAGGAAATATCGTGATTGAATGTTTACCATTTAAAATTTCTTGGAGCCCATATAAGTTTTGGATCAAGCTGATGTTTGTGTTTTCTATTCATTCATATATTTTTGATATTATGAACAACCTTTAACCGTTTTTGGATAATTTGATCAGTCCAGATTGAAGAGTAAATAACTTCAGATGTTTAAATCAAAATTCACTCGAATTGTTGATCGATCTTATTTGCCTAATATCTTTCTCATATGTAGCATGATCAGGGCGAGTGACTAGTCAAATTGAGGGTAATGATCAATAAAATAGAGTGAATGGACTAGACATATAAAATGGGTCAAATATTCTGGTCAAAATTGTGACCCAACTTATTGACACCCTGAGAACCTAAGAATTAATATTAGTAAGTTTTGGCTAGTCTCTGTATACGAAACTCAGGTAGGCCATACCATCTAAACATAAATCTCTGAAGTGGATTGGCTAGTCTAACGCACACCAGTAATATGGCTGGTATTGACGTCACCAAGTTCCCTCGGTCCCATGATAAGGTATGTGTTATATCTCAACCGTTCTTTCCTTTAGCGAGCTCGTCCTAAGTCTTTAACCAAAAAATAAGATAGAGCCAAAGATCAAGTGGACTACACTACAAAAGTTTTGGGGGATTGAATGTTTACCATTAAAATCCTTTTGGGGTCACAAAAGTTTTGGATCGATGTGTGTCACACCCCAGACTCGGTAACCGGACTCACAAGGAACCCAATGGCTGGTTCTGTCCGCAATAACCCCTATAGTACCCCATTCTCGGCTCCTGAGACAGGTTCCGATCCTGGGATCCTACAATGAGGATTTCCATAACAGTGTAATCATTCCAATACGACCATACCCAAGATTACAACAAGTACATCTGAGAATAATAAGGGGCACATATCACAAAATCCACTAAGAATTTGAACTTTTACAAGCTTACATCAGCTCCAAAAGGACATACATAAGGTAATAAGAAAAGAGAGAGAAATCAGCAACACTGGAGTCCTCAGTACTCAACTCTACTCCATGATCTACTGCTACGACGCCTGCCTAGAGTCTCCTGCACGCATCAATTGTGTATAAGCATATAGAAGCTTAAAGGGTGGTGAAAGTGTGTGTCGATGGTGCACAAAAGAATAGCAGGAGGTACGAGGAAAGAACATGCTTAATAAGAATATCACTATCCTTACTAAGGCTTATCATGAATACCATGCAATGAGTACTGCGAGATATACCAAGGCAATGCATGAAGGGGCTTACATAGCCAATGCTAATGTAATGCAAGTAATGCCAGTACTCATATCCAAACCATATGTCAAGTACATTTCTATTTATAAGGAAATCACCGGGGTCCATTACACTGCTGAATGACTGTCATTCTACAGACCCCGCACAGTCAAACGAGCGTAAGAGACCTCACTACCCGCCTGTGGACAACTAACCACCAACAAGGCCTGAAGGTAGCGGACCCATTTATGAGCTGGTCAGACTCAGCTTAGCAATGACTCCTCACACCAGGCAGGTAAGGCCACACTCTTATCCAACTGACTACACGACAGTGGGAGTCGCGGCCTAACGACATAAGGCCCTCATGCACTCATAATTTCCACTCGGTCACGGCGTTGGAGCAGATTTTTGGTACCATGGAAGTTTTGGAAATTTTACCCATGGGTATCTTATGTACCCTGTATGCTCAAGTAACATTTTCGATGTCCACATAAATGACCATCCACGAATGTCCCTGTGGAGGCAAGGCCCTGGTGAAGCAAGGATGGTATCATCATGAAATGCGATGTCAATGCATGAGTCATACATACAGATCATGCACAAGCTTCAGGCACTCTATGTGCACAAGGAGAGAACCTCTATCCCTCAATGACTACTATACAATGCAATCAATTCATATAGATGGTGTAAGTGTGCTACCTGTAAAATGTATTCCTCCTTCCCAAGGAGGGGCAAGGACAAGATCTATGGTCAAGTACTCTAAGGAGAAATGAAGTTTTCTTAGTGGGGGCCCAACAATTTGGGATGACCCACAAACTAGGGGAGTCCTAAAACCTCAAGGAGGAAACGAGCCTAAAAAGGTCCAAGGTGGGCCTTCAACCACCTATGAGGTCCTTATGGGCCTACCTTAGGGCCGCCAAGGAGGACGTCTTACCTCAACTCGGTCCCAAAAAGGTAGCCTGCTATGTTTGTAAAGAAAAGTCCAAGGCATAATTAATTCATGGCCTAGTGGGCCATACCCTAAGCCGAAAACATAAGCAACCTGGTGGGCCCTTGAGCATGGTTAGGGCCCAACCATAGGGGTCATGGGTTCACTCATTGTGGTGGGCTTAATGGGCAACCCATTATCCCAACATATGGGAAATCCTTATATTTATAACACAAGTAAGTTGGGCCTCACATCTCGGCCCAAGTATGGATTTTATTATAGTAGGCCAACAAGGGCCCAACTACTTGAGTATTTGGCCCATAAGACCCATCACAATGGCATAGTAAATATAGGACCTAAAGGTTCAATGGGCCTATCAAAAGTTCCAACCCGACCAAGGCTATAAGGCCCATACTTAACTAGGAGACTAGCCCAAGAAGAATCCCTTCTGAGATGGGCCTTTAATCATGCACTAACTAAGCCTAAAAAAATACAAAATTAAGATGGTAAAATGCTGACTTAAATCCTCCACGAATCTAATGGGCCACATTGCACCAAAAGAACATCTATAGGCAACAATTATTGGGCTCAATGCCAAATTTCAGCCCACAAAATTTCTAGGTTGGTTGGAATCTAACAATAGAAGTAATTCTTAGTATAATTAATCCTTGATGTCCCACACACATCACTGTGGGCCCCACTAGATGAGAGAGGATATGCAACACATATATCAAATGGATCGTTGGAATGCAGGCCCAGCAGTTAGCCTAAGGTAGGGATGTCCCATGTGTAGGCAGCCCTATGGGCCCGGGATATCTGGCCCAAAAATCCACCCAATGAGCCCCAATTGACTAAAAAAAAAAGGAGGATGATCAATCCCCTAAGGACCCCACATGGATGGGTGGTGGGATATACAACAAATTAAGCTAGGCACAATAAGCAGGCTGGACGCCCCAGCCTGGGCGTCCCTGCCTAGCAAGCCACTTCCAGCTGTACCAAGGCCAGCTCAAATGTCCGTTGGGTTTAAAATTTTGCAGGGTTACACTTCTATAGGTGACCCACACTCATACAAAATTTCAGGATTTTTGGACACTTATATATATTTTAATTTATTTAAATGAAATAAACTACCCAGAAAATCGGACTGACCTAAACGTCCCAACGTAGTGGGCCAGTCCGGCCCTCGCCACAGTGTGTATAGGTGTCCATTGGACCTAAAATTTGGTAGGTGGGTCCTACCATGGGTGGAACACACCTCTAAAAACTTTCAAAAATTTTAGACATAAATATTTTAATTCATTTAAAGAAATCAATCTATCCTAAAAATCGGACTGATCTAGACACTATATTATAGTGGGCCGGTCTAGCCAACACCATGGTGTGTACAGGCGTCCATTGGCCCCAAAATTTTGTAAGTGGATCCTAACATGGGTGGGTCACCTCCTTGTAAATTTTTATAATTTTTAGACTCCCAAAGGTATTTTAATAAATTTTGGAATGCTAACCTGTCCAGGATGGAATGTTGCTGGAACAGTGCAAAACATCCAGACTGTTCACCCCACTTGGACCACACCTTTGGGACCCTAATGAAGGTCAGATGGGGCTGAAATTTGGGGGACATCAGGATGAGATCCCCAACTTTCATAAAAGAATATTTGATGGATAGAAAAGGTCCCCCAATCAGTCCCAAATTCAAACCCAAGTCCAGCAAAAATTTGTCCAGAAATTTCTGGACAACAATACATGGGTGGACACATCAGCCTATATCTCAATAATCTCAGCCATAAAAAGGGTATGTGGCCTTCCTCAGTAGGCCCCACATAAGTCCAGATCACAAACTAAGACTAAGACACTTTCATGCATTGATTAAGGTGTCCAAAGATCATAGAGTTGGGTGGTAAGGGCGTCCCACCTTGCTGGATTTTTATTTTTATTTATTTTGGGACATCCTAGGCCCACTAAATGGGCCACATACACAACATCATCCACACAATAGAGAAAATAGAAGAAGAAAAGAGAGTAGTCTAGTCATGGAGGTAGGGCCCTGCCACTAATGAGCCTCCCAAGAGTCAATCTCAACCATACAACAATGTTACTTGAACATGCAACATTAAACTAATGCATGCATGCTCTATTACTAGAATAGGTGGTTGGGATGTCATCCCAACATGACTTCTAGGGTCTAGATGCCTTTGAAATAAGGTGGATGATACAATACATCATGATGGGGTCTATGGAGAATGGTTCCATCATGTTTCATGATATGCATGTAGGATGGGCCAAAAGGCCACATACATGGGGTCAAATGGGGTCCCCACCATGGATTGGTGGGCCCCATATGATCCACATAAAAGAAATAAGAAGATTTAAAAGGTAGAAAATCAGATCAGTAAGATCATAGTTACCCACCTTAAGATCTCTATCAAAATTTCACTCCAAGCTTCCAAGGGTCCAAGGAAGCAAGATGAAGGGATGAGATGAGTTTTCAATGGAGGGATTGAGGGAAAAAGGAGGAGAAGGGGCTAGAAAAGAGGGAAAAAGGGGCTGGATTTTTTTGCAAGATAGAAAGAAAGAGAAATGAGAGAGGAGAGAGAGGAATGAGATGCATTTGCTTGCAAGAAGGGAGTTTTATTCAAAGTAATGATTACATTTGCTAGAAAAGAGGATGTGGTGGTCTCTCTCTCTCCTTAGAGAAGAGAAATTTCAGAAAATTTTTGATTGGGGAAGAAAAATTGCATGGGGAAGAAAAAAAATCTCATGATGACTTTTAGAAAAGAGAAAAAGAAAGAGTCATAATGAGTTTAGAGAAGAGAGTCCATCATTGCTAGACTAGGCTATATGACATCCTGGAAATGGTGATGTCATCATCATTGGCAAGCGTGCACATGGGGAAACGTGCAAATCATGTGGGTCCCATAAAAAATACGATCAATGGTCTAAATGATGTGTGGCCCATAACTTTTGATGGACACGCCGGATTTTTGCACGAGACATGTTGTTGGAACCGCGACGACGATGCGGTCACAATGACGTAGGTCTTGGGTCAATCCAAGTCAGGTCTATGTGACCGAACTCAAGGGTGACCACAAACACTATCCAAAGGGCACGAGTTACCGAAATTTGACCGGTAGGACTACGGGACCAAAATGAATGAAATGCATACTTACACATGCGCACATGTGAACTCGAGATGGGTCTAACAATCCTCCCCACCAATAAAGAAATTTTGTTCTCGAAATTAACAAAACCGGGACAACAAAATGCATAAACATCATCATATATATATACCTCAATCATCAAACACAAGAGAAGGTAATGTAAGAATATATGCAATCAATCATTAAACAAATGGGGATAACGCTCTGTAATCTCGGCCTCACGTTCCCAAGATGCCTCGGTCTCTGAATGATGACCCCATTGCACTTTCACCAAGGGAAGACCTTGGTCCTGAGGACCTGCTCCTTCCGATCAAGAATATGAATCAGTTGCTCAATGTCAGAAGCATCCTCAGGGACCTTGAGTGGGTGCTAATCAATCAAGGGAATAGTGTCTGACCCACACTTTCGTACCAAAGAAATATGGAACACATTGTGGATCGCGGACAACTCTGGAGGTAAGGCAAGCCTATAGGCCACAACGCCTACACACTCAGTAATCTCAAAAGGTCCAATGAATCTCAGGGTGAGCTTACCCTTCACACCAAAGAGAACCACGCCCTTCATAGGTGAGACCTTGAGATATACCATGTCCCTAACTGCGAACTCGAGGGGTCGACGCCGACGATCAGCAAAACTCTTATGCCTACTCTGAGTTATGCACATCCTCTGCCTGATAATATCAATAGCCTCTGACGTCTGCTGCACAAGCTCAGGACCTAAGAGACGACGCTCTCCAACCTTGGTCCAACAACTAGGAGATCTGCACGGTCTACCATAAAGTGCCTCAAAAGGAGTCATGCTTATAGTCGCTTGATAGTTGTTGTTGTACGCAAACTCGGCGAGGCACATATGCTCATCCCAACTACTCGCAAAGTTGATCACACAAGCCCTAAGCATATCCTCAAGGATCTGGTTGACCCTTTCGGTTTGCCCATCCGTCTGCGGATGATAAGCGGTGTTGAGATACAAAGTGACCCCCAATGCCTCTTGAAAACTCCTCCAAAGCTGAGACATAAATCTGGAGTCTCGGTCTAAAACGATCGAAACTAGGACGCCGTGCAGTCTCACAATCTCCTTAATGAACACCTTTGCAAGCCGGTCCATCGACCAGGAAACACGTATTGGAATGAAATGAGTCGACTTCGTCAGACGATCAATGATAACCCAGATGGTATCCTGACCACGTTAAGTCCTCGGCAAACCTACAATGAAGTCTATCGATACGTGCTCCCACTTTCACTCTGAAACACTTAACGGCTGCAAGGGAACAGGGGGTATCTAATGATCGGCCTTGACATGCTGGCATGTGTCACACTCGGCCACAAAACTAGTAATCAGGCGCTTTATCCCCTCCCAAAAATACTGCCTCCTCATATCACGATACATCTTTGTGGAGCCCAAGTGAATAGTAAGTCTCGATCAGTGTGCCTCGGTCATCAGATCACGACGCAACTCTGGCACGTTCGGGACACACAATCGGCCTCTGAAGCATAATCCACCATCGGAACCAATTTACCAATCTGACTGCTCCACGGATGTGGCCTCTGCTCAGTACTCCTGAAGTGCCTCATCCGTCTGTTGAGCCTCGATCACCTTAGCCACCAAAGAGGGTTGAATCGATAAGCTCGAAAGCTGAACAATAGAAGACTACAAACTGAACTCAAAGTCATACTCTGAAACATCCTCGAGCATCTGACACTGTCGAACCATCATATGTGCCACCAGGCCTCGTGGGTGACAGCTGAGCGCATCCTCCACCACGTTCGCCTTGCCTAGGTGTACTGAAGATCAAAATCATAGTCCTTCAACAACTCCATCCATCGCTTTTGACGCAAGTTCAACTCGGACTACGAAAATAGATACTTCAAACTCTTATTATCCGAGAAGAGCTCGAACCTGACCCCATATAGATAATGCTTCCACACCTTCAGTGTGAAGACAACTGCTGCAAGCTCCAAATCATGAGTGAGGTACTTTAGCTCATGGACCTTGAGCTAGTGCGAGGCATATGGCACTGGCTTCTCGTGCTGCATCAGTACAACACCCAATCCAACTCTAGAGGCATCGGTGAAAATGAAAAAACCCTCACTCTCATCAGGAAGAGTGAGAACAGGAGTGGACGTGAGGCAGTCCTTCAACTCCGTAAATGTCTTCTCGCAGGAGTCACTCCATACGAACTCGACGCCCTTCCACGTCAACCGAGTCAGTGGTGCAGTAATACGAAAGAATCCCTTGATAAACCGTTGGTAATATCCTACAAGACTAACGAAATTGCGAATCTCGGACGAGTTCGTGGGCTTGCCCTTCGAGGGGTCCACAGTGACACCCTCCCTCATCTCCACGTGACCGAGGAACTTCACCTCCTCCTGTCAAAACTCGTACTTCTCCAGCTTCGCATACAGCTGGTGGGCACGGAGGGTCTCCAGCACAATTCGCAAGTGCTTAGCATGGTCCTCTCGGGTCCTTGAATATACAAGAATATCATCAACGAATACCACCACGAACTGATCGAGGAACGGCCGAAAAACCTCGTTCATCAGCTGCATGAATACGGCGGGCGCATTGGTCAGTCCGAATGACATAACCAGAAACTCAAAGTGACCATAGCGTGTCGGGAAAGCCGTCTTCGGAATGTCCTCCTCTCATACCTGAATCTGATGGTAACCAGATCGTAAGTCTATCTTAGAAAAATACTGCACACCATGCAACTGATCAAATAGATCATCAATACGGGGAAGAAGCTATCGGTTCTTGATGGTGACTCTGTTGAGCTCGCGATAGTCCACACAGAGCCGCAACGAACCATCATTCTTCTTTAAAAATAATACAGGGGCTCCCCAAGGTGAACTGCTGGGATGAATGCAACCTAACTCCCGGAGCTCATCCAACTACTCCTGCAGTTCCCTCAACTCCAACGGTGCCATTCGGTATAGGGCCTTTGAAATAGGCGTGGTACCGGGCACCAAATCAATCTAGAACTCCACTTGCCGATGCGGCAGTAAACCTAGAATCTCCTGGAACACATCCGGGTACTCACAAACAACTGGCAGCTGATCAATACTCTTTGCCACAGAATCTTCAACGACTGAAGCCAAGAAACTAGATAACGGCTCTCCTCTAGGCTCGGCAACGAACTGGAACACTGGCAAGCGTGGGATATGAAATGTGATTATCCCCGCGACACAGTCTAAGATGGCACCATACTCTGCAAGCTAGTTCATACCTAGAATCACATTAAATCCTGCCATCGGCATCACGAATATATTGGCAGGGAGGAACATCTCACCCACTAACACCGAGCAAGAAGGATAGCAATGGGTCAGCACAATAGACTTCCCCATGGGAGTCGAAATGGTTAGGGCCTCAGACATGGCCTCCGACGGAATATCGGTCGATCGGCAAAACTGCTCGGCCACAAAAGAATGGAAAGTGTCTGAATTAAACAAAACATGAGCAACACAAGCAGAAACAAGAAGAATACCCTCAACGACTCCACCGATCGATGACTGCGGGTCCTAGCCTGGCGCCTGTTGCGTAGAATAAAAACGGTCCTAAACTAGTAGGGGAAGCAAACTGAAATATTGAGGGTCCTGAGTCTGAGCCTACTGGGATGTTATACACACTGGACCTAGGGATCGCATAATATACGGATATCCCCTCTGCTGGTGCTGGTGCTGCTGTTGCTGGTGCTACTGTCTCTCCTGAGGAGGTCTACCTGGTTGCCTATGCTGCTGAAGAGGAGCCTTAGGAGCAGTGGGTGGAAGTGTGCTCAATGCTGCTGCTGAGGAAGATGATGAGGGGGCAACTGTGGTGGCCTCTGCTACTGAATGGGGAGAGGGCACTCATGCCTCTGATGTCCGACCTATCCATAACTGAAGCATACACCAGAAAAGGAGCCGAAAGATGAAGCGGCTGGCGGTGCTGACAATGATGATGAAGCTAATGTCTGAACCGTCGGTTGCTGAAATCCTGATCTGCCCCTCCATCTCTGCTGACGGGGTTGCCTGGAACTGCCGGCTCTTCCGGTCTCTACCGGAACTCTACTCTCTCGACCTCTAGGTCATAGCCCAGTCCTCCTCATAAATTAGTGCCCGATGAACGACCTGGTCAAATGTCTCCAAACAATGCCCTATCACACGACTATGAAGGGCAGGGCTCAAACCAGTTATAAAACAACGAACTCTCATCTTCTCATCGCTGGTGAGATGAGAAGAAAATCTAGATAAGGCTAAGAAACGGGCCTCATACTGAGATATAGTCATATCACCCTGCACTAGGGTCTCAAACTCAATCGCCCGCTGGATCTTCACATTCTCAGGGAAGAAACTTCTGGTCGAAACAGACCAAGAACTGCTCCCATGTCCAAACAAACTGAGGTTCGACCATCATAGATACGGATGACCACCAATGACGGGCCTCACCTTGAAGAAGATAGTGCCAAAAATCCTCTCTAGCCTGCAAGACACTATATAGTGTAAAAATTTCTTGCAACCTCAGTGCGCCAAGCCTCGGCAACAAGAGGGTCAGGGTCACCACTAAACCTCAGGAGATCATGCTGCCGGAACTCTCGAGCTATCGCACTAACATGTGGTAAATCAGACTACCCAGAAACCTTAGCAGTAGTTGGTTGACGGGTCTGTAATGCGGTGGCAACAAGCTACATCAACTGCTGAAACTGCTCAGCTCCTATAAGTACTGTCGAAAAGGCAGGGGGGGCACTCACCTCAAGCAGAGGCACAGATGCGGCCGGGGGAACAGGAGCCTCCGAAATCGAAACAGCAGACTGAGGTGGGAGAATAGGTAGGGGAACCAGAGTAACTGGAGCCCCTGTAACTGGAACAGCAGGCTGAGGAGGGGGGATAGGTGGGAAAGCCGGAGCAACTGGAGGTACAGTCGCTACGGGCTCAACTAAAGGAACAGGCCAGATTGGGACCTCAGGAATCGGATCCTCAATAACAGGAGTAGGATGTGCTCGAGTAGGATGGGTAACTAGGGTGCCTCGTCCATGGGCACCACGACCACGGGCGCCACAACCACGGGTGCCAAGACCATAGGAGACACGTCCATGCAGCATCATCTACAAAATAATGACGATGTAAGGAATCAGGATAATTATAGGGTCAATACGGAGCGAAGGGAAGAATCTCGGGCCACTACTTATCCTATGTTCTTGGCAGACATGCGATGTTATCCTGAGTCATCCCAGAATTACTTGCTATGTTGTGATACTAACTCCTATCACTCCCCAGACTCGGTAACCGGACTCACAAGGAACCCGATGGCCGGTTCTAGCCGCAGCAGCCTCCGCAGTACCTCATTCTCGCCTCCTAAGATAGGTTTCGATCCTGGGATCCTACAAGGAGAATTTTCATAACAGTATAATCATTCCAATATGAGCATACCCAAGATTACAGCAAGTACTTCTAAGAATAACAAGGGGCACACATCACAAAATTCACTAAGAATTTGAACTTTTACAAGCTTACATCAGGTCCAAAAGGACATACATAAGGTAATAAGAAAAGAGAGAGAAATCAGCAACACTGGAGTCCTCAGTACGCATCTCTACTCCACGATCTGCTGCTACGACGCCTTTCTAGAGTCTCCTGCACGCATCAATCATGCATAAGCTTATAGAAGCTTAGATGGTAGTGAAAGTGTGTGTGTCAATGGTGCACAGTAAAATAGCAGGAGGTACGAGGAAAGAACATGCTCAATGAGAATATCACTATCCTTACCAAGGCTTATCATGAATACCATGCAATGAGTACTAGGAGTCATACTAAGGCAATGCATGAAGGAGCTTACACAGTCAATGCTAATGTAATGCAAGTAATGTCAGTGCTCATATCCAAACCATATGTCAAGTACATTTCCATTTATAAGGAAATCACCGGCGTCCATTACACTGCTGAATGACTACCGCTCTACAGACCCCGCATAGTCAAATGAGTATAAGAGACCTCACTACCCGACTGTGGACAACCAATCACCAACAAGGCCTGAAGGTTGCGAACCCATTTACGAGCCGGTTAGACTCAGTTTAGTAATGCCTCCTCACACTAGGAAGGTAAGGCCACACCCCTATCCAACCAACTACACGACAGTGGCAGTCACGTCCTAACAGTATAAGGCCCTTGTGCGCTCATAGTTTTCACTCGGTACCATGAAAGTTTTGAGAATTTCACCAATGGGCATCTTATGCACCCTGTATCCTCAAATAACATTTTCGGTGTCCACACATATGTTCATCCATGAATGTCCCAATAGAGGCAAAGCCTTAGTGAAGCAAGGGCGGTATCATCATGAAATGCGATGTCAATGCATGAGTCATACATACAGATCATGCACAAGCTTCAGGCACTCACTGTGCACTAGGGGAGAACCTCTATCCCTCAATGACCACCATACAATGCAATCAATTCATATAGATGGTGTAAGTGTGCTACCTGTAAAATGTATTCCTCCTTCCCACGGAGGGGCAAGGAGAAGATCTATGGTCAAGTACTCTAAGGAGAAATGAAGTTCTCTTAGTGGGGGCCCAACAATTTGGGATGACCCACAAGCTAGGGGAGTCCAAAAACCTCAAGCAGGAAACGAGCCTAATAAGGTACAAGGTGGGCCTTCAACCACCTATGAGGTCCTTATGGGCCTACCTTTGGGCCGCCAAGGAGGATGTCTAACCTCAACTGGGTCCCAAAAAGGTAGCTTACTACGTTTGTAAAGAAAAGTCCAAGGCATAATCAATTCATGGCCTAGTGGGCCATACCCTAAGCTCAAAACATAGGCAACCTGGTGGGCCCTTGAGCATGGTTAGGGCCCAACCATAAGGGTCATGGGTTCACTCATTATGGAAAATCCTTACATTTTTAACACAAGTAACTTGGGCCTCACATCTCAGCCAAAGTATGGATTTTATTATAGTGGGCAAACAAGGGCCCAACTACTTAAGTATTTGGCCCATAAGACCCATCACAATGACATCACAAATATAGGACCCAAAGGTTCAATGGGCCAATCAAAAGTTCCAGCCCAATCAAGGCTATAAGGCCCATACTTAACTAAGAGACTAGCCCAAGAAGAATCCCATCTGAGATGAGCATTTAATCATGCGCTAATTAAGCCCAAAAAAATACAAAATTAAGACGGTAAAATGCTGACTTAAATCCTCCTCAAATCTAGTGGGCCACATTGCACTAAAAGATCATCTATAAGCAATAATTATTGGGCTCAATGCCAAATTACAACCCAACCAAATTTCTGGGTTGGTTGGAGTCTAACGATAGAAGTAATTCTTAGCATAATTAATCCCTGATGGCCCACACACATCACTATGGGCCCCACTAGATGAGAGTGGATATGCAACACATATATTAAATGGGTCAGGCCATTGGAATGCAGGCCCAGTAGTTAGCCTAAGGCAGGGATATCCCATGT
Organism: Magnolia changhungtana; assembly: GCA_030180095.1. Classification (NCBI taxonomy): domain Eukaryota; kingdom Viridiplantae; phylum Streptophyta; class Magnoliopsida; order Magnoliales; family Magnoliaceae; genus Magnolia; species Magnolia changhungtana. Next base: position 9,231,600 of record JASAUF010000361.1, on the reverse strand, counting down.
GTAGGCAGCCCTATGGGCTCGGGGTATCTGGCCCAAAAATCCACCCAATGGGTCCCAATTGAATAAAAAGGAAGGATGATAAATCCCCTAAGGACCCCACATAGATGGGTGGTGGGATATACTACACAGCAAGGTGGGCCCACGAAGCAGGCTGGACACCCCAGCCTGGGCATCCCTGCCTAGTAGGCCACTTCCAGCCATACCACGGCCAGCTCAAATGTCCGTTGGGTCTAAACTTTTATAGGGTGACACTTTCATTAGTGATCCACACCTCCAAAAAATTTTAGGATTTTTGGAAACTTAGAAATATTTTAATTTATTTAAATGAAACAAACTATCCAGTAAATCGGACTAACCTGGACGTCCCAACATGGTGGGCCAGTCCAGCCCTTGGCACGGTGTGTACAGGTATTCATTGGACCTAAAATTTGGTAGGTGGGTCCTAACATAGGTGGATTACACCCCTAAAAAATTTTAAAAATTTTGGACATCTGTAAATATTTTAATTCATTTAAAGAAATCAATTTATCATGAAAATCGGACTGATCTGGACACCATATTATAATGGGCCAGTCCAGCCACTGCCATGGTTGTTACAGGTGTCCATTGGCCCCAAAATTTTGTAGGTGGGTCCTACCATGGGTGGGTCACCTCCCAGTAAATTTTTAGAATTTTAAACTCTCAAAAGTATTTTAATAAATTTCGGAATTCCAACCTGTCCAGTATGGAATGTTGCTGGAACAGTGTAGAAAATGCAGACTGTTCACCCCTCTTGGACCACACCTTTGGGACCCCAATGAAGGTTAGATGGGGCTGAAATTTGCGGGACATCAAGATGAGATCCTCACCTTTCAGAAAATTATATTTGATGGGTACAAAAGGTCCCCCAATCATTCCCAAATTCAAACCCAAGTCCAACAAAAATTTGTCCAGAAATTTCTGGATAACAATACATGGATGGACACATCAGCCTATATCTCAATAATCTCAGCCATATAAAGGGTGTGTGGCCTTTCTCAGTGGGCCCCACATAAGTCCATATCACAGACTAAGACTAGGACACTTGCATGTATTGATTAAGGTATCCAAAGATCATGGAGTTGGGTGGTAAGGGCGTCCCACCTTGTTGGATTTTTATTTTTTTTATTTTGGGACATCCTAGGCCCACTAAATGGGCCACACACACAACATCATCCACACATCAGAGAAAAGAGAAGAAGAAAAGAGAATAATGTGGCCATGGGGGTAGGGCCCCACCACTAATGGGCCCTCCCAAGAGTCAATCTCAATCATACAACAATGTTGCTTTAACATGCAACATTAAACTAATGCATGCATGATCTATGACTAGAATGGGTGGTTGGGATGTCATCCCAACCTGACTTCTAGGGTCTAGATGCCCTTGAAATAAGGTGGATAATACAATACATTATGATGGGGTCCATGGAGAATGGCCACATCATGTTTCATGATATGCATGTAGGATGGGCCAAAAGGCCACATCCATGGGGTCAAATGGGGTCCCCACCGAGGATTGGTGGACCCCATATGATCCACACAAAAGAAATAAGAAGATTTAAAGGTAGAAAATCATATCAGCAAGATCATAGTTACCCACCTTAAGATCTCTATCAAAATTCCACTCCAAGCTTCTAAGGGTCCAAGGAAAAGAGGATGTGGTGGTCTCTCTCTCTCTCCCTAAAGAAGAGAAATTACAGAAAATTTCAGATTGGGGAAGAGAAATTGCATGGGGAAGAAAAAAAATCTCATGATGACTTCTAGAAAAGAGAAAAAAAAAAGTCATGATGAGTTTGAAGAAGGGAGTCCATCATTGCTAGACTAGGCCATATAACATCATGGAAATGGTGATGTCATCACTGAAATAGCAGTGAAGACTGCTTGAGATGAAGTTGGAATATGCCAATATGTCCTAGAGGGGGGTGAATAGGAATTTTAAAAGTTTTTACTATTTATTCAAAATCCTATTACACCAATCCTTATAGATATGCAACTATCAGGATTACTCAAATGTAACTCTATTGGCTTTCAAGCCAAGTAGAGGATCCAATCACAAACTAATCAAGATATAACAATATGCAACTTAGTCTATGTTGGATATGACCATGTATGTGTGTGGTATGTGATCAGATATATGAATATGGATGGATTAACATGAATCACATATATAGAAAAGCAATCACAGACACAGTCATTTTATAGTGGTTCAACGATAAGTTTACTCCACTCCCGACTGCCGCACTCAACCCTTGAGTGTACCGGATTTCACTAAGGAGGTTTTCCAGGGTTGACCTCAAACATAAGGTTTTAAATCAGGTTCACCTTTAACTTTTACAGAGGTTTTACGTGGTTCACCTCAAACCCAGAGTTTTACTGGTTCACTCCTAACTAGATGTTTATGCTCTCCATAGAGCAAGGGTCCACACAATGCACCCAGATTTTAGACCACACAGGTCAAGGACGTACACAAGGACCTAACAGTTTATGCCCTACACAAGAGCAAGGGTCCACCCTGTGCACCCACTACACTCCCGCCGGAGGCCTCCGTGAGGACTTCAAAGGGTGAGAACCACTTAGGACTAAGACCTAGGAAGGAATGATCATAAGTGTCCTATAGACTCTGGATGCTTACAGATAAGTTGATAAGTCCCGTTAAATATAACGCCAAAGATCTTCTCCTTCTTGTTGACGAAGAGTCTTCAGCTCCCTTGATTCGCAACACAAGATGATATATCAATGCTTGGCTTCGGGTTGGGTCAAGGGTGAGATGGAATCCTACTCTCTAAAGATTTTCCAATAAGGAAGATATAGTGGTTCCTCTCTTATGCATTCAAGGCATCCCAGCATTGTGATTTGCCATGAAGGTAGTAGCTGGAAGATCCTTGAATGCGGAAGTTCATTCCCCAATCCACTCTATTTAATATCAATGGTAAGGGTGGATTGGAGTATGAACTCCCTAGAGAGAAAGGCTTTAGGTATAAGATGCAAGTTGAAACACACAAAAGCTCTCTCTTTTCTCTCTTACAGCAACAAAGAACAAGTCCTTTATATATAGGCAAGAAGTTCCAATGGATATAAAATGGTTACATTTATGACAGAGTTCGATATCATCGAGCGTATACTCTCGATAGCATTGATGGTCTGTTCGATGACTCGGACTCGATGTCATACGCTTTTGAAACTCCTTGCCAATAGGTCGATGAATCGAAACAGCTGTCGATGTCATCGGATTTCGAACTCTGATTCCATCGATGACTGGGTCGATCCCTCGACACATGAAAAATGCGAGAGACTTGACTTTGAAAATATTTCAGGTTTTCATGAATGATCGGGGGAACCGTTGAGGTCATCGGAATTTGAATGTCGATGATATCGAGATCTAAGTTGAGGCATCGATAATTCCAGCAGATTTATCTTTGAACTTGCTAGACAGATTATGACTTAGTTTGATGCAATCGATCCAGTGTCGATATCTGTTCACTCCCCAAGTATAGGGTTGTGATGTAGTAATAAACTCGGTAAGATCGAGGTCGAATCCCACGAGGACTGGTCGTCACAACTCAAATCTATGATTCTCCTTAACTAATCCAACAGATAATGGAATGAATTACTAAGCACAATTCTAAGAAAAAAATAAAACAATTAAGAACAGGGAAGAAAATTCAATCAGAGAGAGAGCACTAGGACTTTCGAATCCACCCCTAACTATCCTAACCCTTGTTTTGTTTGTTAATTCACCTTGATATAGATTGATACCACTTAAATAGAGAAAGCACAATCTGTGTCCTTAATCGGGCATACAGACTGTCTAATTCCTTTAAATAATGCCATGAATAACAAATCCCATGTCCTTGGTCGGGCATATGGAATGTACATTCATTAAAGCACCCTGTTTCTTCCTCTATAGGAAACTTGTTCTTGATCAGACCCAAGCACCTGTAATAAGCATCCAAACAACATCCATCTATATACTTTGGTCAAGTTCATAGATGGAGAAGTTTGGAATTTAAACCAATTAAGCCCACTTAGAGAAAAAAAATAACTTAATTAAAATTCAAAGTAAATCATCCAATACAAGAGCTTGATCAAATTAGGGGCTTCATCTCAGCCCTAGCTGAGAGATTAGTTACCCATAAAATCCATAAAAAATATTAAATAAAATTCAAAAAATCAAAACACTAAACCGAACAATCTCTCTCTCTTCTTCCTTCTCTTTCTTCTCTTTCTCCTCTCCCTAGCTCTGGATCTCAAATTCCCTGGATCTGAATGTCTTCCCCACGTCCAAAACTTCCCTTTATAGTCGCCGGATGGTCTGGAATCGGTGGCAGAGTCGTGAAGCGGACTCAAGTGCGATTTTACAACCGTGATCGTTGGGCCCCACAGAGGTGTTTTCTGGAAAATCCACCCCGTCCATTGGATTCAGGACGAAATTTCAGTCAAGAATGGGTGGTTTTGAAGGTCCATTGGCGCGGCCTGACGAAGAAATCTCGAAAAGATCAGTTTTGAACGTCGCCGAAACGACACAATTGTTTGTGGCCTCTGTACCGCACACGTGTGTACGCATGGGAGTGGAAGATCAGCATGGTTTTGTAGTTCTCGAACTCATCTACACGATGGAAGGCTCGGATTGGCCGTACAAGTGACGGGTGGGGCCCACAATCTTCCGAAAAAACGGCTAGCGGCCGTGCGTTACGCGGGCGAACGACGCGGATCTCCTTCCGCTGCGAAGATGGTGGGGTCCACTGTGATGTTATTTTGAGAAATCCAGTCCGTCCATTAGATGGAGGACGAAAATCCGGTTGGGAGTACATATTTTTGTTTGATTTAGGTGTGGTCCACCAGAGATTTGAACTTACCGTCCATCGCATGTTTGAATGGCTGGGATCCGATCTCTGCTTTCATTTCGATTTTTGCCACCTAGGCGAGGGTTATTGCTACCCCAGGAGGTTGATGAACGGTCCGGATTGGTGTTCTGGATGGTATGTGGGCCCCACAACCACAAACCGGCGATCGTCTCCGCGGACGCTGGACGATCTTCCGGATTTTAAAGACGGGCGCGGGTCAGCGCCCGCGCTGACCGTCCTGGCGTGCGGTGCACGGCCGGTGGCGTGTACATATGATGTACATGCATCATGGTACGGGGTCCACTTCAATGTTTAGGAAAAATCTGCACCGTCCATCCTTTACTTCATATAATTTCAACCACCAGAATTTAATTTGAGGCAGTTTCAGATATCAGGTGGGCCCAGAATCGATGGTTTGTGGGCTGATTTGTTAGTTGGCCCACTTCTCGAGATCTTTAATGGCTGAAATTTAATATGTACGTTTAATTTACGGCCCTCATCCCATGTATGAAGTTTCGAGTTGATCGGATTGCGGGAAACATGTGATCTTGCATTATGGACCCCTTTCGGGCCCCTTTGGCTTGCTTTCCTCCGATCCCAGGCATGTAAAATCTTCACTATTGGTTCTCTGGAGTCCATCCTGTGCTCTGGTAATTTTGGAGCGTCAAATCCATGTTTTTAACATCATCTTTCAATATACACTCCTAATTTCCTCCTGTAATAAAAACACGATTAAAATCTGATGTTAGGCTTTATCATGTACATAAAATAGGGCAATAATCGGGGTCCGATATGCAATATTTGACCCTGATCACAACCCCCAACCAGCATTTTGCTAGTCTCGAGCAAAACATGCGAAAATAATTTCAGAAATCAAAGACAATTCCTGTAAATTCAAGTGACATGTGAATAGATAGCTGAGATGTGAAAATTCCAAGATTCATGATTGGTGTGTGGAGTTTTTTTTTTTTTTTTCTCTTGGAATCAAGCTTACAGTAAACTTCATAATCAAGTTCAAAATATTAATCCATCAATTAGAACATTCCTAAACATTGAGTTCCACGAGTGTAAAGTATAATCTCGACTTACCATCAGTAAAAGATCCAATTGTCAATTTCATGATATCATTAGTAATTCGTGACAACCAAGCTTGAAACCAACAATTATCTCATAGATTAACTTTTCATTTTACCATCCTTTGGTGTTCTTTATGAGCAGTAACACAAATGAGGGGAATCAAATTCTCACCTATAGGGAGCAAACCTATGGCGAAAACTTGTCGCCTAAAATTTTTTATTATTTTTTTTATATATATAAGTCAACTATGGAGAATCAAATCTGCACCTATAGGGAGCAAACCTATGGTGAAGATTATGTGACTAACTCTTTCAATTCTTCTTTACAAACTGACGTTAACAAATTTCTCAGGCTGGTTCCTTTCATGCCTAATGATTACCAAGTTACCATTTAATATTAAACTGAAAACTCAATGTGTAAGCGAGATCTAATATGTGGAATCATGGCTCAATCAATGTTTACAACTTCTAATCATGGATTAATAATTCAAAATTGACTGTGAAATCAAGCAGATGGCCGAATCCAAGAGTCATAAGTTACCAACATCACATATCTTATAATGTTAAAATCACAACTATCCTTCGAAATCACTTACAATTTAATAGAAATTCTAGAAAAATTTAAAAATTTTCACAATTTTTGCTCAAGACCAAGAAAATACTGATTAGGTAACCTAATCTCCCACCCCCAACCTAAAATCTACATTGTCCTCAATGTAAAAGAAATAAGCATGCAATGCACATGAGACAACGAAAAGAAAAGAGGAGTAGGGAAAGATAGTACCTGGATGGAGAATCAAGAAGCTCTCGAAAAATATCAGCGTATAAAAGCGAGTCAGCACAAGAGAGAAATCAGTAAAATAAAAGATCCTACCTATACCACTTTCGCAGTACTCTCGATTGCATTTAGCATATGCAACAAGCCTTTAAACCCCTAGGTTACCCCTAGTGGACGAGTTGTAGTCTCATGAGGGTTTGCAGTAATGTTACCCACAAACATTGAACTAACTAACAAGGAAAATGAAAAGAAATGAAATAAAATAAAAAGGCTGGGTTGCCTCCCAGGAGCGCTAAGTTTACTGTCTATCCTAAAATAACATAAAGGAAACTACCCTAGTCCTAAGAAAGCAGGGAAAACTACTTAGTTATGCCACAAGGTTCCTCTTCCGGCCAGTATCTTGATAAGTTTCTCAGTAGGTTTCTTAACAGGATCATCCAAAAGCCCTTTTTACAATAGGCTTGGATGCCCTGGAGCTTGACTTTCCAAAGAAATTTATGTACCTTATAAGAAATTTTTCGTTGATTCGCCTGAGGTATCCAGAGTATATACGATTCACCTGCGACAGAAGAAGTTTCGAAGTTAGTATCCCATGGTGAATCAGAGACTACACATAGATGAAAGTAAGAAAAATTCTCAGAAAATGACGTAGTCTCAACACATTCCGAATTATCAGACTTCGGTTCAAGTTTTAGCTCCTCCTCCTTTAATGGTAAACATTCAGGATCTGTGGAAGGAGGGGCTTCAGAGTAAGGGTTCTCTCGGTCAGTGATGACTACCAAGATATTGTTTTGCAAGGCATTCACTATGTCTCTTATCATGGGATCATTTGAATCTGCAAAGTGTGCCAAGCAATCATCCAAAGAGTTGGGACATTCAGCTGAGAGTGACTCATTTTCCACATTAGAGCTCGTGATGATCTGCCCAAAGAATCCATCGTTTTTGAAGGTAAACGGAGGTGTGCTCTCTTGCTCCAGCCCTGCACAGACAGATTGAAGATCAGTATACGAAGCATTGATGCATGGACTCTGTTCATCGATACTACTCAGAAGAGGCGATGAATCGTTATTATTCAACAGTTCAGATGGTGGCCTCAACTGGGTGGTTTCAAATTCAAGAGTCATATCGAGTAGCTCGTCCATCTCCCGAATCATATCATCATTCAAGTCAGAGGAGTAGTCCAAACACGTTTCACAAGAGTTAGAAGGGTCAGTTGTAAGGGGCCCATCCTCTACCTTAAAATCAGACATGTTAGGTGAGGGGAGTGGCTCATTATGACCGACCACTTCGTGTACGTCTTGATCATTGACTTGGACCAAACTCGAGATTGATTCCAAGGGAATTGGGGCTGAACATCCATGATCATCATCCCAATACACATCATTGTCTAATTCTGTGCAGTGCGCACTTGGGATGAGATCACTTTCCTCACATTATAAATTTGGTTGAAGTTCGAATAAACTAACCTCTACCTCATCATTGAGATCCTGTGTGTCATGTAAGGAAAGTGTGTCATCATCACTGTATTTGAAAGACACCCAAGTATCTCCATCATTCTTTTGAACAGTCATTGAGATCGACTCATCAGGGAATTGAACCGTGTGCTCATTAATGGAATCCAACTTCTCATTCCAAATTCCAGATTTTGTTAAAAGCGAGTGAGGATCACTTTCCTCGCATTGTATTTCTGGATTGGATTGTAGTTGGGATGAGCGAGCTTCCTTTATCCTTTCAATGCGCGAATTGAGTGCTTCTAATGATTTCATCAATTTCGCAACATGCTGGTTGAATTGTTCTGGATTAAAACATGAATCCTCTTGGATCGTTTCTGGTTGGATCTCAAAGATATGGGATCCAAGAGAATAATTGTTACAATATGTTGTTGGTTCATCTTCCCAGTTTTGATGGTTCCACTGGTTATAGTCATACTGATCATACATGGGAGAATATGATGGTTGATAGTAATCCTCATTCTCATAATTATGATCGTATACGGCCCTATTAACCGATGGAACATAACGTTCTAGTCGGTTCTCAAGGTCTGTTCTCGATGGAGAGAAATCTTGAGGTATATGTTGAATTCCACAACCTTCAGGCATTTTCCAATAAAACCTATCCAACTCAGCATATGCATCTACCCACGATTCCATGGTAGAACCTTAACTCTGAGTCTAATCTTAGAAGAAATCAAAATCCTACAGCAATACAGAAAGTAAAGGAGAAGTTAGAAAGATGTTACCAGATTAGAAGTTCCTATGTTAAAAACCTGCAAAACAAAACAAAACAAGTTAGTTTTTAAGAATAGTAAGTCTAAGGTTAGAAAAAAAAATATAACCCTAATTCTAAAAATTAAAAAAAAATAATAAAGATATTAGGAAGATATTACCAAATTAGAAGTTTCTATCTTAGAATCCTACAAAACAAGAAATAGGTTAGTTTCTAAAAATAAAATAAAAACTTTAACCTAAAGTTAGTAAAATCCTAAGACTATGAATTATGATAAGAGAGAATCCTAAATTCAATTTGGAATGAAACAGTCCCCGGCAACGGCGCCAAAAACTTGTTCACTCCCCAAGTAAAGGGTTGTGATGTAGTAATAAACTCGGTAAGATCGAGGTCGAATCCCACGAGGACTGGTCGTCACAACTCAAATCTATGATTCTCCTTAACTAATCCAATAGATAATGGAATGAATTACTAAGCACAATTCTAAGAAAAAAATAAAACAATTAAGAACAGGGAAGAAAATTCAATCAGAGAGAGAGCACTAGGACTTTCGAATCCACCCCTAACTATCCTAACCCTTGTTTTGTTTGTTAATTCACCTTGATATAGATTGATACCACTTAAATAGAGAAAGCACAATCTGTGTCCTTAATCGGGCATACAGACTGTCTAATTCCTTTAATTAATGCCATGAATAACAAATCCCATGTCCTTGGTCGGGCACATGGAATGTACATTTATTAAAGCACCCTGTTTCTTCATCTATAGGAAACTTGTTCTTGATCAGACCCAAGCACCTGTAATAAGCATCCAAACAACATCCATCTATATACTTTGGTCAAGTTCATAGATGGAGAAGTTTGGAATTTAAACCAATCAAGCCCATTTAGAGAAAAAAAATGACTTAATTAAAATTCAAAGTAAATCATCCAATACAAGAGCTTGATCAAATTAGGGGCTTCATCTCAACCCTAGCTGAGAGATTAGTTACCCATAAAATCCATAAAAAATATTAAATAAAATTCATAAAATCAAAACACCAAACCGAACAATCTCTCTCTCTTCTTCCTTCTCTTTCTTCTCTTTCTCCTCTCCCTGGCTCTAGATCTCAAATTCCCTGGATCTGAATGTCTTCCCCACGTCCAAAACTTCCCTTTTATAGGCCTTGGATGGGCTGGAATGGGTGGCGAGTCGTAGACGGACTCAGAAATCTGATTTTCGCAACCGTGATCGTTGGGCCCCACGGAGGTGTTTTACTGGAAAATCCACCCCGTCCATTGGATTCGGACGAAATTTCGGTCAAGAATGGGTAGTTTTGAAGGTCCATTGGCGCGGCCCACGGAAGAAATCTCGAAAAGATCAGTTTTGAACGTCGCCGAGCAGCCTGTTTGTGGCCTCTGTACCGCACACGTGTGTACGCATGGGAGTGGAAGATCAGCATGGTTTTGTAGTTCTCGAACTCATCTACACGATGGACGGCTCGGATTGGCCGTACAAGTGACGGGTGGGGCCCACAATCTTCCGAAAAAATGGCCAGCGGCCGTGCGTTACGCGGGCGAACGACGCGGATCTCCTTCCGCTGCGAAGATGGTGGGGTCCACTGTGATGTTATTTTGAGAAATCCACTCCGTCCATTGGATGGAGGACGAAAATCCGGTCGGGAGTACATATTTTTGTTTGATTTAGGTGTGGTCCACCAGAGATTTGAACTTACCGTCCATTGCATGTTTGAACGGCTAGGATCCGATCTCTGCTTTCATTTCGATTTTTGCCACCTAGGCGAGGGTTATTGCTACCCCAGGAGGTTGATGAACGGTCCGAATTGGTGTTCTGGATGGTATGTGGGCCCCACAACCACGAACCGGCGATCGTCTCCGCGCACGCTGGACGATCTTCCGGATTTTAAAGACGGGTGCGGGTCAGCGCCCTTGATTGGCCCGCGTGGCGTGCACGGCCGCATGGCGTGTACATATGATGTACATGCATCATGGTACGGGGTCCACTTCAATGTTTAGGAAAAATCTGCACCGTCCATCCTTTACTTTATATAATTTGAACCACCAGAATTTAATTTGAGGCAGTTTCAGATATCAGGTGGGCCCAGAATCGATGGGTTGTGGGCTGATTTGTTAGTTGGCCCACTTCTCGAGATCTTCAATGGCTGAAATTTAATATGTACGGTTAATTTACGGCCCTCATCCCATGTATGAAGTTTCGAGTTGATCGGATTGCGGGAAACATGTGATCTTGCATTCTGGAGCCCTTTCGGGCCCCTTTGGCTTGCTTTCCTCCGATCCCAGGCGTGTAAAATCTTCACTATTGGTTCTCTGGAGTCCATCCTGTGCTCTGGTAATTTTGGAGCGTCAAATCCATATTTTTAACATCATCTTTCAATATACACTCCTAATTTCCTCCTGTAATAAAAACACGATTAAAATCTGATGTTATGCTTTATCATGTACATAAAATAGGGCAATAATCGGGGTCCGATATGCAATATTTGACCCTGATCAATATCATCGATATTTGAATATCGATTAAATCAAAGGGCCCCCGATCATAGTTAAAAACATCCTGAAATAACTGCTATAAGAAATACGCACCCACCATCGATATCATTGATGGACCTCCGATCTTATTGATATTTGATTTCAGATCATATCGGACGGTCATCGATATATCGATGAATTTTGAGATTTTTATTAAAAAACAAGGGCGTTGGAAATCTGCATGTCCATCTTATCGAGCCACTCCCGATGGTCTCGAGATTTGAATATCGATGGTATCGATATGTGTATCGATACATCGATAATTCGTCCAGATATGTTATGAAGTTACTGGACATGTTTAGTGCTTTTATCGATGATATCGATAAGTGCATCGATACATCGATAAATCCGTCCAGATGAATATTTAGTTGCTGGACACTTTTGGTCCTCTTTTCGATAATATCGTTAAGGTATTGAGGACATTGACAGAACAGGTCGATCGTATCGAGGGTGCTTCGATAAAATTGACAAGGCGAGAAAAACTTAGAGATTTTCCTATTTAAAAAAAGTGTTCTCACCATAAAAACCCTAAGATGTCTATCTTGTTTTAAAGGTTTAATTCACCTGGTGTATTGGGTTATGGGATGTGAGGCTATGATTTACCTATGGCGAGCTTCGACACATCTGATTGAGGCAGACACTTGGCTTGATCTTCTTTCGATGTCCTTCAGACTGTCTGACCACCCGTTCACAGTAATTGACAAACAAGGGCACTTATAAGGGCACTTTCAATCTCCCCCTATGTCAATTACATGACAAAATACCTAAAACACCCTATAATACTTCTAGACACACCCTAAATTGTGTGTACATGTATTTACACAATTTTACAAGGTTTTCTAACCTATGTACACATTCTAGAAGTATCCGCTCCCCCTTAGTTCAAAACTCCCCCTTTCTTGCAACTACTCCCTCTAACACCTACATAAACATAGATAAATGCACAATTTTTTGCTCGGGGTGTTTTGAACTATTCTCCCCCTTTTTGTCAGTCATTGGCAAAGGTACAGTAAGTGATATTGACTGAAGAATGAATTTCATAGGAGAACCCAACAGATACAGATGTATAAAGATGAAATCATTGTGAAACAAACATCATATTCAGATCCTAAGGATGCATATTAGATAAGATAGAGCAGTTGGATAACAATTGAAAAGTTCATTCAAGACATCATATGCATTCCAAAACTTGATAAACCAGGGGGAACAAAATATGGCATTTAATGATAAGAATTCTATTCAGCCATAACAGAATGCAACCGAAATATCCAACTATATACAGCAGTACATTTAAAGACCAATCAAACAAAACAAAGAAAATTTAACTAACCAACACACATACTACCACAGACAACAGTAATCTAACAGTTATCCAAAAATTCACCATGCTCATGTAAGTTTTGACACTATTCGGATATCATTGAGAATGTCAAAACCTGGCTACCAAAAATGTTCATGGTTAATACAGGGAGCTTAAACGTTTGACTGACATATAGCCATAAATGGCCCAGTGTGAAGATTTACCTTTGTAACACACGTTTACTGGGATATGTTCTTAGTGAGTGCAGACACCAATGGATTTCTGAAGATCACTAAACCTGTTTGTATCAAGAGGTTTGGTGAGGATATCTGCGAGTTGCTTTTCTGTGGAAACATAATCCAATATAATAATCTTGTTTTCAACAAGTTCTCGAATAAAATGATGATGGATATCAATGTGCTTAGTCCGAGAATGTTGAACAGATTCTTTGAAATATTGATTGCGCTTGTGTTATCACAGAAAAGACTCATCGTGGGTTGTTCAATCTCGTAGTCCAACAACATCTGCTTCATCCAAAGGAGTTGTGCACAGCAACTTCCAGCCGCAATGTATTCACCCTCAGCAGTGGATAATGATATTGAATTTTGTTTCTTGCTCTACCAGGAGACCAGACAGTTTTCAACATAGAAGCATCCTCTGCTTGTTGATTTTCAATCGTTAGAAGCATCCTCCGCTTGTTGATTTTCAATCGTCCAAATTTCCATCCCAGTCGGCATCAGAGTACCCGGCAATGATGGTAGATGTTTCAAATGGATACCATAGTCCATAGGAGGAAATTCCTACTATATATTTGATGATCCTCTTAACATCCGTTAAATGAGATTCCTTAGGATCTGCTTGATATCGAGCACATACCCCAACACTGAAAGATATGTCGGGACGACTAGCTATGAGATATAGTAGATTACCTATCATACTCCGGTAGAGATGTTGATCCTCACTCATTCCATTTGTATTCTTGGAGAGTTTGAGTGTGGTGTTCATGTGAGTGTGATAGGAACGACCAAATTCAAGACCAAACCTTTTTACCAGATCATTCGCATACTTGGTTTGGCAGATAAAGATTCCATCATGTAGTTGTTTGACCTACAATCCTAGAAAGAATTATAGTTAACCAACCATACTCATTTCGAATTCTGATATCATGAGATCCGCAAACTTATATGTAATATTTTCACATGTTGAACCAAAGACTATATCGTCCACATAAATTTGTGTTATGAGCAGTGAGTCTTTTGTTCTTTGGGTAAACAGGGTTTTATCAACACTCCCTCTGCAGAACTTATGGTCCAAAAGAAATTTTGTCAATCATTCATACCAAGCTCATGGTGCCTGTTTAAGACCATAGAGGGCTTTGTTTAGACGATATACGTACTGAGGACACTTAGGATCGGAAAATCCCTTGGGTTGTTCCACATAGACTTCTTCAGCCAGATCCCCATTCAGAAAAGCACTCTTAACATCCATTTGAAATAGTTTCAATTTTAATGCACATGTAATAGATAAAAGAATTCTGATGGACTCCAGATGAGCTATAGGGGCAAATGTCTCATCAAAATCAATACCTTCTATCTGTGAGTACCCTTGAGCTACAAGTCTTACTTTGTTCCTAATCACATTTCCTGATTCATCAGATTTATTCTTGAAGACCCATTTGGTTCCAATGTCATTAGTATCGAGTGGTCTGAGAACCAACTTTCATACCTCGTTTCTTTAAAATTGTTGAAGTTCTTCTTACATTGCATTTATCCAATGTTCATCTTGAAGAGCTTCAACAATGTTCTTAGGCTCAATCTTTGAGGTAAACCAGAAGTGACTATAGACATTTTCTATTTGTTGTCAAGTTCTTACACTAGCATTAGGATCTCCAATGATTTATTCTCGAGGATGATCTTTTATAATGGGAATGTCAGATGATGGTTAAGGTTCACTGGGTGATAAAATTTTGCTTTTAGGTTTTTCCACTATGCATGAATCTACATCATCTTCTAATTCATTCACAGGTGCCTCTTCTTCATGAGGTTGATCATCGATTACCACATTTACTGATTCCTGAATAGTGAGATTTCTTAGATTGTATACTTTATACGCATGACTATTCATGGCATACCCCAAGAAGATTCCTTCATCACTTTTAGACTCAAATTTTCCTAGGTGATCTCTATCTCTCAAAATAGAACATTTTGCTACCAAAGACTCGAAAATATTTCACGCTAGGCAGTTTTCCATACCATAGTTCGTATGGGGTTTTGTCTAGGCCTGCTCTAAGATATACTCTATTTATGATGTAGCAAGCAGTGTTGACAACTTCAACCCAAAAACTTTTAGCCATATCCTTTCCATTTAGCATAACTGACCCCATTTCCTGCAGTACTCGATTTTTTCTTTCAACGACTCCATTTTGCTGTGGGGTTTTTGGGGCTGAGAATTCATGATGAATCCCTTTCTCATTGCAATATTTTTCAAATTTTTCATTTTCAAATTCCCCATCATGATCACTTCTGATGCGATTGATCCCGTATCCTTTTTCATTTTGGAGTCGTTTTGCCAGAGTCACAAATTCCTCAAAAGCATTTGATTTTTCTCGAAGAAATGCGACCCAAGTAAATCTAGTGTAGTCATCTACTATCACCAGGAAATATCTTTTCTTCCCATGACTTTTCACTTTAGTTGGTCCAACTAGATCCATATGTAGCAGATCTAAAGGATTTGTTGTTGCTATGGAGGTTGTCTTCTTATGTCCAACCTATATCTGTTTTCCTTTTAGACATTCTCCACAAACAACTTTTTCTTTTTTTCTAATCTTGGGAAGTCCCCTAACCAAATTCTTGGAATTGAGTTTTGCTAAATTTCGGTAGTGGACATGTCCCAACCTTTGGTGCTACAATTTGGATTCACTTTTTACCGCCATATTACATTTTGTGGCAACCACATTCTCACTTGTACTTTCAATGACATAACAATTATCGTTTGTGCGTAACCATTTTATGAGAGATTTTTCTGTATGATCTAGAATTCTACACACATCTTTTGAGAAAGTGACAAGATGTTCTTTATCACAGATTTGGTAGATACTTAGGAGATTATGTTTTAGACCTTCTACACAGAGGACATGTTTAATCTTAGGAAGGCCTGCTACAACTATTGTTCCTTGTCCAACAATTTTGGCTGAGCTACCATCACCAAATGTGACGGATCCTCCATCAAAGTTTGAGTACTCACAAAAGTGAGTTAGATCACCAGTCATGTGTCTGGAGCATCCACTATCAAGATACCACTTCGAATGACTACCGACTTTCAGAGTAGTGTGAATCACAAGGCAATTGTTCTGGTTTATCACCTCTTTTAGAACTCTTTTGAACATGATTCCTTCTTCAGTCAAGATCACTCTCTAGGCGGTGAAGCACTTAAAGAGACAGCCGCTCTGATACCAATTGAAATAGCGGTGAAGACCGCTTGAGATGAAGTCGGAATATGCCAATATGTCCTAGAGGGGGGTGAATAGGAATTTTAAAATTTTTTACTGTTTATTCAAAATCCTATTATACTAATCCTTATAGATATGCAACTATCAAGATTACTCAAATGTAACTCTATTGGCTTTCAAGCCAAGTAGAGGATCCGGTCACAAACTAATCAAGATATAAGAATATGCAGCTTAGTCTATGTTGGATATGACCGTGTATGTGTGTGAGATGTGATCAGATATATGAATATGAATGCATTGACATGAATCACACATATAAAAAAGCAATCACAGACAGTCATTTTATAGTGGTTCGACGATAAATCTACTCCACTCCCGGCTGCCGCACTCAACCCTTGAGTGTACCGGATTTCACTAAGGAGGTTTTCCAGGGTTCACCTCAAACCTAAGGTTTTGAATCGGGTTCACCTTCAACCTTTACAAAAGTTTTACGCGGTTCACCTCAAACCCAGAGTTTTGCTGGTTCACTCCTAACCAGATGTTTATACTCACCATAGAGCAAGGGTCCACACAACACATCCGAATTTTAGACCACACAAGTCAAGGACCAACACAAGGACCTAACAGTTTATGCCCTACACAAGAGCAAGGGTCCACCCTGTGCACCAACTACGTATACTCCCGCCAAAGGCCTCCTTGAGGACTTCAAAGGGTGAGAACCACTTAGGACCAAGACCAAGAAGGAATGATCATAAGTGTCCTCAGGATACTTACAGATAAGTTGATGAGTCCCGTTAAGCACAACGCCAAAGATCTTCTCCTTCTTATTGACGAAGAGTCTTCAGCTCCCTTGATCCGCAACATAAGATGATATATCAATGCTTGGCTTCGGGTTGGGTCAAGGGTGAGATGGAATCCTACTCTCTAAAGATTTTCCTATAAGGAAGATATAGTGGTTCCTCTCTTATGCATTCAAGGCATCCCAGCATAGTGATTTGCCATTAAGGTAGTAGCTGGAGGATCCTTGAATATGGAAGTTCATTCCCCAATCCACTCTATTTAATATCAATGGTAAGGGTAGATTGGAGGATGAACTCCCTAGGGAGAAAGGCTTTAGGTATAAGATGCAAGTTGAAACACACAAAAGCTCTCTCTTTTCTCTCTTACAGCAACAAAGAACAAGTCCTCTATATATAGGCAAGAAGTTCCAACGGATATAAAACGGTCACATTTATGACAGAGTTCGATATCATCGAGCAGGTTCGATATCATCGAGCATATACTCTCGATAACATCGATGGTCTGCTCGATGACTCGGACTCGATGTCATATGCTTTTGAAACTCCTTGCCAATAGGTCGATGAATCGAACAGTTCTCAATGTCATCGGATTTCGAACTCTGATTCCATCGATGACTGGGTCGATCCCTCGACACATGAAAAATGAGAGAGACTTCACTTTGAAAATATTTCAGGTTTTCATGAATGATCGGGGGAACCGTCGATGTCATCGGAATTTGAATGTCGATGATATCAAGATCTGAGTCGAGACATTGATAATTCCAGCAGATTTATCTTTGAACTTGCTGGACAGATTATGACTTAGTTCGATGTAATCGATCCGGTGTCGATATCATCAATATTTGAATATCGATTAAATCAAAGGGCCCCCGATCATAGTTAAAAACATCCTGAAATAACTGATGTAAGAAATACGCACTCACCATCGATATTATCAATGGACCTCCGATCTTATCGATATTTGATTTCAGATCATATCGGATGGTCATCGATATATCGATGAATTTTGAGATTTTTATTAAAAAAACCAGGGGCGCCGAAAATCTGCCTGTCGATCTTATCGAGCCACTCTCAATGGTCTCGAGATTTGAATATCGATGGTACCGATATGTGTATCGATACATTAATAATTCGTCCAGATATGTTATGAAGTTACTGGACATGTTTAGTGCTTTTATCGATGATATCAATAGGTGTATCGATGCATCGATAAATCCGTCCAGATGAATATTTAGTTGCTGGATACTTTTGGTCCTCTTTTTGATAATATCGTTAAGGTGTCGAGGACATCGACAGAACAGGTCGATCATATCGAGGGTGCTTCGATAAAATTGACAAGGCGAGAAAAACTTAGAGATTTTTCTATTTTGAGAAAGTTTTCTCACCATAAAAACCCTAAGATGTCTATCTTGTTTTAAGGGTTTAATTCACCTGGTGTATTGGGTTATGGGATGTGAGGCTATGATTTACCTATGGCGAGGTTCCACACATCCGATTGAGGCATACACTTGGCTTGATCTTCTTTTGATGTCCTGCAGACTGTCTGACCACCCGTTCACAGTAATTGACAAACAAGGGCACTTATAAGGGCACTTTCAATCACCATTGGTAAGCGTGCACATGGGAAAACGTGCAAATCATGTGTGTCCCACTAAAAATGTGATCAATGGTCCAAATGATGCACGACCGATAACTTTTGATGGACACGTCAGATTTTTACACGAGATGTGTCATTGGAACCGCGATAACGATACGGTCACAATGGCATAGGTCTCAGTTCAATCCAAGTCGGGTCTACTTAATCGAACTCAAGGGTGACTGCAAATACTATCCGAAGGTCGCGGGTAGCCAAAATTTGACCGGTAGGACCACAGGACCAAAATGAATGAAATGCATACTTACACACGCACACATGCGAACTCGGGTCGAGTCTTACAATCCTCCCCACCAACAATAAAATTTCATCCTTGAAACTGACAAAATCGGGACAACAAAATCCATAAACATCATCATATATATATATATATACCTCAATCATCTAACACAAAAGAAGGTAATGCAAGAAATACAAGCAATCAATCATCAAATAGATGGGGATAACGCTCTCTAATCTCGGCTTAGCGTTCCCAAGATGCCTCGGTCTCCGAATGATGACCCCATTACACTTTCACTAAGGGAATGACCTTGGTCCTGAGGACCTACTCCTTCCAATCAAGAATACAAATCGGCTGCTTAATGCAAGAAGCATCCTCACGGACCTCGAGTGGCTGCCAATCAATCACGGGAATATTGTCCAACCCACACTTTCACAACATAGAAACATGGAACTTGTCCTAGATCGCGGATAACTCAGGAGGTAAGGCAAGCCTATAGGCTAAAACGCCTACGCTCTCGGTAATCTCAAAAGGTCTAATGAATCTCGGGGCGAGCTTGCCCTTCACACCAAAGTGAACCACAGCCTTCATAGGCGAGACCTTGAGATATACCATGTCCCCGACTGCGAACTCAAGGGGTTGACGCCGACGATCAGCAAAACTCTTCTGTAGTGTAATGCCCTGAAATTCGAGGGTCGAGTAGCAACTCAACTCTCGAGTTCCAAAACATCACTTATGCAACATAAATAATGATGATTAAATATTGTCTGTGTTAGTGCAATAAACATGAGTGAGATTTTACCAAAACAGTAATTCATACTCAAGATCAATTGTATAAAGGCAAGCGGAAGACTGAAACTATATATAATTGTATGTAAAAGAAACAAAACCATCTCAATCTCCGGAGTATGAACCCAACTGAGTCACCATATACATGTATATGTTTTATAATCAAAATGTCAAAAGTACAACTAGAGAAGTAAACCCTATAAGTCCCGTCGATCCAGGCAGTCTAGGCAAAGCCACCAGCATACTGTATATATGAGAACTCGTCCTGGTACTCGTCGTAGTCCGGCTCTGCCTCTTGAGTCGTCACCTCATCTACACCTAAGGCAGAGTCTGGTTGGTGTATACAACACCGTCCCGTAACGTGAGAGTGAGTAGCCAACTCAGTGGAACAATAAAGCATAGGTTAACATGTTATCAATTCAGTCAAGCAGTAATGATAAAGCAGTACAATCGAACAATCCTAACTACTCTTATTAATGCAAGTATGAAATGCAGTCATGATGCATGCCCTCACCGACATAGTCCCTCATGCGACACCATCTTACGTTCGCGGCATGCGTTCATTCCTCAGTGCTCCACATCTTCTAGGCACATGCAGTGCGATGATGAGCATGTTTACCAAGTTGATTAGTCCATTTCAAACAGCAGGATTGGGAAACTAAGGTACCTCCCTTGTATCATTTCCAAACATGATCCATTCAAGGGTCGACAAACCTAGATAATCTCATACGATAGTGTGGTTCTAGGGCGCTGCAAAGGCTGTCAGGGCTGTTACACGCAATCGTTACACCACTCCCCCATCACCTTTTTAACGGTTCATCACTAAATGATACAGGCCTAGTTCATACTCTATTCACCGCGGCAAAACTCTTCGCCTCACTACAAATTCAGAGTATGCTCGAGATCACTATAAAGGGCTCGTCACCAATCAGTGTAGGCCGACAGCTCGAATACAGTGTCCCATACCACCGTATTCAGCTCATGAGTCAGGGTTGCTCACAGGTCACTACGGGGAGGCACGTGGCCTCAGCTTAGGCCTACAGCTCGACCACGGTGTCCCATACCACCATGCCCGGCTCATGAGTCTTAGCGGATCGAAGTACCATGGTTAAGGGGATTTCACTGGTAAGTTTGGTACCCCAGGTTCAAGCAGTAGCGTCCAAACATGGTGAACATACATTAGACAGATCGGGTTAATTGACGAGCCTGACTAGCTCGAGCACACAATCAACTGAACGACATGAAGTGCATAAACACTTCGCGTGGCCTAACCACTGTCGCCAACGGAAGTATGACTTGGGTTCGTCAAACACATCCTACGTGGCGAAATAAATCTCAACCACGAACTCAAGTCTGGTACCAATTATCTGGACTATAATCATAGTCCCAATCGCAATCAATCCTTATTCAGAGCATGTGGAGTAAAGCATAATAAACAAAGTAATTTAAGCATGTTAACAAACATATCATAAAGCATGTTACAAAGCACAACGTAAACAAGAAATACAAACACATATATTTCATGGTAAGCGATTAAATTAAACAACCATCATGGAGCAAATCATATACGTTTTTAAGGTAGTTGAGAATCTCATCTCAACACCCACCTAAAGCATGATTATCTAAGCACTTACTCTAACAAGCATTTTCACAAAACTTAGAATACACTATTTTAACATAAAATGTGTATATTAACAAAAACATGTATTAGGGCGAACCCTCTCGCCAAGTAAGTGTTATACACATATATAATATGTTCATACAACAAATAATCATAGTAAACAGATTTCCAAAATTTATACGTATACGGTACTTTCTACAAATACTAGGAATACAGTATATTCAACATAGTTATCATATAACCGAAAAGCGAAACGGACAGCACTTTGTACATGTGCAATTACATACAGATCATGAATCTATCATTATCTGACATTAAAAGCGTTGAAAACCGTAACCTATACACCTAAAGTCCGCACCTTTTATCGTAGAATCGTAACAAATCCGATAGGTTTGTTAAGCTTTCATATTCGACAGTTTGGTAACCTATAGAATGAAATAGGTTAGCTATTTCATAACCTACAACCATCACAACCCCAAAACAGATTAGGGTTAGGGTTTCTTACCTAGTAACGAAGTCGGAATTGCCGGGAAAGTGACTAGACTTGAGTGGTTAAGCTTATAGAGCGGTAAGGGAAAGTAGTAGGGAGGTTCTCCCACTTCTCTCACACTTTCTCTCTTTTATCACTTCTCTCTCCTAGGGTTTCTCTCAAATTCGTATGGCTGAATAAGAGAGGGTTTTAAGGTCCTTATATAGTCTAAAAACACACCAAATTAGACCTAAGGTCAAAGTATACTTAGGTTATATCCAAAGTGGGTCAGTTTCAGCTCAACAGAGGACTTCTAGCGGCCCTCCTTAAGCCAAAGGTCGGACTTAAGCTCACCAACCTTGGATCTAGGTGGAGTTAAGTTTTTGTTTTAGTCAGATTCCCAGATCACGCATGGTGGACTTTCAATTCAACAGTCAGTGAAAATCGATCAGAGATTTCTAGTACACTCCCATGTATATGAAATTTTTCCTGATCCGAGGGTGTATTTGGGTGAGTTTCTGACAGTCTGGTTGCTTACAAATTGTCCGCAAGTAATAAGTCTCAGATTACTATTTGTGATTTTTATTTATAAAGAAAACCAAGTGTTCTCACACTCCTCGCTCCGGACTCAAGCGAACAGCCGTGGTACACAATCTGGATTTGATCTCTGAGATGGTTATCAAGCCTAGCGAGGCGGTCCTAAATCTATAACCTCGTATCATTCGGACTTTCGATGTGCGGTCCAGATCTGATACGGAGTTTCAACATGCTCCCGAGAGCAGTCGAGTAATGAGTTTAATCCTAGATTTTAGGGTAACCTAGCGTCAATGATTCTACAAGTTTTGGGTCTTGCATATCGTATTTAAAGTGATTCAAACGGATTTCATGGCTAATCTAGTTTAGCACTTAGTTAACTTTGTCAAATTTCTAAAGGATTTGATCCTAAGTGATTTCTGCCTGAGGTGATACTCGGGTCTTTGTACAGGATTTTTCAAGACGTTACAATCTACCCCCCTTAATGAAAAATTTCATCCTCGAAATTAGTACCTTTTCGTACTCCTCGAGAAGCTAAGGGTAGTTCTTTCGGATCTCGACTTCTGTCTCCCAGGTACTTTCCTCCTCTATATGATGCGTCCACAGTACCTTCACGAGTGGAATCACTTTACTGTGCAACACCTGCTCCTTCTTGTCTAGGATACGCGTCGGACGCAGTACATATGTAGCATCATCGCTCAATTGCACCTGCTCCCAATGGATGATGTGTGAAAGATCAAGGACGTATTGCTTCAGCATAGATACATGAAATACGTTGTGCACGCCCGCGAGTGGTGTAGGCAAAGCGAGACGATATGCCACCGCACCCACTCGATCAAGTATCTGAAACAGACCGATGAATCGTGGCGTAAGCTTCCCTTTCTTCCCAAACTGAAGAACTCCTTTCATAGGGAAAACACTGAGGAATACGTGATCTCCAACCTCAAACTCAAGTGGTCGCCACCTCGTATCGGTATAACTCTTCTGTCTACTCTGTGCCGTCAAGAGTCGACGCTTGATAAAGTCGATCTTTTTCGAGGTTGCCTGTACCAATTTCGGTCTAATCAAACTACACTCACCAACCTCAGCCCAGCAATGCAGTGCCCTGCAAGGACGACCATACAAGGCCTCATATGGAGCCATGCCAATACTCGCTTGTAAGCTGTTGTTGTACGTGAACTCTGCATAAGGAAGATAGTCATCCCAACTGTCCTTAAAGTCCAAGACACAGGCCCGCAACATATCCTCCAAAATCTGGTTCACCCGCTCTGTCTGCCCATCGGTCTGAGGGTGAAACGCAGTACTGAACTTCAATTTCACACCCATCACTTCCTGGATACGAGTCCAGAAGATAGACGTGAACCGCGCATCTTTGTCCGACACGATCTCTAGGGGAACTCCGTGTAGACGCACAATCTCTCTGATGTACAGCCTAGCCAGCTCATCTGCAGAGTTCGTGACTCTGATAGGGAGAAAATGGGCCGATTTGGTCAACCAGTCCACAATCACCCAAATGGAATCATGTCCCTTCCTCGTCTTCGGTAGCCCTGATATAAAATCCATGGAAATGAAGTCCTACTTCCATTCAGCTATGGGCATGGGCTGAAGCGGTCCAAGAGGTCGACGATGTTCGGCCTTAACCTGCTGGTACATCAAACAACGGAAAACATACTCTGCTATGTGGGTCTTCATGCCGTCCCACTAATAAGATCGTCTCATGTCCTGGTATATCTTCGTGCTACCAGGGTGCATCGCAAGCTTCGATTTGTGGGCAGTCTCGAGGAGCTCCTGTCGCAAGTCATGAATATTAGGAACGCATAAGCGACCATGGTATCATAGACCCCCATCTGTGCCAACTCTCAACTCGGAGTCCTCGGCATCTCTAGCTTGCTCTCGAAGCTCAGACAACCGCTCATCGCCCTTCTGGGCCTCGATAATCCTATCATTAATAAGTGGCCACACCCAAACGTGCGCGACACACTCAAATGGCTCATCTAGGTGTGTTTTTGCTCGAAGTCCCACACGAACTCTAGTATATCCCACTCTACTATCATCAGCGGAGCCATAAATGCAATAGCCTTCTTGCGGCTCAACGCATCCGCCACAAGGTTAGCCTTGCCAGGATGGTAGGAGACCTCGAACTTAAAGTCCTTCAAGGTTTTCATCCATCTGCACTGCCTCATATTCAAGTCTCGCTGTGTGAATATATACTTAAGGATCTTGTGGTCGTAGAAAAGCTTGAACTCCTCTCCGTAGAGGTAATGTCTCCAGAGCTTCAATGCAAAGATGATAGCTGTTAACTCAAGGTCGTGTGTAGGGTAATTCTCCTCGTGCTTCCTTAATTGTCTTGAGGCATATGTAATCACCCTGTATTCTGTATAAGGACACAACCCAAACCAACGCGAGACGCGTTAGTATATATAATGTACTAAACCCCTTGCTCTGGCAATACTAGCACAGGGGCGGACGTCAATCTGTCCTTCAGCTCCTGAAAAGCTGCTTCTGCCTTATCATCCTAGGCAAACTTCAAATCCTTACACGTCAACTGTGACAACGGCCTAGCAATCTTTGAGAAGTCCCAAATGAAGCGTCGATAGTACCCTGCTAGGTCAAGAAAACTCCTCACTTCGGTAATCGAGCCAGGCTGTTTCCAATCCTGAACCGTGGCTATCTTAGCAAGGTCCATAGCTATCCCATCCTTTGACACCACATGTCCCAAGAACTTGACTTCTTCCTGCCAGAAGTCGCACTTCTTATACAGTACGAACAACTGGTTCTTCCTCAAAGTATCCAACACCGCTCTCAGGTGCACCTCGTGCTCTTCCCGACACGTGGAATATATTAGGATGTCATTAATGAATACGATGATGAATCGGTATAAGAATGGCCGAAATACCCTGTTCATCAAGTCCATATACACGGCCGGTGTGTTCGTAAGACCGAACGACATCACGGACCATGCTAGCTTTTAGCTACGGATATAAACCGTAGCTTTATTACTACGGTTTAAAACCGTAGCTAAAAATAAGAAAATCGTAGCTAAAGGTATTGCCACCACATGTTCATGTAACCGCCCCATAAGAAACTCTATGTGCTCCATCTAATACGTCTATCCATTTTGAAAGATCATTTTAGGGCAAGAGCCCAAAAATGAAGTAGATCAAAGGCTCAAGTGGACCACACGGTAGGAAAAAGTGGAGATATATATGTACCGTTGATAGATGGTGTGGTTCAATTGTACTTTTGATTTGCCTATATTTTTAGACTATGTTTTATAAAAAAAAATTATAAAATTAATGGACGGAGTGGATATATCAAATGCATCATGATGGACACCACAAAGCCCCTGAATGGACCGTCCGTCCAGAACCCGTCAGACCTGTGCGCACTGCACTTTTTAGACTATTTTTTATAAAAAAAAATTATAAAATTAATGGACGGAGTTGATATATCAAATACATCATGATGGACCCCACAAAGCCCCGGAATGGACCGTCCGTCCAGAACCGGCAGACCTGTGCGTGCTGCCCGTTTTCTCTATCCCCTCAAACGTGCTTTCTAAAATTTCATCTCTCCCTCCACTCTGGAAAAAAAAAAACCAAATCTGCATCGCTTTCCCTCTCTCGATCTCCCGCGCATCCCTTTTCTCTCTCTATCTCCCGAACCCTCCCTCACGAATACTCCCCTCTCACGAACCCCTCTTCTCTCCCTTAGCATCCCCTCTCTCTCGATCTCACGAACCCCTCTTCTCTCCCTTAGCATCCCCTCTCTCTCTCTCGATCTCACGAACCCCTCGTCTCTCCCTCCCGGACGTTGATGATCTTATCAACCTCCTCCATGGCTCCGACCTCGTCAGGGTCTAGCTTGATTGCCTCGAGAATGAGGTCCAAGGTCGGGATTTCCTCATCTTCTGTTATATTTCGGCAGTGGATTCATCGGTTTTTTTGCTCGATTTTGCTTGGTTTTGGGGGTTTAGGGCTTGATTTCTGGCCTGTTTAAGGTTTTTGAGGTGTTTTGGATGTTTCTGGGAACTGACAAAGAATCTCGAATCAGCTGTAGATTTCTTAGAGAAATTCTATCTTTTCTAGATAAGAAGGAAAAAAGTGGAATACCCAAAAACCTGAGGTAAGCTTTGACAATCCAAACAGCTGATTTGGTCTCTGATTTCTTTCATTTTTGATGTTTGGTGCTTTTAATCTGTCGATTCCAACTTATAAAAGTCACTGATAGATTTCAATATTCTTATCCTTCCATCTCTTTTTTGCATGAAAGGAGAAAAACTCATAATTCATGTAAAAGTAAGGGGTTCCGCAAATGTTGCGCTACTCACATCTTTTTAAAAGTATTTGATTGATAATATTCTATGGCATTTTTGGGAAAATGTTGCGCCATCTTTGTAGGTTTTTTAAGGTTTGATTACTTCATCTTTTTAAAAGTATTTGATTGATAATATTCTACAGCATTGTGGCAGATAATGGGAAAAAAAAATCGTTTCCTTGCTCAATTGGTTGACATCTCCCCCGGTTTCTTTCAGTGATTAAAGCATTCTGTAAATTGCTCTAGTTCTAATTTACTAGACCAGCACTGAGGCCAAAAAGGACATTCTGCAGGTTATTTGAGATTTCCAGTGAATCAAAAGATTTGGAGGGAAATTGTCAATTGTTAAACAATGGCATATCTCAGTGGTCTGCCTCGTATTTGAGATTTCCAGTGAACCAAAAATGTTTATGACATTGTTTTATTTATTAGTTATTATTGCTAGTTATGAGACAACTGTTTTTTTCTTTCTTTCGTTTTTTTTTAAAATCTCCAAGCACATCCAAAATTGTGGCACAACTTTGTCTAAAACCATAACCTTGAATTCTCCTTTGGATTGTGTGTTTATGTTTAGTTTAGGATGTAATATATTCTGGATGAGTTTTGAATCTATGTATACAACCCTAACCCTGAATTCTCATGTGTTGGTGATAGGTATTTGATTCTAATACAAGAATATTTGAAAAGTGCATTTGATCAAGGTGTTGTGAAGGAAAGATGAATAATTAGTGGCCACCTGTCCCTTGTCAATCAGCTGCACTTTAGGACTTCTTTCAGTATGGTGGGCTACTGGTAGATCTATTTTTTTTATTTTGTCTTTGTTGGCTACCCTGCTAGCATTTCTCTGCAGGTGGGAGTTTGATTTGAAAGTTGTTCACAATTGCCATTCTATGTGGTATCCCACTACGAAGCATTTTGGAAAAGACAGCAAGTCTCTTCTGTGTGCTCAGATATGGTTGACCAGTCTTTGAATCTATCATACTCAGAAGTGTGTGTGTGAGATCTGCGATAAAATATAGTTCAGAGATGAATGCAACAAAAATTGGAATATGCATTGAAAGAAAGAGAGTTAACTGTGATATACCTGTACAACCAATGGATGAAATAGGTAGGTTTCTATCTAGGTTTTATTGATAAAGCAAGATTTTCTGCATTTGCGTGTTATTGTGGATCGTGACATGTAACAAACTACTCATGAAATTCCTGCAAATCCATGTACTGAAAAAGAGTATAGGGAAGATTTTCTGTTTCTTTACTTTACCTCTCTCTCTCTTTTCATTTTTTCTGTTTTCAATGGCAAGGGCTGCAAATGCATAAGATACTTAGAATGGTAATGTTTATCTTCCTCGATGCATGTAGAGCCCACCTGCCAAGGTATAATATACAAAGAAGAAATGCATATGGGTCTTTGGGTTCTTTTAAAAGCTTTGAAAAAAATGGGCTGGGAGATTTGCCTTCTTAAAGTTAGTTTGAAAAAACTGGATTCTTGCCCTGTTGCTACATATTTTTTGGTAGTTGAGTTTATTTATCACTAATAGGATAAACATTTGTACCTTGCTGATAAGACAAACATTTGTACATTATAGTTGAGTTTATTTATCACTAAGCACATCTTATTTAGATATTTGTTAGAGGGCTTGGCCTAAATATCAGCGATGGGGATCTTAGATA
Source organism: Magnolia changhungtana (assembly GCA_030180095.1). Lineage (NCBI taxonomy): Eukaryota > Viridiplantae > Streptophyta > Magnoliopsida > Magnoliales > Magnoliaceae > Magnolia > Magnolia changhungtana. Next base: position 9,203,286 of record JASAUF010000361.1, on the reverse strand, counting down.
AGACTTTTCTCAATATGGTGAGATTAATTCTGTAAAGATACCAGTTAGGAAAGGATGTGGGTTCATTCAGTTCGTCAGCGGTATAATTTCTGACCATGGTTCAATAGAAAACATGATGGAATCCCCTTCACAATATCTCTACAATTCTTAATGTTATTTTGAATTTTGTACTTTATTATTCTTGGTAGAAACCATGCTGAGGAGGCATTGCAGAGGTTGAATGGGATAGTCATTGGGAACCAGACGGTTCGTCTTTCATGGGGTTGTAATCCAGCCAACAAGCAGGTAAAATGGATCTTTAGAAGTTCATCTTATGACCCACTTGTATTTTCACTTCTTTTTTTTTTTCTCTTTTTTCCTTTTTTTTTTTGTTGGAGGCTGAATTCCCTATTCATTCCAAATAGGGAACTTCCATCTTTCGAGCTTAGTTTGTAGATGTGGGGCTCATGGTTCGTCTATCCAAGCCATTGATCTAACAGCCCCATCATGGATGGGCCATTCCCCCAAAATCTCCCAATTGGAAGATCTTAGCCATTAAAGCTTTGTTCTTTCCTCAATTGAATGTGGTTTTTTCGTGTGTTTTTAACCAGGTATTCGCAATTTCGCATGCAAACTGCAGGAAGGTTGATGAAAGCTGCATAAGACTTTGAAAGGTTTGGGCATTGTGTTCAAGTAGAGATTTCTTGCATTGGTAGTTCTTTGAAATTAAAATGTATCGATCTGTTTACCAATACAATACTTGATTTATTCTTCAATTTGGTATTAGGAATTACTTCTATACCGAATGGTTTTTGTCAGTTTTTATTCAAGGATCCTTTGCCTATTAGGAATGATCGGTAAGAAATATCTTTGTTAGTTCCTGCTGATTCAACTGCATTATCTGCATTGTCGTAGTAATATATAGCACATTGTGTAATAAAATCTATTGATGTTTCCATACTCTGCTATGAATTAAAATATTAATTATCACTTAGATTCTGTTTTCTCTTTATATACTAGACTTTATTTTTTCAAAACTTTGTTAACAACAACAACAACAACAGGGAGTTGGCTGAATTTGCAATTCAATGGGTTTGTGTTTAACGACTAGTTTCCAACGTTTGTTGTATGTTTTGTTGCATGCCTGGATTGTTGTATACTTAATGTAAGGCAACTTGTCTAAATTTAGTGAGATTTCCTAATGTAGTCGATAATCTGTGGAGGTAAGGTAAGTAGACTATGTAAATGAGGCAATCCCTTCTCCGTAGGTGATTTGCCTACTTTTGGTTCTATTTGAATGCACTAAGGAATTGGATTGTGATGATTAGTTTGATAGAGTGGAAATGGTGGAATTGTAATTACCTTCTGAGTACTTAGAAGGAGGATTCACCCTCAAATAGTAGTTTGTTTCCTCTAGACTCCAACTTGTAATAATGAAATTACAATTGGGAGTGGAGTCCCTCACAATAAACTGTTGAGGAAATTGCAATTTGGCCACTTCCAATGTATTGTCCTAGTTATTGCAATTCAATTCAATAGTGAATCCAAACGCAGCCTTAGATTTCCACTGGTGGTGGAATTTATCTGGTTTTTACTGTGAACAGAAGCATTCTCATTAATGGCACCATGGTTGAAATGATCAACTGGTACGACTCTGTATTTTTTGAATCATATCAGTTATTGTTTGAATTGTGGACTAAAAGTATCCTGTCCACTCATCTAGTAGGCCACATATGTATGCCACACATGTGGACTGTTTGCAATTCTCGTACCATCCATTGTATTGTACATGAGTAGCACAACCAATTTGTCTTAGTGGCCTGATTTATGCGCCCCTGATGCACGGTTTGGATGCCCCACAAACCAACTGAAAATATCAACTCGAAAATCTATGACAAGATGCAACCAGTGTTCAAAGAAATGGACAAAAGCCCCGCTGTATCTTCACATATTTAAGCAGAGTGACTTTTTTACCAGGCTGTCTGATACCTATCTTAAAATGAGTATCTTGCATGCATCCAAAATTGGATTCAGTTTAACTGTTCTCTTGTATTTGCTCGCATCTTTTAGGTAGTCCTGTACTTGCGTACTTAACTGCTGGTATCTTGATTGGGCCATACGGTCTCTCTATTATCCGTCATGTTCACGGGACAAAGGCTATTGCTGAATTCGGAGTAGTTTTATTGCTATTCAATATTTTGCTTGAGGTGGGAATCCTTAAAAATCCTGTTCTTCGCACTGGAGTTTACAATTAGTGCTTTCAAGAACTGTGAAGTCTACATGGAATTCTACTCTCCCCACACTTGCCAGTGTGTCATGCGATATATCCACAAGATCTAGGTTGTTCATCTGGTTAGCCCCGTTGTGTGCGCCTAAGCTGAAAATTGGGATGGTATGGTAATCATGTGAACCACATGTGCGAAGTCAAAGAGAATCTACCAACCATGTGCATTCAAGGGACATTTGGGCTCCACATGATGACTAGACCAACCTGATTTTCAGGCTATTGGCCATACATGTGTATGGCGGGTCTGCCTTGTGAACGGACTAGCATGTTCCACTCTGTCTCATGTGGGGAAAGTAGGATTCGAGATCCTATATTCAAAGTACCCTTGTAAGGGCTTGTGATTCTGTATGTGATAATCAGTATCCTTTGATATGTAAGATTTCTTTTTCATAATTTTTTTTATACCTAATGTCAGTTAGGAGCATCTTCAAAAGTGAATTTTCTAGGTAGAATTTCTATTAGGAAACCATTTTCTATTTGTGAGCGTGCTTGTTATTTATCTATTTGCAGATCTATTACAAATCTTGCCACTAACAGTCGGATGGGCTCTCAATCAGCCTACAATTTCAAATATCAGAGCTTATAGAACCATAATGGTGATAAATTTAATAAATAAAGAATGATTAATTTATGGATATAGATCTTGCTTCTCAAATACAGATAGCAAACCCAGGTTTGGTTGGAGCCATCGCACTTAAGCTGAGTTTGATGGTTAAGATGTTTGATGGAGCAGAGTTTTGGGGTATGGTTCATCTGCAATGGGAGCCCACTGGATGAAATTCCATTAACTTGTGTCCATCCTAAGTTTAATGGCTGCTGGGCCAACCGAAAGTAGTTATTTCTTTCAACTTTTTTTTTTCCCGCTTCAGCACACTAACTGTACAAGTGCACTCACCTTCTAGTTGTACAGACTATTCATTGTTTATAGTTTGACCCATTACCATTTGCTTTTGTTTTTTAGCTCACATGCTGATTAGTACCCAGTACTACCACATAGTGTTTTTAATCCTCTTTTTTTACTTCTCATTCATCCTCTGTTTTGTCCTCATATTTCTATTTCATTGGTATATTTTCTTCATCTTCTTCTTGTTTGGGAAAGTTAACATATTTCTTTAACACTGTGAAGGTTAACAAAATACTTCTCATGATCTGTTTGCATGGAAAATGTGCTTAATGTTGATGCCCATATAGAACGTCAAAGCAAAATGTGTGTTTCAAAAATGCTATGCATGTTGCTGTCAGGCCATTGACTGATGGTCAGGTACAACTCACATGAAACACCAATTATGATTTTCTTTTCAAGATAAGGGTCATACCCCTACTTTGTTGATGCCTTTTCAACTTGGAAGTCATAGATGCATTTCTTACCCAAAGAGGAAGAAGAGGAGGAAAAAGAATAAGGTATGTTTTTTTCTTTTTTCATTTTCAATCATCTGTCAGATTCTCTTCACACAACATTTTTTGGCTTGAATGCCTTCAAGTAATTTTATATGTCATATAATAATACCAGTAAAAAGAAGACATGATGGGTGTATTTTTACAGGGGTGGCAACAGTCAAGGTACAAGTAAAAAAGAAGACATGATGGTTTGTGTTGAGCCCTCTCTACCATGTGGAATTTGAGGATTTGATTTTCCAGGAGGCAAATGAAAATGTGTTGGTTACCAAGACACTCTCTATGCTCACTTTCTGAAGGATTGTAATTAATTCATTATTGAATTAATGAATGTTTGTAATTGACTGAATGATTGTAATTGAATGGATGAATGAATGATTATGCAGGTGGTAATTAAATGAATGAATGATTATGTAGGTGGCAATTGAATGAATGAATGATTATAATTTTTTTTAATGTACGCAATAGCTACGGATATTAACCGTAGCTATTATAAAATTTGGCATATTCCTACGGATCCAACACTACTTTTAGCTACCAATAATATCTGTAGCTGTAGATGCTTTTAGTTACAGAAATATTTGCTACGGATTAGATCCGTAGTTATTTTAAGCTATAGCTACGGATTAAATTCGTAGCCATAGGTTTTAGACCTATTGGCTCGGCACCTACGACGACGGTCGTGCTACGGATTTAATCCGTAGCCATAGGTATATGGCTACGAATTTAATCCGTAGCCTTTGCCCATTTTTCTGGTAGTGTTTCTTCTTCACCAACAGTACAGGTGCTCCCTAGGGAGACACACTAGGTCATATAAAGCCCTTCTCTACCAGCCCGTCAATCTGTTTTCGCAGTTCCTCCATCTCACACGAAGGCATATGATAAGCCGGCAAAGAAATGGGTGTTGCACCAGGCATAAGATCAATGGTGAAGTCGATCTTACGCCGAGGTGGTAACCCAGGAATCGGTTCAAACATGTCTGTAAAAGCCTGAACTACAGGCATATCCTCAAGCATCGGAATATCAATAGCCTCTAATGAAGAAGCATAACATCGCAACCGAGTAGCATGACTGACCTGAACAGGAAAAGTAAAGGTCGTGCCATCAAGTCCATAGGCTGTCACCACCCTAGTCTCGCAGTCGATCTCTGCTCGCATCTCAGTGAGCCAATCCATACCGAAGATAACGTCGTAATGGAATAGGGGGACGACGATCAGGTCAACTAGTAGCACTCTGCCACCCAAGTCTATCGGGCAGCCCTCACACATACGAGTAACTTCAGAGGAAGTCCCTGTGGAAGTGATGACCCTCACTCATCTCGTAGGAGCAGTAACTAAACCCAGTCGCTTGACTGTCGTGGATGAAATCATAGAGGTAGTGGACCCAGAGTCCACCAATAAGAAGACGGGAGTACCTTGGACGTGTGCAGTGACCTCGAAGGCCATAAGCGTTGAAGGTGCAGTCTCTGGTTCCTCTGCTATAAGCACATGAATACGTGCCTGCTGAAATCGGTTAGGCTGAGGTACCATGGGCAGTTGAGGCAGCCAGAAGCATGGTGCAGGTGGTCTGAAGGACGGATGTGCAGGTGTCATCCGAAGTGGTGGAGCCGATAGAGCTTGTGGGCGAGGGCGATCAATCATCTGTGGCAGAGAGAACCCACTATCCCTCATCTGCGCAAAACAGCTCCCAGCAGGATGATCCAATTTTCTGCAGTATGCACAGGTCACAACAGGGCGCCTCATCGGAGCCACTGGCACTGCGATCCTGGGAGGCGAATCAGCACGAGGCCTCTTACTAAGGAAAGGACTGCTCAGTGTATCCGGTCGTGGCCTAGGCACCATAGGGCCACTAGAGCGTGTCAAGCGGTCTACATCCTGCTCCGCCTGAATGGATACATGAATTAACTCCGCATAGGATGGTATGTGGACACAGCACATCTTCAACCGGATGTCAGGTCGCAAGCCCTCAGAGAAGCGTCGAATCCGCATCGGCTCATCAGCAAGTATAGTTGGGACAAAGAGGCTTAACTCTGTAAAGCAATGCTCATACTCAATGACTGTCATGCCTCCCTGTCTGAGGCGCAGAAACTCATTCTCCCTCTTGTGTCAGTAGGCCTAAGGGTAATATTTCTCATGCAAATGAAACTCAAATTCTGCCCAGGTCCACACATATCCCACTGCGACGGTCTGCAGTATGCTGTCCCACCATAAGCTAGCCTCCTTCTGGAACATGAAGGTGTCCAACTCAACCTGTTCAGCCTCAGAATAATGCAGCATCTTCAGTATCTTCGAGATGCTGTCTAACCAGTACTCAGCCTCCTCGGGTCTATGAGAACCCGTAAAAGTCGGAAGCCTCAAGCGATGGAATCACTCGAGTAGACTGCAAGTACCCACGTCTCCCGTAGGGTACGCAACAGGTGTGGGCGAAGGCACATCCTCAGCCTGAGCAGGAGGCTCTGTAAGCTCAGCAGGATGTGTAAATGGCGAAGGTGGAGTTGCACTCCCACCCTGAGATGATAAGACTACAAGAAGTTGTTGGTGCTGCTGCAGCATCAGCATCATCATCTACTCAAACCTGTTAGTAGGTGGAGCAGCCTGCGGCTTATACAGTGTCGAAGAGGATGCCCAGTTCTGCTCTCGAACTGGGGTGTATAAGGTGGCAGTCCACCAGTAGGACAAGCAGAATGCTGATCTGAGCTAGAACCCGGGTCCGTAGGACCACCTTTGCGAGGGGGAGTCTGGTTTATCGAGTCAGTGAGCAAGAGGGGTGTCATGCTCCTCGTAAACCTCTGTGACATGCCCTATAAAACATAGGGTACATCGCATGTGAGATAAAGCATTGCAACACAATACATAATCACTTAAGCATTCCACACACTTCATAGCAAAAGAGGTTGTATGCATTTTATTACCAAAATTGTCACAATACATGGATAACAGCGTTACATGAATCATGACAGAAGATGCAGGGGAGCTAAAACAACTAAGCTTCAACTACTAAAATCATATTACTAACTACTACATCTATCAACATGAAAACATAAACCGCCTAAAGCGATAAGTAAAACAAACTACAAACTACAAAATGGATGACTAGGCATCCGAGTCAGGCGATGGAGGAGGAGCACCCTTGTCCTGTACACAGCACAGGATAGTCCTCAATGTGCGAGACACCTTCTTAAAACTTCTCTTCACGTAGACTTTGGTCACCTCAAGCTTGGCTCGAGTCTCACCAAGCTCGTTCCGAACCTACCCAATCTCTTGCCACATGGTGGCTTGGCCCTCCTCAATGCGAACCATACAAGCATCCCTCACAGCCTGAGCAGTGTCCGACTCTGGTGCTCCAAGAGGAGAGCTCTCCTCAGTATCCGGAGCCTCATCTTCTTCTTCCTGTATCTCATCACCGCTTCCTTCTTCACTTCCTGCCTCGAGGTCAATACTCTCCTCACCTGCGCTATCTGACTCATCTCCAGACTCGTCGAGTCGGACTTGCCGTTGTCGAGGGTCGATCTTCATGTTGTTAAGCATAGCCTCATTTATGACCTGGACTGGTGCAAGGTCTTCCATGTTAAGCCTATAGCCGACATCTCTAGCCATCTTGCATATCAGGCGGCCAAATGGAGCGAGATGTCGTTCTTGACAGATCGAACGACCTGAACTATTTGAAATAGGACGAATGTGGGTAGGCAAAAGTTGTCCCCATGTCCAATCCTGTATAGGAACTCTACCATCAACCGAGTATACTCCATGCGGTTACCCGATCGTAGATACACATTATATGTGAAAATGTGGTGAAGCAAACGAAAGTCATCTGTCAACTTCGACGACGAAAGACAGTTTCCTCGCGTGCAAGAAACCAGTTGACCATAGAGGTATCGCATATAGCGATCCCTTTCTAGCACACTCCTGAAGAAGTTGTCATTATGAAGCACTTCACCACGTGGGATGTTCATGATCCGTGCCATCTCAACCACAGTAATTGTGCATACTATGCCCCTCACAGAGACAGTGAACTGGAGAGGCTCTAACGATGGGTCTATGATGTGGGCATAAAAGGCATGAACCGTGTTCTCACATGTAGGAGACTCACCTTCAAATATGGGACCCCATTCAATGTCCACCAAGCGGTCCATCATCGGGTGGAGCCCAAACATTCTCTCATCCACGTGAGCTTCAAACACAATCTTACGGTCAGTAAAACGACCGTATTCGAAGCCTATCGGGAAAGCATTTCTGATCGAAAGTTGGGGATCTAGGTCTCGCTTCGACCTATGCTCTCGAACTGTGTTAGGGCTAACTTCAATGTCCACTCCTCTCCTCAAACGGGTTGGACGGCTAGGCCCAGCTTCATCTGCGGCAGCCTTTCTTTTCCCCATAAGATAAAGGACGGTAGAGACGGAGAAAATGGCCGAAACAATGGCGAAGAAAGAAATGGAAAGTGAAGATAAGAGAGAGAAAGGGCTGCTCTCTTTGCTTCTCCATGAACTTGGGTCTCAACAGTGGTTGTAAAGGCCTAAACGACCAGGGTTTAAAAAGAAAAATGAAAAGATGAAATGGGGTAGGGGGTGTGCACGAATTTGAGACGAAATGGAGAGTGTATGGGCTGAAATGAGAGAGAAATGAAGAGGATAGGGAGGTAGGGTTGCTGTGAACAAAGGAGAGGGATGGGTTGTGACCGAAAATAAGGGTTTTGACAATTGGGAGGGAGAGTTGAGAGAGGAGGCAGCAGTTGGAGAGCTTGGAAGGATAGAAATGAGGAAAAAGGGGCAAAGGAATAGAAATAGGGGCCCCACGTGATTTCACGGGCCCCACACATGTCCTAGGGTCGGGCCGACCCTGACCAGACCCGGTCCAACTAGGTCCAATAGACCCGACCGCGGTGACTGCAGTTTCGCCGTGGTCTGATTGGCCGGGCGTGGCACCTCCACCGTAGGGCGGTGTTCACCACCCTCCCAAGGTGCCAAAGACACCTTGGGTCTATCCTGGGTCCCTCTGGATTAGCACGGGGAGGCCCACGACTCTGTTCGTTCTAAATTCGGGTAGTTTCGAGAAGGCTCTGATCTAAACTGACATTTACGGAGTTTTAACAGCTGGAGTTGGGTGGATTGTGATCTAGACCTGTCAATAGACAGCCTAAAAGTGTTTTGGGATTGACTCGTGCGACCAGGGTTGGGTACAGACTTAATTTCGGTGTTCGTTTTAGTGAACTTTGCCGTTGGATGAAACTGGGATGCCTAAGACTGTTACTACATTGTTCTCGCACCCTCCTATGTCAAAAGGCGTTAGCATACGTTGTGGGAACATAACTCAGGTCTGGTTTAATCAACATCATGCTCTGATACCAACTTGTAATGCCCTGGAATTTGAGGGTCGAGTAGCAACTCAACTCTCGAGTTCCAAAACATCACTTATGCAATATAAATAATGATGATTAAATGTTGTCTGTGTTAGTACAATAAACATGAGTGAGATTTTACCAAAACAGTAATTCATACTCCAGATCAATTGTATAAAGGCAAGCGGAAGACTGAAACTGTATATGATTGTATGCACAAGAAATAAAACCATCTCAATCTCCAGAATATGAACCCAACTGAGTCACCATATACATGTATCTATTTTACGAATAAAATGTCAAAAGTACAACTAGAGAAGTAAGCCCCGTAAGTCCTATAGATCCAGGCAGTCTAGGCAAAGCCACCAGCAAACTACATATACGAGAACTCATCTTGGTCCTCGTCGTAGTCCGGCTCAGCCTCCTGAGTTGTCACCTCATCTGCACCTAAGACAGAGTCTGGTTAGTGTATACAACACCGTCCCATAATGTGGGAGTGAGTAGCTAACTCAATGGAATAATAAAGCATAGGTTAACATGTTATCAATTTAGTCAAGCAGTAATGATAAAGTAGTACAATTGAACAATCCTAACTACTCTTATTAATGCAAGTATGAAATGCAGTCATGATGCATGCCCTCACCAGCATAGTCCCTCATACGACACCATCTTACGTTCGCGGCATGCGTTCATTCCTCAGTGCTCCACATCTTCCAGGCACATGCAGTGCGATGATGAGCATGATTACCAAGTTGATTAGTCCATTTCAAACAGCAGGATTGGGAAACTAAGGTACCTCCCTTGTATCATTTTCAAACATGATCCATTCAAGGGTCGACAAACCTAGATAATCTCATACGATAGTGTGGTTCTAGGGCGCAGTAAAGGCTGTCAAGGCTGTTACACGCAATCGTTACACCACTCCCCCATCACCTTTTTAATGGTTCATCACTAAATGATACAGGCCTAGTTCATACTCTATTCACCGCAGCAAAACTCGCCGTCTCACCGCAAATTCAGAGTATGCTCGAGGTCACTACAAAGGGCTCGTCACCAATCAGTGTAGGCCGACAGCTCGAATACAGTGTCTCATACCACCGTATTAGCTCATGAGTTAGGGTTGCTCACTGGTCACTACGGGGAGGCACGTGGCCCTAGCATAGGCTGACAGCTCTACCACTGTGTCCCATACCACCATGCCCAGCTCATGAGTCTTAGCAGATCGTGGTACCATGGTTAACGGGATTTCACTGGTAAGTTTGGTACCCTAGTTCAAGCAGTAACGTTCAAACATGGTGAACATACATTAGACAGATCGGGTTACTTGATGAGCATGACTAGCTCAAGTGCACAATTAACTAAACGACATGAAGTGCATAAGCACTTCGCGTGGGCTAACCACTGTCGCCAATGGAAGTACAACTCGGGTTCGTCAAACACATCCTACGTGGGGAAATGAATCTCAACCACGAACTCAAGTCTGGCACTGATTGTCTGGACTATAATCATAGTCCCAATCGCAATCAATCCTTATTCAGAGCATGTGGAGTAAAGCATAATAAACAAAGTAATTCAAGCATGTTAACAAACATGTCATAAAGGATGTTACAAAGCACAACATAAACAAGAAATACAAACACATATATTTCATAGTAAGCGATTAAATTAAACAACCATCATGGAGAAAATCATATACGTTTTTAAGATAGTTGAGAATCCCATCTCAACATCCACCTAAAGCATGATTATCTAAACACTTACTCTAATAAGCATTTTCATAAAACTTAGAATACACTATTTTAACATACTTAGTGTATATTAGAAAAAACATGTATTAGGGCGAACCCTCTCGCCAAGTAAGTGTTATATACATATATAATATGTTCATATAGCAAATAATCATGGCAACCACATTTCTAAAATTTATACATATACGGTACTTTCTACAATACTAGGAATACGGTATATTCAACATAATTATCGTATAACCAAAAAGTGAAACGGACAACACTTTGTACATGTGCAATTACATACAGATCATGAATCTATCATTATCTGACATTGAAAGCATTGAAAACCGTAACCTATACACCTAAAGTCCGTACCTTTTATTGTAAAATCATAATGAATCCGATAGGTTTGCTAAGCTTTCATATTCGGCAGTTTGGTAACCTATAGAATGAAATAGGTTAGTTATTTCATAACCTACAACCATCACAACCCTAAAACAGATTAGGGTTAGGGTTTCTTACCTAGAAACGAAGTCGGAATCACCAGGAAAGCGACTAAACATGAGTGGTTAAGCTTGTAGAGTGGCAGGGGAAAGTAATAGGGAGGTTCTCCCACTTCTCTCACACTTTCTCTCTTTTTTCTCACTTCTCTCTCCTAGGATTTCTCTCAAATTCGTATGGCTGAATGAGAGAGGGTTTTAAAGTCCTTATATAGCCTAAAAACACACCAAATTAGACCTAAGGTCAAAGTATACTTAGGTTATATCCAAAGTGGGTCAGTTTCAGCTCAACGGAGGAGTTCTGACGGCCCTGCTTGAGCCAAAGGTCGGACTTAAGCTCACCAACCTTGGATCTAAGTGGAGTTAAGTTTTCGTTTTAGTCTCAGATCACGCGTGGTGGACCAGTTTTAGTTCAACGGTCAATGAAACTTGATCAGAGATTTCAAGTACGCTACCATGTATGTGAAATTTTTCCTGATCCAAAGGTATATTTGGGTCAGATTTTGATGGTTTGGTTGCTTATAAATTGTCCGCAAGTAAGAAGTCTCAGATTACTATTTGAGATTTTTATTTATAAAGAAAACCAAGTGTTCTCACACTCCTCGCTCCGGACTCAAGCGAATAGCCGTGGTACACAATCTGGATTTGATCTCCAAGATGGTTATCAAGCCCAGTGAGGCGGTCCTAAATCTATAATCTCGTATCATTCGGACTTTCGATGTGCGGTCCAGATCTGATACGGAGTTTCAATGGGCTCAGGAGAGCAATCGGGTAATGAGTTTGATCCTAGATTTTAGGGTAACCTAGTGTCAATGATTCTACAAGTTTTGGGTCTTACAGATCGTATTTAAAGTGATTCAAATGGATTTCATAGCTAATGTAGTTTAGTACTTAGTTAACTTTGTCAAATTTCTAAAGGATTTGATCTTAAGTGATTTCTGCCTGAGGTGATACTTGGGTCTTTGAACGGGATTTTTCGAGACGTTACATGTAGGCTCTGAGATGTGCGCTTCCTGTGCCTGATAACATCAATATCCTCTGATGTCTGCTGCACAAGCTTGGGACCTAAGAGATGACGCTCTCCAATCTCGTCCAACAACTAGGAGATCTGCACGGTCTGTCATAAAGTACCTCAAAAGGAGTCATGCTGATAGTCGCTTGATAGCTGTTGTTGTACGCAAACTCAGTGAGGTGCATATGCTCATCCCAACTGCTCGCAAAATTGATCACACAAGCCCTGAGCATATCCTCAAGGATCTAGTTGACCCTTTGGGTCTGCCCATCCGTCTATGGATGATAAGCAGTGTTGAGATACAAAGTGACCCCCAATGCCTGTTGAAAACTACTCAAGAACTGAGACGTAAATCTGGAGTCTCGGTCTGAAACAATCAAAACTGGGATGTCGTGCAGTCTCACAATCTCCTTAATGAACACCTTTGCAAGCCGGTCCATCTACCAGGAAGCACGCACTGGAATGAAATGAGCCGACTTCATTAGACGATCAATGAAAACCCAGATGGTATCATGACCGTGCTGAGTCCTCGACAAACCTTTGATGAAGTCCATCGATACGTGCTCCCACATCCACTCTTGAATGCTCAATGGTTATAAGGGATTAGGGGGGCTCTGATGATCGGCCTTAACACGCTGGCATGTGTCACACTCAGCCACAAAAGTAGTAATCTGGCGCTTCATCCCCTGCCAAAAATACTGCCTCCGCATATCAAGATACATCTTCGTGGAGCTTAGGTGAATAGTAAGTCTCGATTGGTGTGCCTCGGTCATCAGATCACGACGCAACTCTAGCACGTCTGGGACACACAATCGACCACTGAAGCGTAATCCACCATCGGAACCAATTTGTCAGTCTGACTACTCCACGAATGCGGCCTCTGCTCGGTACTCCTAAAGTGACTCGTCCGTCTGCTGAGCCTCGATCACCCTAGCCACCAAAGAGGGTTGAATCGACAAGCTCGAAAGCTGAACAATGGAAGACTGCAGATCGAACTCAAAGTCATACTCTGAAACATCCTCGAGCATCTGCCACTGTCAAACCATCATATGTGCCACAAGGCCTCGTGACTGACAGCTGACCACATCCGCCACCACGTTCACCTTGCCCGGGTGGAACTTCACCTCCTCCTGCCAAAACTCGCACTTCTCCACCTTCGCATACAGCTGGTGGGCACGGAGGGTCTCTATCACAATCCGCAAGTGCTCAGCATGATCCTCTCAAGTCCTTGAATATACAAGAATATCATCAATGAATGCCACCATGAACTGATCGAGGAACGGTCGAAAAACCTCGTTCATCATCTGCATGAATATGGCGGGTGCATTGATCAGTCCGAATGACATGACCAGAAACTCAAAGTGACCATAGCATGTCGGAAGGTTGTCTTCAGAATGTCCTCCTCTCGGACCTGAATCTGATGGTAACTGAATCGCAAGTCTATCTTGGAAAAATACTACGCACCTTGCAACTAATCGACCAGATCATCAATAAGGGGAAGCGGGTATCGGCTCTTGATGGTGACTCTGTTGAGCTCACGATAGTCCATACAGAGCTGCAACAAACTATCCTTCTTCTTTACAAACAATATCGGGGCTCCCCAAGGTGAACTGCTGGGATGAATGAAACCTAACTCCTGGAGCTCATCCAACTGCTCCTGTAGTTCCCTCAACTCTAACGGTGCCACCGGTATGGGGCCTTTGAGATAGGCACGGTACCGGGCACCAAATCAATTTGGAACTCCACTTACCGATGCGGCGACAAAGCTGGAATCTCCTGGAACACATCCGGGTACTCACAAACAACTGGCAGCTTCTCAATACTCTCTACCACAGAATCCTCAACGACTGAAGCCAAGAAATTAGATAACGGCTCTCCTCTGGGCTCGACGGCAAACTGGAACACTGGCAAGCCTGTGATATGAAACGTGACTGTCCTCACGGTACAGTTTACGATGGTACCATACTCTGAAAGCCAGTCCATACCCAAAATCCCATCAAATCCTGCCATTGGCATCACGAATAGATCGGCAGGGAGGAACATCTCGCCCACTAACATCGGACAAGAAGGACAGCGATGGGTCAGTACAATAGACATCCCCATGGGAGTCGAAATAGTTAAGGTCTCAGACATGGCCTCCGACGGAATATCGGTCGATCAACAAAACTGTTCGGCCACAAAAGAATGGAAAGAGCTAGAATCAAACAAAACATGAGCAACACGAGCAGAAACAAGAAGAATACCCTCAACGACTCCATCGGTCGATGACTATGGGTCTGGCACAGGTGCCACCAAATGCATAATAAAAAAGCCCCGAGCCGGTAGCGGAAGGAAACCTAAGGAGAGGAGGTACGAGTCCGAGCCTGTTTGGGCGTTATACACACTGGACCCAGGGATCGAACAATATACGGATATCCCCTCTGCTGGTGCTGCGGCTGTTGTTGTCATTGTTGCTGCTGTCTCAGCTGAGGAGGTCCGCCTGGATGCCTATGCTGCTGAAGAGGAGCCCTAAGAGCAGCGGGTGGAAGCTGTGCTCTCTGCTACTGCTGAGGAGGATGAGGAGGGGGCAACTACGGTGGCCTCTGCTGCTGAATGGGGAGAGGGCACTCACGCCTCCGATGCCCGGCCTATCCATAGCAGAAACATACACTAGAAAATGGGCAGGAAGATGACGCGGTTGGCGGTGCTGATAATGATGATGAAGCTACTGTCTGAACTCAGGCTACTGAAATCCTGATCTACCCCTCCTTCTCTGCTGACGGGGTTGCCTGGAACTGCCGGCTGGTGCCCTTCTCTTTCGGTCTCCACCGGAACTCTGCTCTCTTGACCTCTGGGTCATAGCCCAATCCTCCTCATAAACCAGTGCCCGACGAACGACCTCGTCAAATGTCTCCAAATAATGCCCTACCACACGACTACGAAGGGCAGGGCTCAAATCAATCACAAAACAATGAGCCCTCATCTTCTCATCGCTAGTGAGATGAGGAGAAAATTTAGATAAGGCTAAGAAACGGGCCTCATACTGAGATACAGTCATATCACCCTCCACTAGGGTCTCAAACTCAATCGCCCGCTGGATCTTCACATTCTCAGGGAAGAACTTCAGGTCGAAATGGACCATGAACTCCTCCCATGTCCAAACAAACTGAGGTCCGACCATCCTAGATACAGATGACCACCAATGACGGGCCTCACCTTGAAGAAGATAGGTCGCAAGGGATACTCTCTGGCCTGCAGGATACTTTATAGTGTCAAAAATCCTTGCAACCTCAGTGCGTTAAGCCTCGACGGCAGAAGGTTTAGGGTCACCACTAAACCTCAGGAGATCATGCTACCAGAACTCTCGAGCTATCGCACTAGCACGTGGTAAATCAGACTACCCAGAAACATCAGCAATAGCTGGCTGATGGGTCTGCATTGCGGTGACAACAAGATGCATTAACTACTGTGAATAGTCAGCTCCTATAGGTACTGTCGGAAAGGCAGGGGTGGCACTCGCCTCAGGCGAAGGCACGGGTACGGCCGGCGAAGCAGGAGCCTCCGAAATCGGAACAATAGACTAAGGAGGGGAATAGGTGGGGGAACCAGAGCAACTGGAGCCTCTGTAACTGGAACAGCATGCTGAGGAGGGGAGATAGGCGAAAAACCGGAGTAATTGGAGGTACAAGCGCTACAAGCTCAACTGATAGAACAGGCCAGATCGAGACCTCAGGAATCGAATCCTTAACAATGGGAGCAGGATGTGCTCGAGTAAGATGGGTAACTTGGGCGCCTCGTCCACGGGCACTACGACCACAGGCGTCACGACCATGGGTACCATGACCATGAGCTCGACGTCCACGCGGCATTGTGTATAAAATAATGACGATACAAGGAAGCAGGATAATTATAGACTCAATACGGAGTGAAGGAAAGAATCTCGGGACACTACTTGTCCTATGTTCTTGGCAGACATGTGATGTTATCCTGAGTCATCCTAGAATTACTTGCTATGCTCTGATACCAACTCCTGTCACGCCCCAGACTCGGTAATCAGACTCACAAGGAACCCGATGGTCGCAACTGGCAACAACATCCTCCGTAGTACCCCATTCTCGGCTCCTAAGACAGGTTCCGATCTTGAGATCCTACAAGGAGGATTTCCATAACAGTATAATCATTCCAATACGTGCATACCTAAGATTACAACAAGTACATTTGAGAATAACAAGGGGCACACATCACAAAATCAACTAAGAATTTGAACTTCTAAAAGCTTACATCAGGTCCAAAATTACATACATAAGGTAATAAGAAAAGAGAGAAATCAGCAACATTGAAGTCCTCAGTACTCAACTCTACTCCACGATCTACTACTACGACGCCTGCCTAGAGTCTCCTGCACACATCAATCGTGCATAAGCTTAAAGAAGCTTAGAGGGTGGTGAAAGTGTGTGTCAATGGTACATAGAAAAATAGTATGAGGTACGAGGAAAGAACATGCTTAATGAGAATATCACTATCCGTACCAAGGCTTATCATGAATACCATGCAATGAGTACTGGGAGCCATACCAAGGCAATGCATGAAGGGGCTTACATAGCCAATGCTAATGTAATGCAAGTAATGCCAGTGCTCATATCCAAACCATATGTCAAGTACATTTCCATTTATAAGGAAATCACCGTGGTCCATTACACTGCTGAATGACTGTCATTCTACAGACCTCACACAGTCAAACGAACATAAGAGACCTCACTATCCGCTTATGGACAACCAATCACCAATAAGGCCTGAAGGTAGCGGACCCATTTACGAGCTGGTCAGACTCAGCCTAGCAATGCCTCCTCACACCATGCAGGTAAGGCCACACCCCTATCCAACCGACTATACGACAGAGGGAGTCACAGCCTAACGGTATAAGGCCCTCGTGCACTCATAGTTTCCACTCGGTCATGGTGTTGGAGCAGATCTTTGGTACCATGGTATTTTTGAGAATTTCACCCATGAGCATCCTATGCACCCTGTATGCTCAAGTAACATTTCTGACGTCCACACATTCGACCATCCACGAATGTCCCTGTGGAGTCAAGGCCTTGGTGAAGCAAGGGCGGTATCATTATGGAATGCGATCTCAATGCATGAGTCGTACATACAGATCATGCACAAGCTTCAAGCACTCAATGTGCACAAGGGGAAAAACTTCATCCCTCAAGGACCACCATACAATGCAATCAATTCATACAGATGATGTAAGTGTGCTACATGTAAAATGTATTCCTCCTTCCTAAGGAGGGGCAAGGACAAGATTTATGGTCAATTACTCTAAGGAGAAATGAAGTTCTCTTAGTGGGGGTCCAACAATTTGGGATGACCCACAAGCTAGGGGAGTCCTAAAACCTCAAGGAGGAAATGAGCTTAACAAGGTCCAAGGTGGGCCTTCAACCACTTATCAGGTCCTTATGGGCCTACCTTAGGGCCGCCAAGGAGGACGTCTAACCTCAATTAGGTCCCATAAAGGTAGCTTGCTACGTTTGTAAAGAAAGGTCCAAGGCACAATCAATCCATGGCCTAGTGGGCCATACCCTAAGCCCAAAACATAAGCAACCTGGTCGGCCCTTGAGAATAGTTAGGGCCCAACCATAAGGGTCATGGGTTCACTCATTGTGGTGTGCCTAATGGCCAGCCCATTATCCCAACATATGGGAAATCCTTATATTTTTAACACAAGTAAGTTGGGCCTCACATCTCGGCCCAAGTATGGATTTTATTATAGTGGGCAAACAAGGGCCCAACTACTTGAGTGTTTGGCCTATAAGACCCATCACAATGGCATAGTAAATATAGGACCCAAAGGTTCAATGGGCCTATCAAAAGTTCCAGCCCAACGAAGGCTATAAGGCCCACACTTAACTAAGACACTAGCCCATTAAGAATCCCATCTAAGATGGCCCTTTAATCATGCACTAATTAAGCCTAAAAAAACATAAAATTAAGATGGTAAAATGCTGACTTAAATCCTCCTCAAATTTAGTGGGCCACATTGCACCAAAAGAACACTTATAGGCAACAATTATTGGGCTCAATGCCAAATTCCAGCCCACCCAAATTTCTAAGTTGGTTAGAGTCCAACGATAGAAGTAATTCTTAGTATAATTAATCCCTAATGGCCCACACACATCACTGTGAGCCCCACCAGATGAGAGAAGATTTGTAACACATATATCAAATGGGCCAGGCTGTTGGAATGCAGGCCCAGTAGTTAGCTTAAGGCAGGGATGTCTCATTTGTAGGTAACCCTATGGGCCCGGGGTATCTGGCCCAAAAATCCACCTAATGAGCCCCAATTGAATAAAAAAAATTGGGGGCGGGGGGGGATGATCAATCCCCTAAGGACCCCACATGGATGGGTGGTGGGATATATAACACATCAATGTGGGCCCACGAAGTAGGCTGGACGCCCCAGCCTAGGCGTCCCTTTGTAGGGTGATACTTCCATAGGTGACCCACACCCTCACAAAATTTCAAGATTTTTGGACACTTAGAAATATTTTAATTTATTTAAATAAAACAAACTGACCAAAAAATTGGACTGACCTGGACGTCCCAACGTGGTGGGTCAGTCCGACCCTCGCCACGGTGTCTGAAGGTGTTCATTGGACCTGAAATTTGGTAGGTAGGTCCTACCATGGGTGGATCACACCCCTACAAAATTTCAGAAATTTTGGACCTCCGTAAATATTTTAATTCATTTAAAGAAATCAATTTGTCCTGAAAATCGGATTGATCTAGACACCATATTATAGTGGGCTGGTCCAGCTAACACCATGGTGTGTACAGGCATCCATTGGCCCCAAACTTTTGTAGGTGGATCCTACTATGGGTGAGCCACCTCCTTGTAAGTTCTTAGACTCCCAAAGGTATTTTAATAAATTTCGGAATTCCAACCTGTCCATGGTGGAATGTTGCTGGAACAGTGCTGAAAATCCAGACTGTTCACTCCACTTGGACCACACCTTTGGGACCCCAATGAAGGTCAGATGGGGCTGAAATTTACAAGACATCAAGATGAGATCCCCACCTTTCGGAAAAGCATATTTGATGGGTACAAAGGTCCCCCAATCAGTCTCAAATTCAAGCCCAAGTCCAGCAAAAATCTATCTAGAAATTTCTGGATAACAATACATGGCAGGACATATCAGCCTATATCTCAATAATCTTAGTCATAAAAAGGGTGTGTGGCCTTCCTCAGTGGACCCCACATAATTCCATATCACAGACTAAGACTAGGACACTTGCATGCATTGATTAATGCATCAAAAGATCATGGAGTTGGGTGGTAAGGGTGTCCCACCTTGCTGGATTTTTATTTTTATTTATTTTGGGACATCCTATGCCCACTAAATGGGCCACACACACAACATCATCCACACATCAGAGAAAACAGAAGAAGAAAAGAGAGTAGTCCGGCCATGGGGGTAGGGCCCCGCCACTAATGGGCCCTCCCAATAGTCAATCTCAACCATACAACAATGTTACTAGAATATGCGACATTAAACTAATGCATGCATGATCTATGACTAGAATGGGTGATTGGGATGTCATCCCAACATGACTTCTAGGGTCTAGATGCCCTTGAAATAAGGTGGATGATACAATACATCATGATGGGTCTATGGAGAATGGCCCCATCATGTTTCATGATATGCATGTAGGATGGGCCAAAAGGCCACATCCATGGCTGTAAGACCCGTATCCTAGTCGTACGGTTCCGATGAATCCTGCGATCATTTTCATCGAAGTTCGGCAATCCGCGACTGATAATCGACGTTGCAATTGATCGTAAGTCACATCCATTAGATTCGAGTCGGTTTAATCTGAGACCTATATCATTGTGACTGCGCCGTCGCCGCGGTTCCAACGCCTCGACTCATGCACCGATCCGATACCCTGACCAGAAGATGTGAGTCGGTGTTTATTTCGAAGAAACGCCGCGCTTTCTCGATCCCAAGAGAATCTACACAATGTCAAATCAATCCCATCAATCAATCAATCACATCAATCAATCAATCACTTCAATGTCAAGTACAAGCAACCCATGCTTTCTCTCTCCAAAGTCAACTCTTTCTTACCCTCTCTCTTACACCACCATACATGTCAAGTACACTTCACATCCATCACCTATCACTTCTCTCAACCATCACACCTCTCTCTTTCTCAAATTCAAGAAAATCCCAAGCAACCAGCAAGCTTCACATGTCCATAATTTTCCAAGGAGAGAAAAAGAGAAGTGAGTAGTGTGGCCCACTTCCATCCTAGCCCTTGAATCTTCATCTCCCACCATCAAAGTGAAGCACAAGGAGGTCGGCTTTCCAACGGACCAAGAAGATCGGACGGTGGGTGCTTTGATAGGGTAGTTTTCATGCTTTCTTAGATGGGCCAAGTGAGGCCTACCGATCAATGGTATGGATCTCACTTTGGACCCTAAAATGTGGCCGATGGCCCACCTTGATTATCAATATCATTCCATGATGGGGCCATTCTCCATGGACCCCATCATGATGTTTACTTTCCTAGCTTAAATAGAGGTCATCTAGACCGTCTATTTTAATGGAGAAGAAATCTCCACCGTTAGATTTTGATTTACTGGGCCCACATGTATTGGGACCCACTTGATGTATGAATGATTTCAAGGGAGGGCCCATAGTGTCGGGAGCCCTCCATCATACGTGTCCCACTCTCTCCTTCTCTCTCTCTTTCCCTACCTTTTCTTTCTTTTTATGTGATGATATGAATGTATGGCCCACTTGGATGGACCCCCACCCTCAGGCACGAATTGTATCCAAGCCACCTATAATTGGGGCCCACTTCTTATGTGTTGTACCAACACCGTCCATCATTGTGTGGCCCAACTGAGTAGGGCCCACCTTGGGCATATGTTACGGCCAGACGTCCAGGGATGTCCCTGGACTGTAATGAAAACACAAATATTAGCTTGAATTCAAAGCTCATTGGGCGAGCCGCTCATGTAGGCCCCACCTTGATGATTAGATTTAATCCAAGCCGTCCATCCCCTTTCCTACTTCATTTTAGGCGTTGAGCCAAGAGATGAGGTTAATCTGACCCTCAGGCGGGCCATAGCATAGCAAATAGCGATTTTCACCATTAAAATACCCCCAATATTTCCTATACGTCAAAATACCCTGTATATTGGGCTTGTTTGGTTGGTATTGAGCCATGGAAACTAGTGGCTGGGGTGGATTTGACGGACGCGGCCCCCACACCTGAAAAACCTCGGAAAAACACGAGATCTTCAAAAAAAAAAAAAAAAGGGTGCGGCGCTCTGCTGTCTTGCAGACAGGCAGCAGCGCACGTCACAAGCAAACGGATCGCAACCCACGGCTCCAGCCGTGGGCCCCACCATGATGTATATTTTGTATCCAAACCGTCCATGAGGTGGGCCACTCCATGAAGTGGGCCCCCTCCAAATTTCAAGCCCATCCAAGACTCGAGTGGCCCACATCATAAGAAACAGTGCGAATGAACGTTTACCATTGAAACCCTTTCTGGGTCCACAGAAAGTTTCAGATCAAGCTGAAATTTGTTTTTACCCTTCTTTCAGACCCGTGTGGTCTTATGAACGGATTGGATGGAAGATAAACGTTATGGTGGGCCCCACATGGGACCCACAGTGATGTATGTGTTACATGCCCACCGTCCAGATGGACGGTGGAGCCTACTTGATGTATGTGTTCGTCCGCACCATCCTCACTGGACGGTGGGACCCTCCCTGCTGCACGTGTGTGCATGCGTGTGTGAGTGTGCACGTGTGTGCAAGTGTGTGTGAGTGTGCACATGTGTGTGAGGATGTGTGTGAGAGTGTATGTGTGCATATGTGTGTGTGTATATATGTATAATATTATATTATTAATATTATGTATATATATTATATATATTGTACTATACATATATATGGTAGGCCCTTATGAGACCTACCGTGATGCACGTACCCAATCTGTTCATCCTTTTTTTAAAAGCTTGTTTTATGAGTACGAGCTAAAGAATGAGTCAGATCCAGTAGACCCCACCTTGGTTTATATAAGGCCCAAGTGTTTTAGGCCCACCTTGATGTGTATTTACGGCCGTTGTTGAGGCCCACTTCGATGTGTACTTGTGGCCATGGTTGAGGCCCACCTTGAGGTGTAATTGTGGCCGTTATTGAGGCCCACCTTGATGTACATAAGGCCCATGTGATTTGGCCCATTCGAGGTATTCGTGGCCCGTTGTTAAAGCTAACTTTGATGAATATGAGACCCATATTACAAGGCCCATTGTGATGTTTTCAAAGGCCCATGGGATATGGCCCATTGCAATGTACATAAGGCCCACTAATGCGGCCCACTTGATTTATGAAAGGCCCATATGAGACGGCCCATTTGATGTAACTGAAGACTATGGGTCGAGGCCTAATGAGATGTATATTGGTCCATTGCAATGTGTGATTCCGTATGGTTTGTGTAATGGTACTTTATAGCGGGCTATGCCTTGGGAACAATGTTGGTTTGACGTCCACATTGTAAGGATAATGTTGGTTAAATGTCCACATTGTCACACTCCTTAAGACCCACTGATAGGCCCATACTTGTACTCTGCAGTCCGTTTAGGCCCATCCTCACTTTGAGTGACGTCCATTATCATACCATAAGTATAATGCTACCCCATGATTCATGATCATACACATCATATGCATGCTTGAGATGAGGGGTGACTGATCATAGCATATTTCTTCGGACAGACTGTTACGGGCTCCCTGATAGGCGGAGTTGCTCTCCATGAGCGCATGGTTTACGCAGGACTGTTGCATGACTGGTAGTGTGACTCATGTACTTACATTGTGTGATTGTAGTTACTGTATGCCCTAGCGACACCAGGGCCATAGCCTCCACAGACACATCGTGAGTGGCTAGATTGGATACCGAAAATGTTTGGTTCTAGCATACGGGTGCCATAGATGTCCCTGGGTGAAAATCCTTAAACCCGATGGTACCAGAGATGACTCCAATGTCGAGACCGAGTGGATGTACGAGCGCATGAGGGCCGAATACCAGGAGGCCGTGTCTCTCACTGTGTCGTGGTCGGTTGGAAAGGGGTGTGACCTTACCCGCCTGAGTGAGGGGGCAATTTCTAGGTTGAGTTTGACCAGCTTGAGGAATCGGTCCGCTATCGATGAGCCAGGCCCGATATTGGCAGGCGGATAGTGAGGTTTCTTTCACTCTTCCAGTTGTGCGTCCAGATAGGGACGACAACCTGGCGCAGAGTGTACTAAACCCCGGTGATTATCTAGACTGAGAACTGTATTGACATAAGGATTTGGATGTGGATTAGCATGCTTGACTTGCATTATGCATTGCATGGCATTGGCATGGCCGATAGTATTCTTATCTCGCATTGCATAGCCTTGGTACGGCTGACTGTGTTCATGTACTCATCAGCGTGTTTTCGCATTACTCTAACCATGCATTCTGAGCACGCTCATATTGTGCACACACTTACACCACCCTCTAAGCTTTCTATAAGCTTATGCACGATTGATGCGTGCAGGTGACGCCAGGACGCAGCCGTAGTCTCGCCGCAGTTGGAGTGTGCAGCCGAGCTTCTGGAGTTTTGTTATTAGCACTATCTTGTATTTTCCTTTCCTACGCATTGTACTCAAAGGCTTTTGTTCATAGTGGACTTTGTGATGGTGTTCTTGTGGTTATTGTTCGTGGGTTATGCTTGTGGTTGTGCTCATTACAAATCAAATTGATTATTAGAAATCCTCCTTGTAGCATCCCAGGATCGGAACCTGGCGTATGGGCGCTGGGAGCCGAGAATGGGGTTCTACGGAGGCTGTCGGCACCGGATTCGGCGATCGAGAATTTTGTGAGCCCGGTTTCTGAGTTTGGGGCGTGACAGAAGTTGGTATCAGAGCATAACTTGGGAATAACTGAAAACAGCATCACATGTTTGCTATGCGCTTAGGACAATTAGGTTCCGAGTGCAAAACCTTCCGATTGACTTCCCTAACGTACGATTCTCAAAGTTGATCAGCGTCCTTATCCCTTCTATAGGACATGCCACCTAGGAGAGTGAACCGTTCGACTCCCGCTCCACCACCTGAGGCTCCAGCTTTACCACCTGTGCCTCCCGTTCTACCTCCAGAGATCCCTGCTCCCTTTTTTGAGGATGATATTCCTCCACCTGATGTCGGTGCGGATCCGACCGTGTCTGTGAGTGCCTCGCAGTTACAGCAGATGTTGCAGGCTGTGACTGCTGCGCTTTAGGGGTAGGGCAAGCGCCCAGTTGTTTCACCAGAGCAGGCAGAGCAGGAACGTGCGAGTGCTCTTCTACGTGAGTTCAGACGGCTTGATCCTCCACGTTTCCAGGGCGAGCCAGATCCGACTACAGCAGAGAGATGGCGCTCTGATGTGGAGAAGATCTTCGATACTATGTCATGCACGACCCGGCATCGAGTTCGGTTAGCGGTATTCCTTTTTCAGGGTGAGGCAGAGCATTGGTGGACCTCCGTTACCCGTGTTGCAGGACCTGATTACGTCTGGACATGAGATGACTTTATCGATAGATTCGAGGAGCAGTACTTCCCTGACCACATTCGACGTCAGAGAGCACTGGAGTTCGAGACTCTGGTGTAGGGGAACATGACCGTGGCGCAGTATGCGGCCCGTTTTGTGGCGCTATCGAGGTTTGCGCCATATATGGTTGATGATGAGGGGCGAAAGGCCTGCCATTTCGAGAACGGCTTACGTTACGGTCTTCGAGGCTGTGTTATTGGGCATGAGCTCCCGACCTTCCAGGCGGTAGTGCGGAGGGCTCAGATCTATGAGGCCGAGTGGGCCGACGGACAGAGCGACCAAGATCAGAGGAGGGGTCAGAAGAGGCAGGCTCCCTCCAGTAGCTCACAGCAGCATCAACGACTACAGAGGTTTAGGAGTCACCCATCTGCCGGAGCACCAGTAGTACCGTCGGCACACCCAGCAGCACCACCATCTCAGAGACAGCTTCCTGACACTTGCTATGGATGCGGTGGGATAGGACACCGTAGGTGAGAGTGTCCCCGACCTCAGCAGCAGCAGCCGAGAGCACCTCAGCAACCTCCACAGCAGCCGAGAGCACCGCAGCATCCTCCGCAGTAGCAGCGACAGCAGATTCCACCACCGAGGCCCCCTCAGCAGCAACACCAGCCTCCAGGACCTCCCCCGCAGCAGCAGAGGCCTCAGAGGGGACCTGCACCTCCCCAGCGGGCCCAAGGTAGATTTTATGCCGTTCAGCAGGACCCTCAGTCATCAAGAGCAGTCACCGATGAATCGTGTGACTTGGCCCCTACACCATCTTGCTAGATTGCTTATGGATGATGCGTCTTGAGAGTTAGAGCTTAAGATTTATGGGCGTCATCCCCGTCTTTTGATGTTTGATGTATGTTATACTGTGTTTTGACCATACATGATGTTATGTTCCCTATCCTCTTATGAGTTACGTTTAGTTGCGATGGTAGTGTAAATTTCGAGGATAAAATTTTTATTAGGTGGGGAAAGCTGTAAGACCCGTATCCTAGTTCGTACTGTTCCGATAAATCCTGCGATCATTTTCGTCAAAGTTCGGCAATCTGCAACTGATAATCGACGTTGCGATTGATCGTAAGTCACATCCTTTAGATTCGAGTCGGTTTAATCCGAGACATGTATCATTGCGACCGCACCATCGCCGCGGTTCCAACGCCGCGACTCACGCACCGATCCGATACCCTGACCAGAAGATGTGAGTCGGCGTTTATTTCGAAGAAACGCCGCCCTTTCTCGATCCTAAGAGAATCTCTATACAATGTCAAATCAATCAATCACATCAATCAATCAATCACTTCAATGTCAAGTACAAGCAACCCATGCTTTCTCTCTCCAAAGTCAACTCTTTCTTACCCTCTCTCTTACACCACCATACATGTCAAGTACACTTCACATCCATCACCTATCACTTCTCTCAACCATCACACCTCTCTCTTTCTCAAATTCAAGAAAATCCCAAGCAACCAACAAGCTTCACACGTCCATAATTTTCCAAGGAGAGAAAAAGAGAAGTGAGTAGTGTGGCCCACTTTCCATCCTAGCCCTTGAATCTTCATCTCCCACCATCAAAGTGAAGCACAAGGAGGTTGGCTTTCCAACGGACCAAGAAGATCAGACGGTGGGTGCTTTGATAGGGTAGTTTTCATGCTTTCTTAGATGGGCCAAGTGAGGCTTACCGATCAATGGTATGGATCTCACTTTGGACCCTAAAATGTGGCCGATGGCCCACCTTGATTATCAATATCATTCCATGATGGGGCCATTCTCCATGGACCCCATCATGATGTTTACTTTCCTAGCTTGAACAGAGGTCATCTAGACCATCTATTTTAATGGAGAAGAAATCTCCACTGTTAGATTTTGATTTACTGGGCCCACATGTATTAGGACCCACTTGATGTATGAATGATTTCAAGGGAAGGCCCATAGTGTCGGGAGCCCTCCATCATACGTGTCCCACTCTCTCCTTCTCTCTCTCTTTCCCTACCTTTTCTTTCTTTTTATGTGATGATATGAATGTATGGCCCACTTGGATGGACCCCCACCCTAAGGAACGAATTGTATCCAAGCCACCTATAAGTGGGGCCCACTTCTTATGTGTTGTACCAACACCGTCCATCATTGTGTGGCCCAACTGAGTAGGGCCCACCTTGGGCATATGTTATGGCCAGACGTCCAGGGACGTCCCTGGACTGTAATGAAAACACAAATATTAGCTTGAATTCAAAGCTCATTGGGCGAGCCGCTCATGTAGGCCCCACCTTGATGATTAGATTTAATCCAAGCCGTCCATCCACTTTCCTACTTCATTTTAGGCGTTGAGCCAAGAGATGAGGTTAATCTGACCCTCAGGCGGGCCATAGCATAGCAAATAGTGATTTTAACCATTAAAATACCCCCAATATTTCCTATACGTCAAAATACCTTGTATATTGGGCTTGTTTGGTTGGTATTGAGCCATGGAAACTAGTGGCTGGGGTGGATTTGACAGACGCGGCCCCCACACCTGAAAAACCTCGGAAAAACACGAGATCGTCAAAAAAAAAAAAAACAAAATGAGGGTGCGGCGCTTTCTTTCATTAAAGTACGGCAGAGCCGCCTAACGTCGACGTGAAACGGATGGCTCCAGTAGTGGCCCCACCATGATGTATATTTTGTATCCAAACCGTCCATGAGGTGGGCCACTCCATGAAGTGGGCCCCCTCCAAATTTCAAGCCCATCCAAGACTCGGGTGGCCCACATCATAAGAAACAGTGCGAATGAACGTTTACCATTGAAACCCTTTCTGGGTCCACAGAAGGTTTCAGATCAAGCTGCAATTTGTTTTTCCCCTTCTTTCAGACCCGTGTGGTCTTATGAACGGATTGGATGGAAGATAAACGTTATGGTGGGCCCCACATGGGACCCACAGTGATGTATGTGTTACATGCCCACCGTCCAGATGGACGGTGGAGCCTACTTGATGTATGTGGCCGCATCGTCCTCACTGGATGGTGGGACCCTTCCTGCTGCATGTGTGTATGTGCACGTGTGTGCATGCGTGTGTGAGTGTGCACGTGTGTGTGAGTGTGCACATGTGTGTGAGCATGTGTGTGAGAGTGTGTGTGTATATGTGTGTGTGTGTGTGTGTGTATATATAATATTATATTATTAATATTATGTATATATATATTATATATATTGTACTATACATATATATGGTGGGCCCTTATGAGACCTACCGTGATGCACGTACCCAATCTGTTCATCCTTTTTTTAAAAGCTCGTTTTATGAGTACGAGCTAAAGAATGAGTCAGATCCAGTGGACCCCACCTTGGTTTATATAAGGCCCAAGTGTTTTAGGCCCACCTTGATGTGTATTTACGGCCGTTGTTGAGGCCCACTTTGATGTGTACTTGTGGCCATGGTTGAGGCCCACCTTGATGTGTAATTGTGGTCGTTATTGAGGCCCACCTTGATGTACATAAGGCCCATGTGATTTGGCCCATTCGAGGTATTCGTGGCCCGTTGTTAAGGCCAACTTTGATGAATATGAGACCCATATTACAAGGCCCATTGTGATATTTTCAAAGGCCCATGCGATATGGCCCATTGCAATGTACATAAGACCCACTAATGCGGCCCACTTGATTTATGAAAGGCCCATATGAGACGGCCCATTTAATGTATCTGAAGACTATGGGTCGAGGCCTAATGAGATATATATTGGTCCATTGCAATGTGTGATTCCGTATGGTTTGTGTAATGATACTTTATAGCGGGCTATGCCTTGGGAACAATGTTGGTTTGACGTCCACATTGTAAGGATAATGTTGGTTAAATGTCCACATTGTCACACTCCTTAAGACCCACTGATAGGCCCATACTTGTACTCTGCAATCTATTTAGGCCCATCCTCACTTTGAGTGACGCACATTATCATACCATAAGTATAGTGTTACCCCATGATTCATGATTATACGCATCATATGCATGCTTGAGATGAGGGGTGACTGATCATAGCATATGCCTTTAGGCAGATTGTTACGGGCTCCCTGATAGGCGGAGTTCCCCTGCATGAGCGCATGGTTTACGCAGGACTGTTGCATGACTTGTAGTGTGACTCATGTACTTGTATTGTGTGATTGTAATTACTGTATGCCCTAGCGACACCATGGCCATAGACTCCACAGACACATCGTAGGTGGCTAGATTGGATACCGAAAATGTTTGGTTCTAGCATATGGGCGCCATAGATGTCCCTGGGTGAAAATCCCTAAACCCGATGGTACCAGAGGATGACTCCAACGTCGAGACCGAGTGGATGTACGAGCGCATGAGGGCCGAATACCAGGAGGCCGCGTCTCTCACTGTGTCGTGGTCGGTTGGAAAGGGGTGTGACCTTACACTTTGAGTGAGGGGCAATTTCTAAGTTGAGTTTGACCAGCTTGAGGAATCGGTCCGCTATCGACGAGCCAGGCCCGATATTGGCAGGCGGATAGTGAGGTCTCTTTCGCTCTTCCAGTTATGCGTCCGGATAGGGACGGCAAGCTGGCGTAGAGTGTACTAGACCCCGGTGATTATCCAGACTGAGAACTGTATTGATATAAGGATTTGGATGTGGATTAGCATGCTTGACTTGCATGATGCATCGCATGGCATTGGCATGGCCGATAGTATTCTTATCTCGCATTGCATAGCCTTGGTACGGCTGACTGTGTTTATGTACTCATCAGCATGTTTCCGCATTACTCTGACTATGCATTCTGAGCACGCTCATATTGCGCACACACTTACACCACCCTCTAAGCTTTCTATAAGCTTATGCACGATTGATGCGTGCAGGCGACGCCAGGACACAACCGTAGTCTCGCCGCAGTTGGAGTGTGCAGCCGAGCTTCTGGAGTTTTTGTTATTAGCACTATCTTGTATTTTCCTTTCCTACGCATTGTACTCAAAGGCTTTTGTTCATAGTGGACTTTGTGATGGTGTTCTTGTGGTTATTGTTCATGGGTTATGCTTGTGGTTGTGCTCATTACAAATCAAATTGATTATTAGAAATCCTCCTTGTAGCATCCTAGGATCGGAACATGACGTATGGGCGCTGGGAGCCGAGAATGGGGTTCTACGGAGGCTGTCGGCACCGGATTCGGCGATCGGGAATTTTGTGAGCCCGGTTTCCGAGTTTGGGGCGTGACAATGGGGCTAAATGGGGTCCCCACCATGGATTGGTGGGCCCCATATGATCTACATGAAAGAAATAAGAAGATTTAAAGGTAGAAAATCAGATCAGCAAGATTGTTGTTACCCACCTTAAGATCTCTATCAAAATTCCACTCCAAGCTTCTAAGGGTCCAAGGAAGCAAGATGAAGGGTTGAGATGGGTTTTCAATGGAGGGAATGAGGGAAAAAGGAGGAGAAGGGACTTGAAAAGAGGGAAAAGGGGGCTGAATTTATTTATTTTTGCAAGAGAGAAAGAAAGAGAGAAATAAGGGAAGAGAGAGAGGAATGAGATACATTTGCTAGCAAGAAGGGAGTTTTATTCAAAGTAATGATTACATTTGCTAGAAAAGAGGATGTGGTGGTCTCTCTCTCTCTCTCCCTAAAGAAGAGAAATTTCAGAAACTTTCAGATTGGGGAAGAGAAATTGCATGGGGAAGAAAAAAAATCTCATGATGACTTCTAGAAAAGAGAAAAAGAAAGAGTCATGATGAGTTTGGAGAAGGGAGTCCATCATTGCTAGACTAGGCCATATGACATGATGGAAATGGTGATGTCATCACCATTGGCAAGTGTGCACATGGGGAAACTGCAAATCATGTGCGTCCCACCAAAAATGCGATCGATGGTCCAAATGATGCGCAACCCATAACTTTTAATGGACACGCCAGATTTTCGCACGAGACATGTCGTTGGAACCGCGACGACGATGCAGTTGCAATGGCATAGGTCTCGGGTCAATTTGAGTCGAGTTTACATGACCGAACTCAAGGGTAACCGCAAACACTATCCGAAGGTCACGAATCACCAAAATTTGACCGGTAGGATCGCGGGACCAAAATGAACGAAATGCATACTTATACATGCACACATGCGAACTCGGGTCAAGTCTCACAATGTGATATTTAGTTTTCCTCTTCATCCATGTCTATGTGACCTTATGGATAAATTAGATGGAAAATAAATGCTAATCGGCCCTACAAATGTTTTAATGGTGAGAATCATTGTCCCCACTGCTATTTCTGGTGTGATCCATTAGGCTTCAGATATGAATCATTTTTGGTACCATGCTGTAAAATGCTCTCAGAACGGCTGTTATGTATAAGCCATAGATGGATGATTATAATTAGCTAACAAATGTGATTCTTTACTATTATAAGCAAACATGATAATCCTAACAAATGGATGAATCAAAATGTTGATTTGACTTATTTTTGTGTAAATGATCTTAGCCGTCCATTTTTAATTCCATTTACCGAATGGTCAAATTTACTAAATCAATGTGATATTTTCATGGCAGCTCTTGAAATATGGATTAGACCTGATGAACCGTATTGATCAATGGTTTGGACCGTCAAGGTTCTGGAAAAAAAATGGGAGCACTATAACTAATTGTGTTCATAGGCATTGGAGCATTTTTAAATAAATAAATAAAAGAGTCCTTGTGGAGCAACAACATTCATGGGAGATGTGTTGGTGTTCCCTCACATAAAAAATTTAAAGAAAAAAATGAAAAAAAGGGCTTAATACCAAAAATGAGAGGGATATAAATCTCAGGTGGACCACACCACATGAAAACAATAGTGATTGGATATCCACCATTAAAAGCCTCCTAAGGCCCACTGTACTTTTTATTTGACATCAAATCTATTGATTAGGTCATACAGGCCCAGATGAAGGGGAAAAAATATCAAATTGATCCATAACTGTATATGGCCCCCAAAAGGTTTTTAATGGTCGATGCTCATTCAACACTATTTCCTATAATGTGGTCTAGTTAAGATTGGGATATGCCTCATTTTTTGTCTCATACCATAAAATGATATGGAAAAATAGATTGACGAAGGGATGACACACATACATCATGGTGGGGCCTACACAGCACCGACCACCAGCCACGGGCGCTGATGTCAGCGCGAGTAGAGAGAGAGCCAATCTCTCACTCTCTTAATCTCTCTCAGTCTCTCACTCTCTCAACCTCTCTGTCTCTCACTCTTGCGCACTCTCTCTCTCTCTCTCGGTCCCTCTCTCAACCGCGCCCTCTCTCTCTGTCTCTCCGTCTGTCTTTATCTCTCTCAGTGCTCTCTCTCTCTCACACGCGCATCCTCTCTCTTTGTCTCTCTCGGTGGACCATGATCGGGGCTCCAACTTAAACAGGTATCTCTCTCTCTCTCTATCTCAATCTCTGTCAATCTCAATACCGATTGAAACGATTTGGGGTTTTACGAATTTGGAGATTTAGGGATTTGGGGATTTATCTCTCTCTCTCTCTCTCTCAGTCTCTATCAATCTCAATACTAATAAAAACGATTTGGGGATTTAGGTGGGAATTTCTATCTCCACAGTCCACTTCAACTTTAGATCTACCTCATTTTTTGCTATTATGTCTTAAAATAAGCTGGACAAACTGATGGACAGGGTGGATTTCTCATGAAATCTTGGTGGATCTCACATGGGGCCAGGCAACTTGCATCCTGATGGATGACATGGATTGCTTACTCAGTAACTCAGTGGGGCCCACTTTGATGTAGGTGTCTTATACACGTTGTCCATCCAAAATTGAAACATATCCAAATCTCAAGTGGACCACACCATAACAAATAGAAGAAATGACTGCCTACTGATTTAAAGCTTCTTAGTTGGACTAAGCTGATAGTTGTGTTTTCTTAGTCCGACCTTATGAACAGTTCCTCTATTTGGATCAAGCAACCTTTACAAGATTTATCAAAACATAACACCCGTATATATTTTTTTCAGATGAAAATTTAAGAAAAATATACTTTATGGCATTCTCATCATACTTACCATAGCTTCCATCACTGCACTACACATAAGCTACTCATTCAAACACTCATAGATGTGTGAAATCTAGTTTCTCCAAATATAGAATTTAATGTGAAAGCTTCGTGATGGATCGTGATGGCTTACAATTGATTATATACACCATGGTGCACATAGCTTTAGCCTAATTATGTAGTGGTTATTTCTACTAGCAATCTTGTTTTGTTAATGTGTTTCCAGAAAAGTGAGTTACCTTTTAATTCTATGTACTTTTAGAAAAAGAACTAAAATTATAAGAATTTTTATTTTCCCATTGAATTGATTTTTCATATGTAATTAAAATTGTATACGGCATTCAAATATTATATATATTTTTTTTATCTTTGACACAGAAACTAGATAAGAATAATATGAAATTTTATCAATGAAAAATACATAGTATCTTAAGTATGTATGTGATTTTATCAG